>PUQB01000276.1:0-324043 GCA_003024785.1 Selaginella tamariscina
GGGAGCACACCAATTTTTATTTTTCCTTTTTTGTTTTTTAATGTTTTCTAAATTCTTTTTCTTTTTTCTTTTGGAGAGATTTTATAATAAGTGAGAGATGGGGATGTACATTAAATATACAAGGGTTTTGAGAACTTAACATGGAGTTCAATTTATTACACACACAATGTAAAGAAATGGCTTAAATAAAATAAACTCGCAGTCAAACAACATAAGTTAGATTAGTTTGACACTATATATTTTAATATTTTATTTAATTATATTTATATACCTACACATGTCTTGCATCAGATTATACGTATATTACTATTAAATATATGTATATATGACATACCTAGACATATAGGTGACTCCGAGTCTTTGAAGTTTCAATAACAATTGGTTAAATATACTCCAGGTTAGATAACTAGAATATGCTAAGAGAATATGCAGAGATCGAACGTGCCACGTCATAGCCAGTGACGACGTGCCACATAGGCGGCCAAAAAGTTTTGACCACGGACACTGTCCTTCGCTCCCACTCGATTCATTCATTCGTATTCATTTCATGTGTGCTGCGTCGTGTGTTTGAAGCGGCTAGGGTTTCTGTGCGCGCCTAGGTCATGGCGCTGTAGGAGAGCGGGTAGAGCACTCCGAGGCGCCTCGGAATCGCAGGAAAGGTATGAATATCAAAAGCAGGATTTGCACTGAGAAATGCTTGCGCAGGAGCTGATTTCGCAAAATCGTTGCAAAGAGAGGTAGAAGCTATGATTTTTTACTGAAAATGTGCAGGAGCAATCTCGACAAGGCGCTCGGTAAGTGCTCTGCCGCATTTCAATCCGGGTGTAGATCTGGCTTTTGAGCTCTTCTTTTCCCTCCGTCAGATGGAAATATCCTCCGATGTGCGGATGAAATGCCTTCCGAGGAGCTGTGATAATCAGAGACATTCTTCCAGTTGCTGAGATCTTCGGTAAGTTCTTACCGAAATCCATGGATCTTTTGACGGAAGCGTCGTCTCTGGTGTAGAGAGGACCTGTCACCGCAATGGGAAACTGCTGCTCGGCGCCAGGTGCGAAGAAGCGCAAGGAGCGACGGCCAAATCCTTTTGCACAGGATGGAGACAAAGGCTCCAATTTGCCTCCTCCGAAGGTCATCTCAAGGAGCATGCACCCGGAATGTCGGTTCAGCATGGCCTCGACATCAACGATAAGTACACTCTAGGACATGAATTGGGACGTGGCGAGTTCGGTATCACGTATCTATGCACCGGAAAGGAGACACAGGAATCGCTGGCGTGCAAATCCATCTCCAAATCGAAGCTCCGCACGGCTGTAGATGTAGACGACGTACGAAGAGAAGTCCAGATCATGCATCACCTTCCTGGGCATGCCAACGTGGTAGCGCTCAAGGACGTGTTCGAGGATGCGAATGCGGTGCATTTAGTGATGGAGCTGTGTGAGGGCGGTGAGCTTTTCGATCGGATCGTTGCTCGTGGGCATTACAGCGAGAGGGCAGCGGCAGGAATCACTAGAACGATCGTGGAAGTCGTACAGGTCTGTCACAAGCACGGTGTGATGCACAGGGATCTCAAACCGGAGAATTTCCTCTTTGCTAACAAGAAGGAAAACTCACCCCTCAAAGCGATCGACTTTGGACTGTCCGTATTCTTCCGGCCGGTGAGCGGTTCTCCGAGATCGTGGGTAGCCCGTATTACATGGCGCCCGAGGTCCTGAAACGGAATTATGGCCAGAGATCGACGTTTGGAGCGCAGGTGTCATTCTCTACATTCTGCTTTGTGGGGTGCCTCCATTCTGGGCGGAGACCGAGCAGGGAGTTGCACAGGCTATTCTTCGTGGGCAGATAGATTTCAAACGGGATCCGTGGCCGATGGTATCAGATAACGCGAAGAACCTCGTGCAGCATATGCTGACGCCAGATCCGAAGCAAAGGTACAGTGCCCAACAGGTTCTTGACCACTCTTGGCTACAGAATGCGAAGAAAGCATCCAATGTTCCACTTGGGGACGTGGTAAGGAACAGGTTGAAGCAATTCTCGGCCATGAACAAGCTCAAGCGGAAGGCACTACAGATGATCACGGAGCTCCTATCAGGTGACGAAGTGGAGAGCTACAAGGACATGTTCAAGGTGATGGACCCAAAAAACGCAGGAACGATTACGTACGACGAGCTTAAGGTTGGTCTCACGAAGATCGGCTCACAGCTTCAGGAGAACGAGACAAAGTTGCTTATGGAAGCAGCCGACGTGAACAACAAGGGGACTCTAGACTACCAAGAGTTTGTTGCGATGATGATACATCTGCAGAGGATGGACAACGATGACTACTTGCGGAAGGCTTTTAACCGGCTAGATAAGGATGAGAGCGGGTTCATCGAGCGGGAGGAGCTTCGTGAGGCTTTGTACGATGCAGAGACGGATATGATCGATGACATACTTCAAGAGGTGGATCTGGACAAGGATGGCAAGATAAGCTACGAGGAGTTCGCTACTATGATGCGTACGGGAACAGATTGGAGGAAGGCTTCTAGGCATTACTCACGAGGACGGTACAATAGTTTGAGTATAAAATTGTTGAGGGACGGATCTCTCCAGTCCGGGAATTACGAAAAGCGGTGACCATGGCAATAGATACAACGATTTTCTTCTCCGGCATCCCTTCATTGTTTAGAGGTAAGCACATCCACATCACATACACATGCCTACACACTGTTGGTGGTTCATATGTAAGTTGTTTGTTTCAGATTTAGCCGGATGACACCCTCTTACGACCTCTAGTGTACCATAGCTTGGAACAGAAGAAAGATTGACGACGCCGAAAGTAATGTAGTCATTCCATTTTATCTCTTTTGTTTTTGCATTGATATCTAATGGCAGTCTGACCTTTTTGAAGTATTAATGCTCAAGTATGTCCTTACGATTTTAGTTAGTGGATTCAGGTGAGTTAACTGCATTGTATGGGACGCTTCAAGGTATGTTGATTTAGGTACATTAAGATGTTCATGTGTAATTGTTCAACTAACTGATAAAGCTGTGACAGAGGCCGTGGACTGTTAAATCTAAAATACTAACGTGACACCGACTGAAAGTGTTCTAAGGTAATACTTATATTATATACTGTACTCTGCTTTATAGAAACATTGGCTCTCCTCATTCCTTATGTAATCTTCGTTTCGATAGAGTTAGTTAACATGAATTCCTACGTCTCATTACATGTATGTTAAGTATTGGATGTATCGAAAGCTTCAAAGGTTAAGATAGCATGTGTACGAATTGATTCGTTTGAGGGGAATGAGTGAACCATTTGAAGACTTCTAGGAAACGAGTAAAGGTATATGAGATGACATAGATTGAGTTTTTTACCCCACTATTTCATATTCTATATATATATTTAGGCAATGATTGATTTCACAGGTGTATGGGATGCCTTTGGAAGTAGCACGAACAAGATACCTTTGTAATATATTGCTTCGGATTAACGATGCTTAAGGTGTAATCCTGCGGGTTTTCAAAAGTACACTACTGCACCTTTGATTTATATATTCTTTTCACCGCTTTTTATCTGATACGTGCACGACATGCATTTACCTTCCGCAGTGTATTTGTCAAATGCTGGTAATGGATATCTGTCAGGTATGATCTTATCCTACTTAGTGCTTCTATTCATGTAGGAAATGCTTTCATGGTATTTATTATCATTACATAAGTACTTACAATGTGCAAGTAGTTATACAAGAAGCTTATCGTTGTTATAATTATACTAGACCACATGCTCCTTCTCATGCTTTAAGCAGCTTAAACACATAATTTTCTAATTTACTAGTGACCTTTTGATTTTCAATTTACTTGTTTTATCCTAGTTAAAGCAACAACCAGCAGCATGTGCTGCTAGTTCTAATAGCATCTAACAATGTTATACTCTGAATGCATGTATCGTTGTTTGTAATAAAATCTCATCTTATTTTCACAAGAATACTACACACACACACACATATATATATATTGTTGATTTTACAGAAGTCGGTGAGTGGTTGGGGGTAGTAGCTGGCACAGGTAGTAGAAGCCAAAAGATACGAACAAGAGCAGCACGTGACACACACGTTCCCAAATCAAAACATGTCAATGTCTCTGGTTGCAGTACAGTGGGTTTTCTCTAGAGTAAGCAACTGAACTTTGTCTCTTTATTGCCTTTATGTTACATAATAAGGGCATACATATTATACAGATACATATATGCATGGAATGACATTCACATGTTATTTTGTTGGTGTTCTATTTCATGTCCGTATATATACAGACACGTAAAAAATATGATTCTAGATGTGGTTAATAATAGGCGTCTGTCTTGTCCCTTTTCTGTAAGATTGAATGTTGGCATGGAGGTATATTATGTCGTTATTGAGGTTACTTGCATAATTGGTTATTTTTTCTTTGTGTGTGTGTGTGTGAGAGAGAGAGAGAGATGTATCTTTCTCATGCATAGCATATCTCCTTCTCATCGTTTAGAGAACTTTTGGTTTATTTTCAGTACAAAGCTAGTTAACTCTGCTACAAACTCTCCTAATGTCACCTTGCTTACCGGTAAGGACGCCCAAGTTACCATCTTGGTCATGGACTTGGCAAACTCCACATTGAAGTTCATGGTCCCATTTGCCAACGCCTGGACAATTCGTCTGTCTGTTTCTCAGCTCTAAGCTGCTGATCAATGGTCAGGATCGCCCTGTTTAGCAACCAGCTGCTGGAACCACGCACCGTCAACCACGAACGGAGTTCCCTGGTCCAGGAACACTTGTACCGAGTCCGAGGTACAGCTCTGTTGTAGTCTCTGTACTAGCTTCGGTTCCATGCTCGGATCAGGTCTCCCTGTGCCCCGGAAGTTAAACAGTCTGTGACGCACGAAGTTGCAGTGCGTGATTCCCCGGTATGTGCACCTGCATTCATTGTATATGCGTTTTATAAACTTATTTGTCATTATTTCTTTAACGTAATTCTGTTTGTTTTTAACTTTGTATGTTGACTTTTTTGTACAGGAAGTTATTAAAGTATGTACTAGGAGGAGAACCAAGTCTTGGGCGGACAGGCCCTTTGCTGCAATGCGGCTATTGCTCCGTTTGCGTTGCTGCCGGGATCTGGTAAAGTGTTGGCCTCATCTATTAGTGATACTCTCCCGTCCCTTCTCCCTGTTAGTACAGCGTACTTTGGACCTCCAGCCTACATATTACAGATAAGCATGTGTGTGCGTGTTGTGTTTCTGTGATGTTTATGTGTATTTATCCACCACTTAGATACAGTTTGAGGTAAGCAAGCGTATTTTAGTATTATGTTACATGACAAGGTACTACAACTTAATAGTCTCTCTGCCAGAATGTCAACATGTTACATATGCAGCTGTTTGTCTTTACTACATATGAGCCAGCAACGTCAAGCATTTATTAAATAAAATGATGTGCATACAGGGAAATAAATAAACGTGTGTGTGTGTGTGTGTGTGTGTAGAGTAATACCAGTACGACTGAATCTCGTGTTTGCGAGTGCGAGAATGTCGGCACAGGAGACAACACCCTTGCACCGTCTTTCCAGTTCACTCTTTGCGCGTCTATGAGATTGTAACCCCTCACATTTGATTGGCACCTGCCTCCTTTTCTGATCTGTTGCTCTGGGTCGAGTTGAGCAGCAAAGAAGCATACACCCCTGCAACATAGAACGCCAGTGCGTGCGTGCGTGCGTGCGTGTGATGCAAACAAGCACATTCTTATAGAGATTGATGCCAATGCATATGAATGTTGTAGAACATGGAACTTACTCTTACGAAACAGTCGTGGAAGAACAAACGTAGCAGAGCAGCAGGAACGGTTCTGTCTGTACTAGAGAACCTCTGCACGACACCGAGAACAATGCTCTCTGCATTGGGGCAGGAGCGGGAATAGAATCCAGCCCTCAAATCCGTTCTGAGCCTGTGCAACATATGCACAGGTTTAGCAACAAACACAGAACCACTTAGTAGGAATTCATCTCTGGCAAAGTGAACGAGTTTACACAGAGGATTTCTTTATGAAGAGGAGGAGGAGTCCGTATGTAGATAATAAATGCTACTATAGCTAAAAAAGAAAATGTATTTCATGTACAAAGCATACTTCGCGAGAGCCAAAATGTGCTTGTCTTTGTCAGCGTTTTGCCAGTGTGTGAGCCAACAAGCTATGGATTGTGTCAAAAGGGACACCGAGTGAAATCAAGTTAAATGACAAATCAAATGGTTCTTAGTTCGCTAGTCGCCAGACGGTGCGGTGCACATGGTTTGTGGACAGATTTTTTTTCTTGAGTTGTATTATGTCAACAGGAATTTCAACACATATTCTTTAACTAAATGTAATTATAATAACTAAATGATAATATTACAACTACACATTGTAACTGCTGTGTGTGTTGTTTATCATATATGCCAGCAAAGGACGGTGGAGAGTGTGTGTATGTAACATTCAAACATTATACATAGAGTGTCTTAAGTGAAATGTGAATGTGTGTGTGTGTGTGTGTGTTGTACATGACAAGGTACTACAACTTTGGCACTCCGACATCTTTAGCATACTCTCTCCAGATAGAGAGAGTATCACCAACATGCCAGAATGTCAACATGTACATATGCAGCAGGAACGCTATCTATATGAGACATATACAGCACATATTATAGAATAGATAAATACATACTACTACATACATATGTGTGTGTGTGTTCTGTGTGCATATATATGCGTATATGCAGTTTACATATATACACTATAGTTTATTAATCAGTTGATCTTTTGGGTTAAATTCAGTAAAACTCTTCATAATATTATATATAGAGAGAGAGAGAGACGGGGGGGGGAGATACATATATACGTATACATATATAGATATACATACATACATGTGTGTGTGTGTGTTCAGTGTGCAGATATATGCGTATATATACACTAGTTTATAAACACTGATCTTTTGGGTTTAATTATAAATAAATTAAGCGGTGTATATATATATTATGTATATAATTATATATATATATAGATATATAGAAGAGAGAGAGAGAGAGAGGAGAGACATATACATGGATAGATATACATACATACAATGGTGTGTGTGTGTGTTTATGAGTGCGTATATACAGTCTACATATACACTTATAGTTTACCTTTTGGGTTAAATTATAAAGAAATTAACTATATTCTTGAATAACTGATTATCAGACTCATATGGTTTTTTTAACAAAATGCCAAAGGACAAATATTCAGAACATCAGAGTTGCAGGAAGAAAGAGTTATCTGAGTTACAAGAAGACAAGGTACTGTCTCTGTTTACTAAGAAATTATATTTAATGTTTAACGATGAATATTATGTTTTATCGTGAAACTATAAACTATAGTTAAACTATACAATAAAATCGTATTCTTATACACTCAATCTACTTTCATAATTACCTATTAGAGTTATCATTACAGTATTTATATTTTATGATTTACACAAGAAGATCCTTCTGCACTATTTACTTATACATACATACGTACATATATAAATATGTAGATACAAATCCATACGTATGTATAACACACACTAAGTGCACAGGGATACTAACGTTGTAACTAAAATGGGAATGATATATGAAAATGAGAATATAAAAAAATAATAATTAATGTTTATGTATTAATTATTAATAATTTAAACATACATTTTAAAAAATATTATTTTTTAAATATATATATTTTAAAAATATTTTTTATATTAAAAAATACTAATTAAATTACTAAAATTACTAATTATTAAGAATATGGAACTATAAACATTCCCATTTTAATTACAACGTTCATGAATATTCTTGTGTAAAGAAACATATATCATAAAATTATAAATACTATAATAATTACTTTTAATAGGTAATTAAAAAGTAGATTGAGTTTATAAGACTATGATTTAAATATATAAATGAATGTTATAACTAAAATGGGAACGATACATAAAAATGAAAATATAAAAAAAATCTTTAATTAATACTTATGTATTAATTATTAATATTTTAAACATACATTTTAAAGAATATTCTTTCTTTAAACATATATTATTCTAAAAATTATTTCTTTATATTTAAAAATGCTAATTAAATAATTAAAATTATTAATTATTAAGAAAATGAACTATAAACATTCCTATTTTAATTACAACGTTTATATAATTTAAATATGTCATACACACACATACATATATCTATATTATGAAACTATATTAGAAAATTACAATGTATCAGTTCTGCCTATTATCAATCCATTATAAATTTCAAATACTAAGAGAATCTTCTTAGGAAGCTATACAAAGATTCAAGTGTCAACACTGTCGTGATTGATCTTATTTTTCTTGTGTACAACGGTGCTGTTCGTATACAATTCCCCTTGTAAGTCCTTGAAAATGACGTGTGCGTGTGCGTGCGTGTTTCATACCTTGATTAAATGGTCAAATGTTCATTATTGGCAACAATAGACCTCAGATGTGCACCTTGCAACAACTTAAATTTAACATTAAAAATTATATATCAACAAAAGCTTGCATTACTTGCTTACTGAACGGCTAGAAATATGGAGATTTTGACACAAAGTATTAGAGAAAACGATGCACTTGAACACGACCGCACGTTAGTTGCCACAAGGCCTATACGGGAGGCAGATAACATAGTAGTTAGGAGGAGTAGTTCAATTATATATGGTGATAAGTTCAAATCAATGAGACGTAGATTTCTTGTATCATCCTTCTCTTGTACCAGCTTCAACTACTTTGAAATAATCTTTATTTGATCATGTTTATGCTTAACTAAAGGTCAACTTCCCACGTATGTGTGTGTGTGAACTCCCCATGTGTGTCGGGCAATCTGCTTTTGACTCTTTCACTGTTTTATAAGCTCAAGTTGCACCGAACTGATACAACTTGAGAGTCTGTATATGCATTCTTCCGAAGCTTTCTGACAAAAGTAAGAGATATTCTCCCTTTGTTAACAAGATCACAATTTGCTTAAACAGGGGGATATATGGGGAGCTCAAGGAATGCTTTCATTGGGATCGTATTCCTTGCTCTGTTCACAATCTCCACAGCTTCATTCTATGGCCCTCTGAAGATTGGATACTATAAACACAACAAGAGCTGTGTTCAAGCAGAGGAAATCATTAAGAAAGCTGTGGACAGCCTTGTTTCAAAGGATCCCACTCTTGCTGCTTCGCTCCTGCGTGTGCATTTTCACGACTGTTTCGTTCGAGTAAGTTCGGTCTATTCTGAAATATAACTATCTTGAAAATGACATGGAACACAGGGATGTGAAGGCTCTGTTCTTCTCAACTCAACCAAGAACAGCACAGCAGAGAGAGACGCACCTCCGAACTTAAGTCTGCGAGGTTTCGAAGCAATCGATGCTATCAAAACTGCAGTAGAAGCAGCCTGTCCCAACACAGTTTCGTGTGCTGATATCCTTGCACTTGCCGCTCGAGATGCTGTCTTCCAAGTAAGCTGAGTGTGTGCGTGTGTGCGTGTGTATTATACACTATATTGTGTTGCATGTGTCAGATCCATGGGCCGTTCTGGAAAGTCCCTACAGGTCGCAGAGATGGAGTAGTCTCCATTGATCAAGAAACTCGGAGCTTACCACCATTTTTCTCCAACTTCACCGTGCTAAGGTCAATGTTCGCAGCCAAGGGGTTGAATGTAATAGACCTTGTTGCGCTTTCAGGTACACCAGCTTCGAGAAACTCTCTGTCTAATTAAGGCTTGACTTCTGGCTGTTTTAGGTGCACACACGATTGGGGTAACACACTGCAGTAGCATCGATGCGAGACTATATAACTTCTCTGGAAATGGTGACACCGATCCTTCGCTAGACTCGTCCTACGCAGCAGAGCTCAAGCAGAAATGTAAACAAGGAGATCAAGTCACCAAGATCCCCATGGATCCCACGGTTGGCACGTTTGACACAAGTTACTATGAAGTTGTTAGTAAGAACAAGGGAATGTTCCAGTCCGATGCTGCCCTTCTAAACAGTACCAAGTCTAAGTTCTTGCTTGACAAGTACATGTCAGCTCCCATGTTTCTTCCTAGATTCTCAAGATCTATGACAAAGATGGGTGTTATCGGCGTGCTTACCGGAAACCAAGGGGAGATACGCAAGAAATGCAGCGTCGTGAACTGAAGATCCGTATTTTTTTTTTTTATTGATTTTTGTGTGAATAATCTTATGTTTGCATGATTGTTTATAGAGTGTTATTCTCTTTTTTAATGTAAATTCTTAAATTTATCCTAAAGTCTATTTATAATAATAAGCGTCTTAACTTCTTCTTTTGTGGTGATGTACAATGACTCTTGCATGATACTTTGCATTTAAGAGCGATGCATCTTCACCCTTGCGGGTTGAATATTATAAACAGAAGTGCCCTCAAGCTGAAGCGTTACCAAGCAATGCGTGTTCAAGGGTAGCACCATCTTTGATTAGGTTGCAGTTCTGTGATGATTGTTTCGTCCAGGTAACTGCATTAAGTAATCTTATAGGGTGTTAATTAACATAAGTTTAGTTTAATGCCTGTTTGTACTGTGTGTATATGTCACATGTAATACATTTAATTTATATAAGCTCCTTGATTACTACAAAGGGTCACGGCCACGTCTCTTTAAGGCATATCCAGACAAACTTGCACGTGTTTTGTGTGTGTATACATATAAATATATTGCCAAGTTGAACTCACGAGTCGTATATTACATACTGAAACAACATGTGTACTTGTGCCTGCACACATACACACACTATGTATATTCCCAAGTTGAAGTTCGTGTAATGACTTTTAAGTGTTAGGACACACATAACACATACACACGCGCGTGTAGTCGTCGGAAGTTCATGCTTAAAATTTAGAATAGTGGTCCCACGTAGATTCCTATTTCATATTTTACTTTATATGTTTGGTAGAAATTAAATTACAATTTAATTCTATTAGGACATTACCTTATTTATTAGGATATTAAAATAAAAACTTTACTTATTATATAAATATATTTAATTTAAAAAGATACAATTTAGACCGAGAATGTCACACACATCAGTAATATTTATGATGCTGTATACGCGTATACAGCCGTATGTATGTTTTGACCATTGTGCCCTAAAGTTTGAAACACTGAGGCGGGAAGGAGAGACCCTGGGGATTAGATACTCTCTGAACGAGGAATAAACTGAGAATGAAATATCAATATTGACATGTGCATTCAATTCTCAGCGTACGAAAAATATGATTAATATTTAGAGGAATACTTTGCCATAGTGACACGCACCCACACACACACACACACAATTTACACAGACACCCAACATTAGCTAGGGTTCTTTGCAAATGGATTTTACATATATGGTGTTAAGCATTACAAGATTGTTTGTTTTCTTCATGTTTTAATTTATTATCTCGCTGAGGAAGGAATTGTAAGCATCAAGCTCGTTCTGGATCCCAAACTCTGGCACATTCTCAAAAGCTTCCAAGTACATGCTCAGTTTGTCTCTTGTCATTGTACCATGACCATTCCCTTTAGGTAGCATATCTAAAACTCTTATCAGTAAAAACAGCAACAACCAACACGCACGCACGCACGCACACGCACGCGATTTATAAACCTGGCATTATGCTCATCTTTGTGCTGGAAGTGGAACCACTTGAACTAGATTTGCAGGTCAAGTTCTGCATATTATTTGGAGGCTCTTTGATCGCATTTACATCTTCATCACCCATGAAAGGACTCGAGGTGGGCAAGCTCAAGCTTCTGGATAAGGATGGTATGCATTGTTGCCTATGCTGAATGCTATCTTTTACAGTGGAAACTGAAGGGAGCTTGGACAAGAGTGCATGAAGACTTGACATGGATGGCTGTAAATGTGAAATTACACCTGGGGACTGAGTCCGGTGTTCAGAGACTTTGACAAGGGTGGTCTCTCAGGAATATCCCTTCCAGTGTTGATGTATGTACTTGTTGGAATTTCATCAGAATCTGAAGAACACATCCGTTTCATACCTATAAGAAGCTGACTTTGCTGATTGTCCGAGGAGAGCTTGGTTTGAAATTGGTAACTGTTTGCCCTCAGGAGGTTTACTCTTTGCTGTTCATTGAGGCCGATAAAAGAGTCATCCTGCAGTATTCCATACCGGTTATGATGATTGCTTAGCGGTACTCTGGGCCTCATGTGGTGGTAACTTAGTGTGTTGGGGTGCGGTGCAAAGACTCCTGGTATGCTTTGTAAGTATGTAAACTTCCTTTGGAGCAGAATTACCAAGTTTAGATCCTCAAAAACCTGTAATAAGGACAGTTGTGTATATATACAAATATACTTGCACCGTACTACCTTCTCTACCGCACCAAGTTGCAGCAGGCCTTCTTGTACTGCAACTATAGCTATAGTCTAGAATTGAAAAGACGTGTTGAGAGCAAACATGTATAAAACTGAGTCAGATTTGACTTACCTGAATTCCTGCTTTGAACTGAGACTCCATGTCCTCGGATGCTGTTAAAAAATGAACGGGTTGTCGTTATCATATATATGAATAATGAACATCAATTACTTACCGGGTCCAAAGAACCATGCCAGGGTGAGACAAAACTGGAGTCTTGCTGTTCATTTGGGTCTTTGAAGATCCATTTGTGACTGCTGTCTGAAGCAACTTTACCCATTAACCTGGAGAACAAATGAGTTTATTAACTCCATACTATGTGCATATGGAGAAATGCGAAGAAATTTACTTACCCTTCTCCATAGCTATACACTTCATGAGACATCTTAAAGAAGAGCTCAGGCTGTAAAGGCTCGGTAACATCGCTATTATCGCCTGAACTATCTTTGTTCACGCCTTTAGCACATGCAGCGAAGTCACAGAATCCGTCTTCCCACGTAAGAATCCTGAATGTAAACAGAAAGAAGAGAATTGAATCTTCAAAAGTTCGAACACACATCTTACCAATTCCTCTTGTTGCCTTTAGACCTGTCGAGGAATCCAGTCTCATTGTCCCACCTACAAACATGATCATCATATGCAGCTAGAAACTACAAGTTTGAAATATTTTTACTTGGGAGGAGGGTAGTTCCTGGGAAGAATTCTCCAGAAGACAGCATACACCCATTGCGAATCTGTGCAGATGCTTCGCAGTGTGTGTTGCAGCAAGTGGTTCACAACAGGTAGCCCATGCTGGTGTCTATCCATGTTCTATCTATCTATTCTCTTGATCTTGAAAAAGAATTAAGAGAAGAATAAAATGCAGGTGTTCTACGTCGGTTTCGCTTGCCTCCTTCTGCCACTGTAAGGCCATATATATGATGATAGAAGTACTGAATTACCCACACAATTTCTATCCCAGGTAGTAAGAATATGCCACCAGTGCAAGATGACAAAGGTTTCACTACAATCACCTACTCATGAGTGTGATAAGTAAAGGAAGGAAATCTAGTTAGAAAAATGTAAGAAAGAGGAATCAACTTGGCAAATGGATTCTTCTATCCAACCAACACTCTCCAATAAACATCAACGTCATTTTGTTCTTGCCCTTCATTTTCCACTTAATTCCCTCATAAATAATATATATTTATAAATATGCAACATGCGTTGAAATATGTGTGTGTGCAAGCAGCGGATCAGGAGCGAAAAAGCAAGGCACAATAGAATGCAGCTGGCCATGGCCTGGAGCCCTCATTTGTAATTACACTATAGTTGTTTAAAATGTTAAAGTCAAATTTCAAGGTCTTTTTCCTTAGCCACCCTTCTTTTCTTGGCCTCTTGCCAGTACCTTTACCACAGTTAAATCATTTTCACCCTTCTTTTACATAATATTCATTATCTTACCCTAACCCTTAACCCTTTAAATAAATACTATCTACTACTACTGCACTGGACCAAATGGACCACCAGTATAATAAGACAGGTGCCAGAAAGCCCTTACTATGTGTTTCTTTGACTGGTCAATATGCAGTAACAAAATGTATTGGATGATTCCCTTGTTTTTTTTTTTTTATTTACAGAATGCCAGCACTCAATAGCAGAAGTAAATTATATATATACGAATTTTACCAGGCCAAGGACAAGCAATTTCTCCCACTTATTACAATTATATGTGATGATAATGATATGAAACCAGTACAGTCCATAACTGTCATGACACTGTACCAAAGTAATTTATATACATCTCTGTTCAGGTTGATTATATAGCTCTAAAACATAAACTGTCCATTAAGCTTGAAAATTAAGATCAGTTCACCACGCTGTAATTAACTCAAGAAGGAATATAGGGACAAAGTTTAAATTTTCATATATATCCAATAAATGTATATACAGAATAAAGTTTATTAAGTTAAATGTCATAATGTTTTAAATAACAACATTTAATTAAAGTGGTAAAATCCTGGTGGTCAAGATTGACGCAAGCACATATGCATATACATGTGCATAGGGGGCCTGTGTTACGTCAGTTCAGAAGGTTGCAGAAGTTTGGTTTCAAATTGTTGGTGATTTCAAGAGCATGTTTCCCAAATGATTAGGTCGGTGTCGGGGGTACCTCATTGACAAGAGGGTTTAAAGGTGTTTTAAACAAACGAAAATCTTATACATTTGGGGAGACAATGTATGCAGGAGAACGAAAGAATTTGGACTATTAGAAGAATGCTTTTGTATAATTTATTTTCAAGTGTTTGTATTTTTGTGTTGAGTTCAATGTAGGGTTATGTTGGTAGGGAGACAAATGGCACGTGAACAAGTTGCAGACGTTCACTGCAGTAATCCATGCTTATATCACACACACACACACACACACACACACGTAGTTCTTTTTCGAGTTTTGCAAACTAAACTTCTGAGTGAGAATGTTTGAACGTTTTAGTCTGCAGTGACCTAATTAAGAAAGATATATGATATAATATGTATGTGCAGTGCCTCGAGAAGGGAAACTGCAGGAGATGATCGCCACGGTTAGCAGCAGTTTCTAGATGGAACTTTTCAGATACCTACATCTATACACATAGAGAAGCGTAATAAGCTCTATATATACAGCTTAACTAATTCTGGAGGGCTGAGGATTCTACTCATGGACAATGCTGGTACAGAGGAGGGGTGGTGGCACGGTTTCATATAGGGTCCCATACATGTACGAACGCTTTCATTAAAAGGGGGCCATGCCGAAAAGGCACGCCTCCAAATGGTCCTTTCATCCCCCTGCCAGGGAGGGCCCATGAAAAACTCTTTCATTGCATTATTGGTTACGCATTTGGCAGGTAGGATATATGTTGATGAATATGTGTATCTATTTACTATCACACCGACTTGATTTCTTTCACATATACACGCACGCATTGTGTGTTGTGTGTGTATGGTTGTGTACATTCGATATGTACGTATATGTAACCTTGGGGACTGATGCATTCGTATGTTTGGATATATTGTGACGCTTTATACTATTGTATAGAGCAGCATGCTTTAAAAATTGGGAAAGAATGCATATTATATAGGTGAGAGAGGATATACGATAGGATTTACTGCCCTAAAGTTTATAATGTGAGGTAGAAAATGAAATCTTAGGTAGAAGTGGACGGAATATATTAAATGGTACATGCAGGTGTGTGTATGTGTATGTGTGTGTGAATAATAAATAAAAATCAGGAGTTCGAATGAGGTTTGACATTGCCAAAGGAGTTTTGAATTCTTGTGACTATATATGTGATGAGAAGATTTTTTTTACGTGTATAAATTTGAATATATTTCTATACCTGCGTATAAACTATATATATTCATACTTTATCAAGTAGGACAAATACACAGAATACCCCGCCATAAAACCGTGGACCATCTTCATCCCGATCTTAAATATAAAGACGGCGTGTTGTGCAGATTATTAAATAGCGTTTTGCTATTAAACATTGTGATCAAAGATTGAAATGGAGTCAAAGAGACATTCTGTGCAAAAGGCTGTCTTGATCTATGTATGTATGGAAGTCATGTGAATTACTGAAGATTATATAATATATATATATATATATATATATAAAGAGCAATCGTGAATGGAAGGAAGCAGCAGGTCAAGTGGATGGAGGAGGTTTCACGAGTTTTTTTTATAAGAAAGAGACACTTGGGACATGAGCCAATAGATGCCTGTAATGCTCCTGCAGATGACTGGTGCAACTTGGATGATGTTTGGCCCATTGTTATAAAATTATATTCTATATTTATGCTATATAAAAATTCATATAAAGAAGATATACAAGAGTAAAAGCTCCATTAAAACTTGGGTTGGTGGACATGTCACTCCACTTCTAATCTTAGTGAATGACTAAGGTTGTGCAATGCATATGTGTGTGCGTTTTGATATATAGAGACCACAGTTAAATATATTGACATTTTATATCAAAAACTGCAGTAAGAACTTGAATTAGATAGTTCCATAGCTGACATGAGCTTAACATTGCAAGCATTATTTAAATGATGGGTAAAACAGTTTCCAGCTGTCAATATCTATATAACACATCTAAACTATATAATCTGTGTGTCTACAGTGTCCTCCAATAATTTTTTGGGCAGTTTACCTATATACTTGTATTTGTACCAATAAACATTCACTTCTCTTACATACACACACCATACATATATACACACATTAGACTCACGTATGTAGTTTATGTATGTTGTACATGTACATGTATACATACAGTAAAACATTACTTTGGGTAAGATATATCTAATTTATTATGAATATCTTGTATAATACATAATATACACCAGCCAGCCCTGTGTAATACATAATATATATTCCAGCTTATGTGAATTCTATAAACCTTAATATATATATTATTATATATATATATTTGTTAGAGTTTTTACCTGGTGGCACGTGGAGAGTCGCCAGGTAAGCACCTATGTAAGACTGCTTGACTCGATTTCACGAGAAAGCCTATGTTAGAAACCGAACGAAGGGCCATCCAAGCAACACACACACACACACGCCTATACATTGTGCACATAACTAGTGTATATATGTATGCTATGCACATCTATATGAACACTCTCTATCCACATATTGGTATATATTATTAAGTTTTATGTTGGTATACTTGGTTATCTATTATATTCAATGATTAGATATATTATATTAACAAATGTACAATATATATAATGCATGTATTGAAAGCAAACAAATGTAAAACAACATACATACAAATTACACACAAACACACACACACATATATACGTCCAATGTACATATATTGGTGCGTGTATTTGCATCCACATAAACATATAATTTAAAATAATAAAAAATAACAATATTTTTAATCTTTGTGATGGTCTTGGTACGATCTGTAATGTTACACAATGTGAAAATCTAAAACAACATTTTGAATATTTTACTTTATTAATCATAAGGTATTATTTTTTAATATTTCTACATTTAGAATAATGTAAATAATGCTAGAGACTTAAATAATGCTAATGTCAAAATTTAAAACAAAAGAAACTTAATAGAAAATTTAAAGATGTAATATTTAATGTGGTTTCTCTTTATTATTAGAAATGTGGATTTAATAACTATTACAAAGTGATAGTAATTTGTGTATAATGTTAAATTAATAATTTGTGTTTAATATTCTTTTATGGAGTGAATCAATATATCATGTGATGATTTAGTAATTTGCAATTAATATATTATAGATCATTAGTAATGATATAAAAACATGTGTTTATTGTTAATGTACCTTGAGTTGGATTAAGTAATATATGAAATTTTCATAAATTACGGATGGAGTCAATAATAAACCATGTTATCTATTTAATCAAACTTTAGCAATGGCACTGCCCAATATTATTTGACATGAATTACTTAAAAAATTATTAAAAAGTATTTGAATCGTTTAATCCATGTTGACTTTCGATGTAACAATTAAAATTAAGATTGACTCATAATCCTAACATCACTTGACCTTTTTATATTTCCATTTATCAATTGTGTATATTTACTTTATTTTTTTCTTTCTTTTTCTTTTTTATTAAAGACATATATTTCTAACTCACACTAATCTTCTTTTTTAATTTTGTTAGTTTAAGAAGTGTTGAAACTAATGAAGAGTTATTTATTAACTATATAATACATTCACTCATAAGTGAAAATTTAAATTTTGTTCAATTACAATATTCTTAATCAATTATTCAGTATTTTATTAAGAAATGGTAGTTTTTATAAATAATAAATTATAGATAGTGCAATGTGAAGAGTTGTGCATATATCCATTTAGTTTCAATTATTATAATATATTATAACATTATCATTTTAATAAGAATCTAAAAAGAGGGTCAGTTCTTTAATGGATAAACACTAGAGATATAATAGAATAGCACATATAACTCTAATTATTTCATAAGTGTGTTTAGTAAGATTGGGAATTCGAACAATATTTTTTAATTACATACAATTTAATAACATGTTTTGTGATTCAACATTAGGTTTAATTCAATAACGACATGTTAAGTTTGACAATTTTAACATGTTAAAACTAATTAAATTTGGCATTTTATGATTAGTTATATAATTTGAATTGGTTAAATTCATTCATTATAAAGATTATTGACTCAATATTAAATTAATATTTAATAATAATTAAGGTTCACTTGGTTATTAATTCTTTTTATTTGTCCATTTCTTTTAACGGAGGTGAATATTATAACATATGTACTAATACAATTGCATTTTCAAGATTCTTTTAAACTCAAGGTTTATCCATAGTCAATTTTGTGGGAAGTATATACACAATCTTCTAACCTATACCTATATACATAATCTTCTAACCTATACTCATAAAGGTAGAAATATATGAAATCATAACATAATTAACTAGAACAATATAATGGACTTAATCAATTTGTTATTAAGTATGTTGGGCTTGTAATGTTTATTTAAATTAACATCCATCACATCATATTTGCACTCGTATTTTTAAATGTACTTACGATTGATGTAGTTTTCAATAACAAAGATATGAAAAAATAAGTGATGTTTTACTAAGTGTATAAAATTTTAACAATTGTGTTAGTTGATATTAATTTTCATATGTTTTTAACAATTGAAAAGCAATGTTCATTTTTATTAATTCATATTAAAAAGGTTTTACACATTATATAACAATGGACAATTTTATGAGGTGTCATAATATACAACATTGACAATAGTGATTGTAAGTGATAATATTAAGTTTATTTTGATGATTCCTTCACAAGTTTTTAACACTATTTAAAATTATAATTTATTAAAGTAGAAAGAGATTTGTGATTTTTCAGCCACTTCTCCAATATTATGTTTTTCACAATTAAAAATAATTTTTTTACAATTTGCTTTTTTGCATTTAAATAACCACTGGTCTTAATTCTTGAACAATTATGGAGTAAGAAACTACACTTTATGATGTATTTAGGGGCTGAACCCTTAGATCATGATAAACTCCATCAAAATGTTAAACTTGATCATTTTGATCCTTTTTATATTTAAATTTTATTAAGAATGAATTAAATTAATTAGATTCAAGCATGCTAATTGCAATGTCGATTAATGCATGACAAACCATGAGAATTGCATGCAACATCGATAAAGTTTCTATAAATTAATATTAAATTAAGTTTAATATGTTAAGTTCATTGGATAGTTTAGTGCCAATCCACATGTAAAAACAAAAAACAAGGGGTTTCATGGGTGCTTTACTTCTTCCTTCCAAATTAAGAACAAATACATGTATTTAGCTAGGCATATATTCTAACTCACTTGTGAGTATTATTTGCGCACTTGACTAAGTGTATGTCCATTTTTAAGAATTGGATTCACAAACGGTCTTGAGATAGTAACCGGTTTATTACACAAGTAACTAAGTCTTATCAAATGCTTTAAAGGGGTTGGTCCTAAGTATACATAATTGGTGGACTCTCATGAAGAATAAATTATTCATGTGGTTTGAATGAAGTGAGTCACGATTCAAAACATTTGAATAATTTAGCCCACACCAATCCAAAACCATCTTGTTATAACCATCTACATAACCAAGAGGGAAGTACAATGTAAAGTAATCATGTGTGTACCTGGGTGGTGACCTTGCCTCCGTGCGTCCGTGCCACATGTGGCATGCGTGTCATGTAGCATGGAGACCTTATGTAGGGTTTTAGGAATACAATACAATTCATATCTTGCAATTATAATCTTTTTTCAGAATGATAATTTATTTCAAATTTAAATTTCATTTAAGAGTGTATTTTTACAATGTATTACTAATAATAATGTATGTATATTTAAACACACACACACACATATAGATTTGTGCGTGTATAAACTTTTTAAATTTATTAATAATATTAATCTATGTATGAATATCCTCATGTCTCAAGGCCACTTTAAGGGGAATCTCACTGTGAAATCGTTATGTTAGCTTTAAGACAAGTAATGAATACAATATATATATATATAATATTATATATAATATATAATATAATATATATTATATATATATATATATATATATATATCAACTTAATAAACTTTATCTACACGTCTCTGTGCATAAAAAAATTATAAAGTTTTTACATATATGTGTACTTATATACTAGTATATATATAGAATGCAATACGTGCATGCAATATAAACTTTATTAATGACCGATACACTTAAACATTAGCCAATGCATACCAAGTAAAGAATTTGTGTCTAAACTATTCATTATTTAATAAACTAGTTCATGTATTATACCTATATACTAAATCAAATGCACTTAAACTATTATACAGTTACGAAGTATACTTATGCAATTACAAAGTATATATATCCTGCACATATGTGTCTACAAACACAATATCAGTTCCTTCATGAACAATACACTCAAAAACTAGTGTAAAATAAAACATGCATGTGTATGTGTGTGTATGTAAGTGTACAATTTAAACTTTTTGAAATACTACTTGCAACTGAAGATGATAAACATTAAAAACCTACTAGTAAAGAATAACTATCATGTGTATGTGTGTGACAATTTGTACACACCTACCTATATAGAAGTATACATATACAATAAATCTATCCGAAAGCCAAAAGAAAGAGCTAATATTACAAAATAAATATCAGATACCTTGAATTGCAAAAGTTAGGCATATGTAGACAAGGATGGTTTTGCGTTATGTTATTAATTGTGTTATTGATAACATATATTTATCTCTAGTTATTATCTTGTGCTACTTACTCTATATATTTAAATAAACTAAGAGAGAGTATGATATAAATGTTTCTCTACATACACATTCATTAGAGATTTATTGTGAGAGATACAACTTGTACGAGAGAAAGATATTTTTAATTATGATGTTCAAGTAATTTGGATAGAAATAGAATTCTTTTCATTAAGGTAGTACACTACTACTAGGAACAATGTGCATCTTCATATGTTAATATATAATACTAGAAGTAAGGTTTTGAAAAGACATTTGAAAGTTGACATGTAACTTACGTGGAGGCTTGGGTGAAAATGATTTGGTCTCTTAGTTCTTAGTTTAGGGTTCTTAAATTCAATTGATTTGGATGTATGTGTTTAGATCAATTGATTAGTAGGTATGAGCATGGATAAATAATTAATGAGGCATTATAATTTTATTAGAGGTTAGGTTTTCATCTCCTAAATAAATAACAAGAAGAATGAAGGATGATCCATCTTATAAATTTAACACACTTTAAAAGTTAACCACAATTTCTTTTGAGGAGCTTACATGATCTTGAATGGTAAAGTTGCAATTAAAAAACTTTGTGACCAATTCAACTTTTGGTGATCGTGTACACTAGCCTAGTGATCAACAATGGTGATGAACATGAGTAGTGGTGACTACACACATTATTAATTTCATAATTAAATAATGACTTGTATCATAGTTTTTACTATGATCATTTTTTATTTTAAAGGTTGAATATTGTTACTTATCGAATTATGTTAATAAGTCCTAGTTATAAAGAAAACATCATTGAATGTTGTTAAGTATTTATATGAAACTTTAGGGGAAGCTAGCATTTTCATTTAGAAAATTCTTTTTCATTTTCAATGTCTTAGTTAGATTCTTGGTGGGTTTCTAGTGAGTTCAATGTGTAGGATATATCGAAAAACGTCCCTAAAGTTGATTTAACCCTAGGCTTGCACTAATCACATGCGGGGTTAGTGGATTGTTAGGTTAAATTCACTAATTATTATTTCATTGGAAATAAGATTTCGTGCTATAAAACATGTAAATTAAAGAGGGGGCATCACATAATTAAGTAGAATAAGTGAGGTGTCGAGTTCCTTTCTCCCCATTAACATAGCCTAGCTTATGTTGTTAAGGCACACCCTTTGTGCTGCCTTAATCTCCAACCCGTAAGGGTAGGTCACACCCTAAGGGTAATATTATCCTTAGCATTGATGGATTCACATTGTTGTGGCCAAGTATGCCCCATCTAGAGGGTTAGCTAACTTTTTCATTTGATAAGTTAATAATACACTTGAAAGGTTTTATTGAAGTACTCGTGTTATAGTTTTTAATTTGGTGGGTTGACTATATAAGTAAAGATTGTGGAATATGTAAGATATATGGGCAAAAGACCCAAGTTAATGACCAAAGGCCCTCTCATAAATACCAATTGGCCATTTGCCTAGTTGACTTAAGGGAAAAAGAAAAGGTTATGACTAATCCAAAGGTTGAGGCTTGTTTCTGACCTCCTCTTCCATGCTAAATTAGGAATATCATGCATATTGACTTATAATGTGAACATTGCTCTTGCCCTTGTCCAATTGTGAGCATGGGATCTTGGCAAATAGGTTCTCATTACCATGTTCCTTAAAGGAAATAGGGTTCTAGGATTGACATCTGCAAGCACTACGTGTAGGTCTTGAGTTTGAGGGGCTATGGTGAGATAACTTATGTCTTGGGAAAACAATGTAACATGTAACACTAGACTAAATGACACACCCATGATACGACTTTGGGGTTGTCATGGGTTTAATGTCAAAGGGTTGAATATCCTTGTAAGAATGTTGCTTGTGTTCACATCAAAGTGCTAAGCCTTGGGCATTTACTTAAGGGAGGTTATGTCTTGTAACTAAGTGTCCTAATTGACACACTTGGCTAGGGGTGTTCTTCTTGGAGTGTGAACATGTTCATGGATTCAACAACTTAAGCTTGTGACCATGTGCTTAGGGTTGTTTAAATTTAGCCTTAGAGATTTACTTAACAAACACTTGTGTCCTTATTAAGTACTAGCCCTAGGGGTTAATTGTGGGTCAAGTTACCCCTTGTCATCGTAAAGAAGTTGTATTCCCAGGTGAGGGTGATTCCTCAAGGAATAAGTGATGATGCTCTAGATTTATTTTGGGGATATGTGTAGTGCACATGTCTCCTTGTTGGGGTTTAGGGCATGAATTTGTTTAGGTCTTTTGAGACAAGATCTTAAAGTCTACTTAAGTTATCCTCTAGGATTTGAAGGATAGTCACCCTAGAGAACTTAGGGTGGACCTTAAGTCTTGTGTTGACTTGGGCATCTGAGCCAAAAATTTGGGTCATTTTAGAAGATTCAACAGTTTCATACATGGTGTTGACACTGAATGACTACTTAGCAGTTGCATGTTAGCCTTTCAAGTTAAAACTTTAACATTTGATATTGGAGCCTATATTTCTCCGTCATTTTAGGAGTCAAATGCAGGAACAGTCATATGAGGAGTTAAATGCAAAAGCCTTAATCTTAACTTGTGGGTTATGAACTCTAATGCCAAAGGTAGCACTTGGAAGACAACTTCCTTATCGTGTACTAGGTTAATATTTTACTTTACAGTTGCTCATGTTGTTTTACCTTATGATTACCCAAGTTACTTTACCTTACGGTTGCCCATGTTACTTTACATTATGTTTATATAAGCTAATTTATCATATACTTCCAGATATGACGATGACTTACAAAGTAAGTCTTGTGAAATGCATCATATGATATGTTAAGTCTACACATTTAATTTATTGTTTTCTTTATTAAGGTGTATGAAATTAGGATAACACATCATTTGATAACATAACAATATTTATTGAGTTTTGGCATATGTTAAGATTCAATATTGATTTTGGCAATAGTGTTGAAACAGGGAAATGTTTATGTTCAAATGTGAATATTTAATTTCAAAATAAGGTAATAAAGAAACAAGCTATAGTGTTGGACTTATGGGACATTAAAATAACATCTAATGAATATGTTGATTAATTGGTTTGAGTTTTCAGTGTAGTCAAAATAATGTCTAGCGTTTGCATTATTTTATGTTAGATACTATTACTGAGTTAAAGTCTTGATTTAAATTAATATAAATAAAACTTTAGTTAGTTGTAAGTGTGCTCTATGTTTAATATTAGCTAACTTGGCTAAAGTTAGTTATGGTTATGTCTCGTGTAGGATCATAATAAAAACTTGGATAATAACTTGTGGTAATAGAAGGATTTAATATTGCACTCTTATTGGTGTAATATGGTGGTAGATGACATGGTCTACCAGAAATTTACATTTCAAATTTATTGAGTATAGAATGACTTGCATTGTGAAGGCACTTAGCACACACATAAGCATTTTACTCTTTAAACTTGGAATTAGTGACAGTTTTTGCATTGTGGGAGTTGATTGATTCGAGTTCTTAATCAAGAGTGAATCCTTAATTAACATGGGCATAAAGTTGAGAGGTTCCACTTCTACTTATAAGCTAAGTAAGGAAACTTGTTAATTTATAAATTTTATTCAAGAATGTCAATAAGTAAAAATAAACGAAATATAATGGAGGTTTTGGTGCATGAGTTGATATTCAGTGTAATTTGATAGTCAGAAATATTCGAATTGGGTTTTTGACTTTGCATCATGGTCATGAATGTTCGTACTTATAATTATATAAAGTATATATCTTCGGTGCTTTGGAACATCAAAAACCAGAATTTAACTTAAGGTTTGATAGTGTTTTTAAATTTGGTTTGATATTAATGAAAGTACAATGTCGAATTGTTAAATTAACTCAAGAAGATATCTCTCTTCTTAAAAATTGTGATCCAAAGTCCTTAGTGTATGGTTTGGTATGGAACATAAGGTTTTTTATCACCTGATATATTTTGAGATATTCATACTCTAGACTTTGAAAGTATTTGACTCGAGATTAATTATGAATGATTTGACAAGTATAATATAATATCTTTTAAATACTGAGACATGCTCTTTATATCTTATGATTATGGCCATTCCAGGTGATCATAATCAAGCTGCAATATTATTAAAAGTAATGTGGTAGTTCAGGGGATTGTAAGTGTATAGAATGAGTGGTATCTTATTTGATGTACTGAATTAAATATTTTATTCTAAATTATGAAATATAACTAAAACATGAGGTTAATATGTCATTTTATGTTATGATAATATTAATCTATGTAAGTTGGTATCTTATTGATTTAGTTAGATGAATTAAACACTAACTCATGATTCCTCTTAGTCCTTGAATTATTTTTAAGAATACTAGTAATAATTATATTTCCATCTCAAAACTAAAATTTAATTTCTATTAACTAGGTCCATATTCATAATAAAGTCTTTGCATTTTAATGAATTAATATGATTATATAGTTATATCTGCTTATGTAATAACTTGTTAATAAACTCAAGATTTAAAGGTTGTGCGATTGTTATCAATTTGAATGTATTGGTATCGAAAGTGTAATTATTCATGAAATAAGAATTAATTTAAAGGTTCTTATCAATATTAATTGTTCAAATTAGTGAAGATATTATACTTAATATAATTTCAGAGGAAATATTTACTTAATCAATTTGAAAATTGAAAATGTATATAGTGTTATATGCATACAATATTACAAGTTCATGAAGACTCGTAATAACTAAGTTTTTAAATTTATTATTGTAAATTTAATGAGTTAAAAATTATTGAATGAATCTACACAACAAGTCAGAATGTGTGATTTTTGAATTTTATAAGGTTTTGTATATGATTTTGACCAAAAGACACATAACTTTATGCGTGGCTAAATTTTGAGTTGCTTTTAATGGAGTTTTTTACATCAACATGGTTAATCATGTGTTTGAACATATGTTTTTACACCATTTGGTTTTACACATAGTTAATTACATGTCTTAAGGCATATACATTAACTGATGTGTGATTTTATGTATACTTCATTACATAACTTAAGGTATTCAATATTGTAAAGTTGAAACATGCCTTATTTTTGTTTTTATACAAGATGTAGCAAGCAAGAAATGACTATAGGACTTATAGATATCACAAGTAACATGAAATAAACAATCAACCTGATAAAAGAATTATACAATAAAGATTACACATTTGCAAATGTGTGACATGTGTTTTTCATTATGGTGAAGAGGACAACATTTGTGTTGAGTGGCCTATTCAATCATTTAGATTCTATTTTGCACTAGGAAATATAATAAGAAGAGCAAAATGATGATCTTTTTGTAAAGGAAAATCACACTGAAGAAAAACAATATGTAAAACATAAGAAACTAGTTTTTATTTTATTTTATTTATTTTTTTGAGTAATTAGTGAATAATATGCATAACAATGGAAATTCTTAGTGAAATATTAAATGACAAATTTTCGCAATCATTCGAACTTGTGTAGACCAAGTGTGCTAACTTGTGTTTGAATTCTTAATTTTTTCGATAAAGGTCATGTTGCATAAACAACTCAAAGTTCTATTTTAAATACATTTCACTCTTTTGCCAAAGTTTTTAGTATTAGATTGGAGAGAAAGAGTTTACCATTTCATATACAATTTATCATTGAAGAACATGTTTGAATAACTAAGAATGCTGAGTTTGAATAAGAAACATGTGTGCTATCATTCTAGTGGTTCAACAAAAATACTCAATGGATGAAATTTGTAAGTGTGCATAAGAAAACATATAGTTTATAACTACTATTTTTGTAAAATGCACAATTACAAACTCTATTAATTATATTTCTCTTAAATGTAAATTGCTATTAGAAGTATTTGATGGGAGAATTTAAGGCATTAGCATAAATTGAGATGCATGAAAAGGAAAAAAAAAATTCATCAAATAAAGTGTAACTGTTTTTAAAGAAATTTAAAAGGGTGCAAAATGGTGTGAATACCATGTTTGTTGATCTAGACTAAGAATATTTACTTCCTTTACAATGTCCCAATTATCAAAGAAACATATAACTAACCCAAACTTGATCCTAGTATTATGGTTTTGAATGATGGAAAATATGTAGTTTTTTACCACAATGTTCAAAAATTATGATTATCATCATAACTAATAAAAAGGGATTGTAAACCTTTGATAATATGCATTTATTGAGATGACTTCAACTCCACACATATAAAACAATGCAAAAGTGAAACATTGAATGTGAAAGTTTTAAATTTGGATACAAATGGCTCAGCATAATCTAGTGCAATATTACCTAGTGTATGTATATATATATGTCCCTTTGGAGTAGGTTTTGGTTAGGTGCGTCCCTTTTTTGTCATTAATATTGGATGAACTTAAAGAACTTTTAAAGTTATAATGAAGGTTGATTATGCTTTTTCATTTAAGCATTATAACATGTGGCTTTCTAAACAATTACAATTCATGGTCTTATTTTAGTTTATGTTGTTAATCATCTGATGACAAGTCTAAACATTGAGAGATGGTTAAGATAAGTCTTTTTGAAAATATTCTAACATTTTAGCAAATTCTATGGAACCTAAAAAGATAAAGAATATGAATGATTGCATTGCTTGGCCCAAGTCTAAATTGTTGAAATAGGAATGTCAATAAGACTTAATAAACTCAAAGAGATATTAACATTTGTCATAGTTTTTACTGTAACCACTATTTACTTGGAGGTTAATTATTGTTACTATCGAACTGTGTTGATAAGCCCTAGGTGTAGAAAAAACATGCTTACTTAGTGCATTTGGGTATATAATGATGGTCCACAAGAATCTGGGCAAAGCTAACACTTCTATTTTAAAAACTCTTACCCTCGTCCTTGTTGGGTTACTAGTTAGTTTCGATGAGTTTGGCATGTTAGAACCCTAGGGTTGCCCTAACCCCATGCCCTAAACCCCTCAGGTTACGGTTTAGAGGTCGATGGGTCGTTTAAACTCATCAAGTATTCCTATTGAGAAATAAGATTTCATGTTAGCCCACTTTACAAAACAGGAAATAGGAGGGAAGGGGTGCTCTATCACATATATTAAGTAGGATAGTGAGAGTTCTTGGATTCATAACTGAGCTCGTTATTCTTTTACTAATGTAGGTTCTAGCTTGTGTCGTCAAGGCACAACCCTCTATTGTGTTGCCTCAACTTTCAAATAATAAAGGTACATCTCATCTTTGGGGTAACCTAATGTTGGCAAAACCGTCATGGAAGGTCTTGTCAAAGTGCACATTGCAAGGTTCGAGTTGAGGCATGTTTCCAGCCTCCTCCTTCATGTCAAGCTAAGAGTAAAACTCACAGCTATTAAGTAAAACACATTTGTGTCCTTATCCAATAGTGACCGTGGGATCTTGATTGACAAGGTTCTATTTACCATGTTTCTAAGAGTTCATAAAGGGGGCTCTAGAGTTGACATTTACAAGTCACATTTGTGGCACCATTGAGTGAGGGGCTATGGTAAGATAGTACATATCTTGAAATAGTGTCACATGAACATGTGGCACTAGGCTAAATGACACACAGTACAATGCTCGAGGCATGCCCTTTGGAGTTGTGTTATGGGTTTAACACTGAGGGGTTGGCACTAGGCTAAACAACACACAATACAATGCTTGAGGCACGCCTTTTGGGTTGTGTCATGGGTTTAACATTGAGGGGTTGGATATTCTAACAAATAGGCATACTTGTGTTTTGCATCATGGTTGTCACAACCTTTCCCTCTCCCTTAAGCAAGCTAGGCAAAGGGTCAATTGGTGTTTATGAAAGGGCCCTTGGTCATGATGATCCAATTATGCTTTGAGTCTTTTGCCCACATATCCACAATCTTTACCTGGGTAGTCAACCCACCAAATTAAAACTATGACACTCTCCATTTAAGAAAGTGGATGTCCTCATCCACGGACTTAAGGGTTTGCTACTATGCATTCCTTTAAGAAAGTGGATGTCCTCATCCACATACTCAAGGGTTTTACTATGCCTTCCTTAAGAAGGTGCAGCTTAGAGGCGGTCCCACACACGCTATGCTTGGATGACAGCCAGTTCATCACATGTCAATCGGGCCAGAGGCAGTCTCACACACGCTATGCTTGGCTGGCACCCAATTCATCACATGTCAATCGGGCCAGAGGCGGTCTCACACACGCTATGCTTGGCTAGCACCTAGTTCATCACATGTCAATTAGGGTAGAGGCGATGCTTCCTCTAGAAGGCGCAGCTCAGAGGCAGTCCCCACCACACTATGCTTGGCTGGCACTAGTTCATCACATGTCAATCAGGCCAACACTCTATGCTTGGCTTAGAGGCAGTCCCACACATGCTATGCTTGGCTCAGAGGCAGTCCCACACATGCTATGCTTGGCTGGCACCCAGTTCATCACGGCTAGAGCGATCCCAGAGACACTTGTATACAGAGATGCTTGGTTATACACATGTGATTGAGAGGTTTAGTTAGGCCAGCCTTAGTGGCGTGAGCTTTACTCAAAATTCATCCCCTAATGGAATCGAACCTAGGACCGTTCTAATACAAAAGAGTATGGTTGCCCTAAATCACGTCAAGTTATATTACCCTCAGCCTGTCTTCTTCTTTGTCGTGATTTAGGGCAAGGGTTTTGCAATCCATTTGTGGACTCTCTTCATTCTATATAAGGTCAACGCTTCATAGCTAGGGTCTGCATGCAACCTCTCTTCATTTTGTCGGAAGGGCAATGATTTTAACTTTATAGCTAGGGTTTGCACATCATGCGCAGCCTCAATTTTTATTTGAGTAGCAACATTTCCATGTATATTAATAAGAATGACTCACACACAATTGTCTATATACATATATATCACATCTCGCAATGAACGAAATGCATTTTATATATTTAATATTTATAATATATATTCAACATATAGATACTAGACATTTGCATAGACTTTTTAGGTAAGTCAACAAGATTCAATATATAATAATATAATATATGTATATATCAATATGCAGTTTGTAAAATATGTAGATATCTCACATAGTAGAATTAGTCTTTTGTCTACATATCATATGTTTTAGTATATGTTGTGTGTGTCTTGTATATGTATGTGTATGTGTATAAAAATGTAAAATATGTATGCACATTAATATGCATAAATATGTGTCTGCATTTGTATTATTGTGTATTTTAAAAAATTTACAAAATTCTTGTTCATATAATAGGTTTCATTATATGATGTCACACAAAATATAAAAATAAACATATACATGGAGGACAATGCTCTCTTTCATGCACACAAACAAATTCAAGTAAACACATAACTTCTCTCTTTTTCATTCACACACAAATGCATGAAAACACATAATCTTTTCATTCTTTAATGCCACATACATACAAACACAAATGGATGTTTAGACCAAATCTCTCTCTCTCACACATACATAAACACATGTAAATACATAATCTTCTCCTTTTCTCTCTAATCATACACATACAAATACAAATGCATGCAACCACAATCTTCTCTCTTTATGCAATCACACACATACACATGTTCACACACAATTTCTCTGTCTCACACACACAAACACAACCTACTCTCTATGTAATCATATACACATATAAACAAGTTTGATAAAGTGTTGCAAGATTTTAACCCAAGTGAAAACATGTCAATGATGATATATAAGTGAAAGTGGAAATGGTAAGCATATATGTGTTATATACAAAAATACATTTTACACACAATCGTTATATTATACATAAATAGACACACACACAACACACACACATATATAAGTATCGAGAGTTGTTGTATAAACTAGGTGTGATAGAAATGAATCACTTATGATTTTAAATAAATTAGTTATAAGCACCAACAATTTGTTGTAACAATGCTTTTTAAGAAAATTTTAAATTTGTTAAATCTTAAAAGTTATTGTCGCACAAAGAATTCTTAGACATCAAGTACTTTTTATATTAAAGAAATTATGGATGCTTGGGTTTAAGACTCATTGGTTGTGCTTAAGAAATAAGTTTTTGTAATAGCTTTTTATATTTTAATAATATGAAAGACCACTTTCATAAATGCTTCTTTAAATCATATGATTAAACATATGAAAAACTACAAAAAAAAAAACTAGATTCAAAACAATAAAAAGGTCGTATAAAAAAGCACATTCAAAATCATGTTTTTAAAACATATAACAAATCATATTAAAAAGCCATAAATATATGTTATAACAAAACATACAAAAATCATGTAAAAAATCGCATGGAATCTAAATGAAAAAGTCATCTACAAAATCATGAAAAAAAAAAGTGGCTAGCCACACGTTTAGTTTTTTTTGGTTTTGTATATGAGTTTTATTGTAAAAAAACCATATACTTAAACTCTATTAAAAATAATATAAAAAAAAATCATGTAAAAGATATAAAAAACCCTGCCAATACGACTTTTGCATGTTATGATTCACATGTCAATCACATAACATTTTTTTAATAAAAAGTCACACATTTTGACTTATTATATTAGTTGTTGTGCTCTTTAGAGAATGAGAATAATGTGAATGTGTTGGCTGAGACATGTAATATCTAAAGATCACCGATTGAGGCACTAGGTATGAATTAAATTTTCCATGTCATGTTACTTTAGCTTATGTTTGCTCCCTAAATTGGCTAGTGTTACAAATAATAAAAAGTGGGGAATATTTACTCTTAAACTTGGTATCAAATTCATTTTGATATAGGTCTCACACTTTGTATGCCGTAGTTGTACATTAAGCCTAGGTAGTTTGGGTAGGTATGGTAGTAAGATCCTTGCAAAAAAGGGTGATAAGAAAACATATAACATGAATGCTCTATCAGGTGGAAATGTGAAAAATCTATGAAACACGTTCAATGAAACATTTGGGATGAACTCAAATTACTTGTAGTGTGCATGACAACATAGTTATCAAATGCATTTAATGTTAATGAATAAAGTATAGCTTTTTTATTTCCTATTAGCTTAGGGGACATTAATTAGAAGCCTTTAATATAAATTCTAGTTGTCAAGCCACGATCCAGGAACAAGGAAGAAAGCAGGATTTCAAAAACAAGAAGGCTTGACTCAGGAGCAGGACGAGGAGCAAGACAAGAACTAGGAACTCAAGAGCAAAACAAGGCACAGAATAGAATCCAAGAGCAAAACAGGAACATGATAGGATCCGGGAGCAAGACAGGAACATGACAGGATCTGGGAGCAAGACAAGAGCAGGACAAGATCCACGAGCGAGACAGGAGCATGACAGGATCCAGGAGCGAGACAAGGAGAGAACAGGAAGCAAGGACAGAATAAGAACAAGACAAGACAAGATTGATTGTAGTAAGATTGGTGTTGATAGTAACTAATTGTACAACAATTAGGTCGGAGTTTTCTACTCACAACTCCAAGAGCTAATCTAGGCTTGAGTGCTAAAAGTGGCTACATGCATCTAAAAGTGGTTATGTGCATGTAGAGGCTAAAACGAGTCCACATGTCCTCTAGACATATCTGTGGCATATCCTGTAGGAATATCCTACATGCATATCCTGTATCCCGTATCCCGTATCCTGTTCCTGTATCTGGAATCCTGCATCTTGTATCGGGTCGTGACAGCACCTCCTCCCTAAGGACGAGTTCCACGAGTCTTGGGACTTGGTTTAACAGGATAATGCCGATGGAAGGCAACAACCTTGGAAGAAGCATGGAGTAAATTGGATGCAGGTTCCCAAGTGCGATCGGTAGGCAAATAACCTTTCTAATCCACCAAGTATTAAAGTTGATGGCGATGAAGATGAGAATCAAGGATGGCTGCAACTTTGTACTCAGGTTCATCGTCAATACCATAGGAGGGGGAAGAGAAGAAGCATGACCAGGAAGAGAAGAAGGATGATACGGCTCCAACAAGGAGGTGTGAAACATAGGATAAAGTTTCACCATAGATGGTAACTCGAGTCGGAAAGCTACAAGATTGACCTCTGCCACAATCCTATAAGGGCCCAATCGTTGAAAATCCAACTTAAAAGAAGGCCTGTTGGTGCGAATATGTCAACGAAGAAGCCACACGAGATCACCAATCTTGTATGTAGGTGCCGGCTGACGATGAGCATCAGCATAATGCTTGTATCGTTCCTGTGCCTGCTGAAGATGAACCCGGAGATCATCCTGTACCTGACAAAGATGCTGGAGACGATCCTGTACTGCAGGAGCGGAAGAAGGAGAAGCAGAGGAGCAAAGTTAAAATGTGGATGGTAGCCTATAAGAGCAAAGAAAGTGTCTGGCCTATAGATGCGTGAACGGAGTTGTTGTAGGCAAACTCCGCCATTGGAAGAAGGTCCAACCAGTTGTCCTATTGGTAATTAATGAAGCAGCAAAGATATTGCTCCAAGGTTTGAATCGTGTGTTCTGACTGCCCATCAATTTGTGGATGATATCCTGAAGAAAGATCCGCTTTAACGTGTAGACTTCGAAGAAGCTCTTGCCAAAATTTGGACATGAATTGTGGGCCTCGATTGGAAACAAATGCTCTCAGGAAGACCATGATGTCGGAACACTTCATGGATCACCCACTCAACAATTGTCTAACCTGTAATTGTCTTATTGCAGGGTAAGAAATGAGCCTGTTTGGTGAAATGGTCAACCACCACAAGAACTGCATCGAATCTACGAGGAGGAAGATCTGTGAGGAAATCCATATAAATGGATCTCCAAGGAGCATAAGGAATAGGAAGGGGACGAAGAAGACCAGAGGATGCCTGACGAGGCATCTTCGACCTATTACAGGTGTCATAGCTCCGTACAAACCTTTCCACAAAACCTCGCAACCCAGGCCAAGTCACCAACTCCACTATCTTGGCCACACCAAAATGTCCTGTAGCCGGGTATCATGACAATCCTGTATCACACGAGTCCTGAAAATACCAACAAGAACGTACATGAGACCTTCCCGGTACAGGAATCCATCCTGTATGGCGAATAACTTGTAGTCTGAACGGGAAATGGAGGAAGAGGAACTTGCGATGTTAGGACGAATGTGTGAGAACACATTCTTTGCCAAGTCGTCTATAGCCAACTACAAACGAATGTTTTATAGGAGTGTTGAATTTGTTGGAGCCTGATGAACCTATAGTGCCGCAAGCCGAAATCGATCAGGACCCAACAACACTTGCCTTTGACAGTCATATGCATGATCGCCCGGGGTCAGTGCAAGGTAAGAGCGCCTAGACAATGCGTCCGCCTTGCCATTCTAAAAACCGAGCCTGTAAATGATGACGAAATCAAAAAGTGATAGAAATTCTACCCACCTAGCCTATCGTCGACTGAGAACTCGAGCCATTTGAAAATACTCTAGGTTCTTGTGATCTGTAAGAACTTGTACAGGATGCAGCACCTTCCAGGAAATGCCACCACTCCTCGAACGAATCCACAATGGCCTTGAGTTCCTTGTCATGAATCTCGTAATTGATCTCCACCGAAAGGAACTTACGAGAGTGAAAAGTTACAGGATGAAGCAACTTGTCTTCTCCAACTTGTGATAGGACGGATCCTACTGCAAAATCCGAGGTATCTGCTTCCACAAAGAAGGGACGAGAAGGATCAGGATGTGCTAAAATCGGAGCTATCGTGAAGGCGTCCTTGAGTGCTGTGAATGCATGTTCCGCCTTATCGGATCAAGAGAAAACCCTTGTGCGCTTGATGAGTTCTGTGAGTGGAAGTATACGCTTGAAGAAGTCCTGTATGAACAACCGCCTGTAGAAGTTTGCAAAGCCAAGAAAACATTGTACGTCTCGTACAGACTTGGGCCTCTCCCACTCCACGATGGTCTTCACCTTGTGCATGTCCATGGAAATGCCAGCAGGAGAGACGATGTAGCCCAAGAACTCCACAGAATCCCTGTCGAAAAAACACTTCTCCAACTTCGCATACAGGCCATGCTCGCGAAGCTGCTATATAACTAATTGTACATGCTTGTCATGTGCCACTTGGTCCTTGGAGAAAATCAAAATGACGTTGAGGTAGATCACCACAAACTGGTCCAAGAAGTCACGAAAGATGTCGTTCACCATGTGTTGGAACACGGCTGAGGCATTGGTAAGGCTGAAGGGCATCACCGTGTACTCAAAGTGTCCATATCTTGTACGAAAGGCAATCTTCCACTCATCGCTTGGACAATCCGTACAAGATTGTAGACCCCTCATAAGTCGATCTTCATGAACACCTTTGCTCCTCATAGCCGATCGAGAAGTTCTGGGATCAATGGCAATGAGTACCGATTTCGAATGGTAACTTGATTCAAACCCTTGTAGTCCACAACCAAATGTAAACTCCCATCTTTCTTCTTGACAAAGAAGATAGGTGCTCCTGCAGGGGACTTTGAATGACGAATGAAGCCAGATGTCAAGTTGTCCTCGATGTACTGACGAAGAACCTCCAATTTTGTAGGTGACAGTGCATAGATTGGTCGAACGGTGGAGTCTTTCCTTCCGCAAGATCAATAGAACAGTTGTAAGACCTGTGAACAAGAAGAACTGTAGCCTTGTGCTTGTCAAAAACGTCCTGAAAGGAGTGATACTTGGAAGGTAGGGAAAAGAAGAAGGAGAGAAGGAGAAGGAGCAGGAGAAGGAGAAGGAGAAGGAGATTGAAAAACAGAGGAGTCGAATACAGGAAAGGTAGAAGAGACGTAGGAGTTACTTGGAAGGCAAAAAGATAAAAAGGAGCAGGATCAGTGGCAAGTTCCTGCATGGTAGTGGTAAGAACTCAAAGAGGAGGAGGGAGCTATGACTGAAAAAGAGAAAGGATCTTGGGGGTGGAACAAAAGTAGAGTAACGAAAAGGGGCAGGATTGAGAAAAAACCTGTGTGGATGTTGACGAGTGTACAGGATTGAAAGAACCCTGTATAGGAATCTGCAAACTTACATGAGTGGGGAGAGCTTGCGGATGTGCTGAGGAACTGACATGAGGTGAATTATGTCGAGGAGGAGTCTTCAACACTGATACAGGAACAGGCACGGTCAATTCTATAACATGTACTACCTCAGACAGTAAGGATGTATCTTGCACGTAGAAAGGCACAGGATTGATCCTGGATGCTGGAAAGGAAAACCTGAGCGTCCTAGATCTCCAATCGATCTGTGAATTTGCAATAATAAACCATGGCATGCCCAAAATGATGGGAGTCGACCGAGTCTTGATCAAGTTGAAGGAAATCAAACAGTTGAATGCCCATGACTGCAAGAGAGAGGTTTGGTAGCATGGTAACTGCACCAGAAGCAATCAGACGACCATCGGCCACCTTTACAGGAACTGCACGCTTCAACTTCAACACCAAAATGCCATGTTGAGTTACAAAAGTGTCATCCATGAAACATGCATTTGCACCAGTGTCTAACAAGGCAAACTTCTTGAGCTCTCGATTATTGAGATGAATGTGTACAGGAAACTTGAGTGATGGAATGGTATGAGCAGCACCAATGGAGCCTGCACCTACGTCCAACTTCGCGGCTCCTAGACGAAGTGAACATTGAAGTTTTCCAACTGAACTTCAGCTTCGACTTCATGTGTCTTGAACTAGACATTCTGCCACCTTGTGTCCTGCTTCACCACAATACAAGCATAGGTTCTCACTGCGGCGACGTTGCTTCTCAGCAACAGAAAGAGAACCACGCTTGGATTTCTCAACTTCCATAGGAACTACTCCAAAAAGTGGTGCAAAAATATGTACCACAGCTGCAAGATTGGTTTGCAGGAACTGCTAATGGATCTTTCCTAATGACGCTCAAACAAATGGTTGTCGTAGCAAACGGCTTGTTGCATGATCTCTGCTAATGTTTAGGCATCTGATAACGTAAGAAGAAGGTCCTTCACGTCATCCCTCAACCCAAAACGGAAGTGTTCAATCAATGCAGTCTCGTCCCATGGAATGTTCATGCAAAGTTGCTGAAATTCGGATGCATAACGGAAGTTGGTTGGGATCTTTGAGTGAGCTTTCATAACTTTGTGCATGCGGAACGGTACTTTCAGGATCCCAAAGCATGCTTCAAAGGCAGTCACGAAACCTTCAAAATATTCCATCAATGGGTCGTCACACTCCAGCAAGGGGGCAACCCAAGCCCGTGGAGATCCACTTAGTAAGGATGCCAAAGGCTAACTTTTTGGGCATCAGTCAAGTAGCGGCGTGGTTGCATACGGATCAAGAGTCGGATCTGATTCAGAAAACCTTGGAAATCGACACGATTGCCACTGAACTTTTCTGACATGCTGATCTTCGGCTCTGAAGAAAAGTTCGATGAAGAGGGGACCATCGATGTCTGAGAGAGAGCCTGCACAACAGATTTGGAGGATGCATCAGCAGCTGCATGCGCCACGTTGGTGAACCTTGCAGATCGGTGGCCACTTGGCGCAAAGTGGCTAGCTCATGAAGTAATATTTGGTGCTCGCGTTGAAAGTGCTCAAAATCAGCCATGATCTATGAAAGAAAAAGGAGGAAAACAAAAGAAAAGAATCAAGGAAAAAAAAGTAACTGGGAAATGAAGAGCTATGAAATCAGTTACTATCAAACTGTCAAGCCACGATCTAGGAACAAGAAGAAAGCAGGATTTCAAGAACAAGAAGAGGAGCAGGATGGGGCAAGACAGGAACTAGGAACTCAAGAGCAAGACAAGGCTCAGGATAGGATCTAGGAGCAAAACAGGAACAAGATAGGATCTGGGAGCAAGACAGAGGATAGGATAGGAAGGCGTAGGACATGATCCAGAAGCAGACAGGGACAAGAACAGGACAGGATCTGGGAGCAAGACAAGAGCAGAACAGGATCCAAGAGCAAGACAGGACAGGAACAGGATAGATCCGGGAGCAAGACAAGAGCAGGACAGGATCTAGGAGCGAGACAGGAGCAGGACAGGATCCAAGAGCGAGATAGGAGCAGGACAGGATCCAAAAGCGAGATAGGAGCAGGACAGGATCCAAGAGCGAGATAAGGAGAGAAAAGAAGCAAGGAGCAGGACAAGAACAAGACAAGACAAGATTGATCGTAGTAAGACTGGTGTTAATAGTAACTGATTGTACAACAATAGGTTAGATCTTTTATGTTCACAACTCCAAGACTAATCTAGGCATGAGTGCTAAAAAGTGGCTGCATGCATCTAAAAGTGGTTATGTGCATGTAGAGGCTAAAACGAGTCCACATGTCCTCTAGACATATCCTATGACATATCCTATAGGAATATCCTGTAGGAATATTTTACAGGCATATCATGTATCCTGTATCTAGAATCCTGCATCCTGGATCGGGTCATGACACTAGTTAGAGTAAAGAAACTAATGACTATGTTGTTTGTGTTGGGTAATATACTTTGCATACATCCAAAGGTTTCTAAGTGTTGTAGATGGTACCTCTAGCACTGTTAGAGTTTAACTTGGAGGGTTAACACGTTCCCGCCAAGTAGCCTTTCAGCATCTTATGTGAGCAACGTTAAGTCTTCCAAAATGACCCCAAGAGTCTGACTCAGATGCCTAGTTAAATAGAAGACTTAAAGTCTTGCCCTAAGTCCCTTAGAATGACCATCTCCTGAACCCTAGAGTATAACTCGAGTAAACTTTAGGATCCTTTCCTAGTAGACCTAGACAGGCTTATGCTTAACCTCATCAAGAAGATGTGCCTTAACACACCCCCATGACAAAGCTAAGGCATCATCACTTACCCCTTGAGGAATCACCTTCATCTAGGTGTAAAACCCCTTTAGGGCAACAAGGGTACCCTGAACCACAACTAACCCTTGAGGGTTTGAGTGGTCAAGTTATACCCTAGACGTTGGGCTAGTACTTAGTGAGGACACAAGTGTGCCCCGTAGATAGACACAAGTGTTTTACTAAGCAAACTCCTTAATGCTAAGTTTGGATAACTCTAAGTACATGACCTTGCGAGTGCCTCACAAAAGGGCTCATGCTAACAAGCTTAGGTTGTTCAACCCTGAATTCCAAAGGAGAACACTTCCCTAACCAAGTATGCCAAAGCACACATAGTTATGAGACCTAACCTCCTTTGAGTAGATGCCCAAGGCTTAGCATCCTAGTGCAAGCACAAACACGCATGCTTGCTAGAGTATCCAACCCCTTGGCGACAAACCCATAACACAACCCCAAAGGTGTGCCTCGGGCGTTGTATCGTGTGACATCTAGCCTAGTATCACATCTCCATGTGACACTGCCTTTCATGATGTGGGCTATCATACCATAGCCCTTAGATTCAAAGTTGCACCAAGTGCTACGAATGTGGCTTTTAAATGTTAACTCTAGAACCCCTTAATAAACCCTTAGGAATTGGTAATGTGAACCTGTCAAACAAGATCCCACGCCCACAATTGGCAAGGACACGAATGTGCCTTGTTTGGCCATGAGTGCTACACCTAACTTGACGTGGAGGAGGAGGCTGGAGACAAGCCTCAACCTTTGTCTCTTGGAACGTGCATTCCAACAAGACCTCTCAAACATGGATTGCCAACATTAAGGTGAACTACCTCGAAGGTGGAACGTACCCCTATCATCTGGAAGTTAGGGTGGCACAATAAAGGGTTGTACCTTAACGACACAAGCTCAAGCTTGCACCAACAGAAGAGCAACGAACTCAACTGTTTTCCTGTTTACACAAGTGGGCTGGCATGGAATCTCATGGAATATACTTGGTGAGTTAATTAATGACCCATTAACCCTAAACCCTAACTTGAGGGGTTTAGGGCGTGGGGTTAGGGCAACCCTAGGGGTGTTTCTATCCATATCCAACATGCTAAACTCACCAGAACTAGCTATTAACCTAACCGAGACACGGAAAACCAAGGTAAGAGTTTTTTAAAAGGTAAGTTTTAACTTTCCTATAAATACCTAATGACACCCAACCAGACCATCACCAGATACTCAAGTGCACTAAGCATGCCTATTTCCTACTACATCTAGAGCTTGTTAACATAGTTCAGTAAGTAACAATAATCAATGTCTAAAGTAAAGAGGAGTCATAGTAAAAACTATGACAAGCACCTTAGTGAATGTCCATTATGAAGTAGCTGGTTTTGCATGATGCAAGGGTATAATGATGGTTTGACTGGGTATTGTTAGATATTTACAAGAAACCTTAATTTCATGTCTTGTTTAAATTTTTGATTAGGAATGAGAAGGTTAACGGCTACATTGTCATCTCTAGGCATTATTCTACAGGAGCATTGCAAGTTCTTCTAACCGATATCGATAAGGCAACACTCAAATCCATAGCCCCAACAAGGTTTGAAATTTGTGCCCTTCTGGGTGTCACTTTATCTTCACGTTTTAAACCCCTATGGGTAGGGTTTAGGGTCGATGGGTTGTTAGGTTAAACTTACCAAGTATTATTCTATTAGAAATAAGGTTTTGTGTCAGTTCACTTTATAAAATAAAAAAACAAAGTGGGGGCCTCTATCACATAAAGTAAATAGAGTAGGTGTGGGAAAAATATACTAAAGACTAAGAATTGTTTGGTTCTTTTCTCCCCACTGGCATAAGCTTAGCTTATGTGTTTAAGGCACACTTTTTATGCCACCCTAACTTCTAGCCTATAAGGTACATTACACCCTAAGGGCAAACCTATCCTTAGTGTTAGTGGATCAATAATGTTGTGCTTGGGTACACCACATCCAAGGGTTAATTCTTTTTTTTAATAACCTGATTACACACTTGGGAGGTCTTGTTAGAGTATAAGTTTCACTAACTGCTTCTTCATCAATTGTTGATTGCCACCACATCCTTCTCCCCCTTGCAAGCAAGAATTAGATTATCCACATACAAGACAATGATGATCCTTTAGATACTTGTATTTTTGGTGTAAACTCCATCGTCAACTTCACTTTTCTTGAAGCCATAATCATCAAAGAACTTGTTAATCTTTAGTACCAAGCCCTCGAACTGTACTTCAATTCATAGATGGATTTCTTCAGCTTGCACAACTAATACTCTCCCAACTTCTTCGAATCTTGAAGGTTGCCTCATGTACACCTCATGCTCCAGATCTCCATGAAAAAAAAGTTGTCTTCACATCAAGTTAATGAAGCTCCAAAATCCTCTTTTGTTGCTATTACCATCCGCATTGTACTTCTTCTTGAAGACACACTTGCTTCCCACCAGATTCTAGAAATTCCTTTGTCCACCAAGATCCATGTTTTGTTCCTCCTCATGGACTCAATTTCCCCTTCCATAGTAGCTAGCCACTTCTTTGCATCAAGTCCACTCAAAGCCTCCTTCAATGTTTGAGAATCACCATTCATGACCAACACTGAATGTGTCACAAAATCCACAAAATGCTGTCGTGGAACCCAGTCGTTGATTGTTTTGTTGATCTAAGCATGGAGATGTCCAACAAGAATCTTTTTTCGTTTTGGCGCTTTGGAACAGATGATGACTCCCCTTGTTGCTATACAAGTTCTTCATGTTCTCCCCTTTGGCTCCTTACACATCCAACTGTTCCCCTTGCTATTGATCTCCCATAGAAGGAAGATCTCGAGACCACTACTGTTAGAATCTTCTTCCTGGATCACAATCTGTCCTTCATCCTTTGCAATCAGCTGCTCTGTTGGATGCTCCTTCCGTCTTGCAATGTCATGCTCATCAAAGATGACATGCTGACACCTTACCACCTTCCGATGCTCCGCATCTAAAAGTTTGTACCCCTTATTATCATCACAATAGTCAACAAATATGCATTCATTATTGTTATCATCCAGCTTGCTCCTTGTCTCCTTTGGGACCAACCTCCAAGCTCTGCATCCAAAATTCTTAGCTTGGAAAAATCACATGGCTTACCACTTCATGTAGATTCTGGTACAACATCTTGCAACAATCTAGTTGGAACTCAATTGGTAATGTACATATATGTGTCCACATCTATCCCGCAAAACTTTGGGTCCAAATCCTTGTGCTTCAACATGGACTTTACCTTCTCCACAATGGTCCGCATTCGTCTCTCCATAACACCATTTTGCTTGTGATCGTAGGGAAGAGAATGATGCCATGTTGTTCACAAAAGCTCCCAAAAGCCTTGGATGTGAACTCACCACCATTATCCATCCTTAAACATTTAATCTTGTGTTTAGATTCCAACTCTATTGTAGCCTTGAATTGCTAAAATATCCCAAACACCACTGTTTTTTGTCACATGGTGTAGATTCAACATTTCCTGCTAAAATCACCCACAAACAACATGAATAACTTGCTCTTGTCAATAATGTGTGCTTGGCAGGCCCCACATATCCCTGTGAACCAACTCCAAAGGTTTCTTTGCACGACTTTAACTCCGCTATGGAAAGGGCTCACAATGTAAGATGCAACTTTTACAAATCCCCAACTCACATGATTTGAACTCCATGCCCATTTCTTACTTAAGCATTAATCTTCAACTTTGTTCATTAAGGTGCCCTAATTGTTGATGCCACGTGGATAGCTCCATAAAATCTTTCTTTAGAACTATTGCAAATGCCTCCAAATTGGATGCCTCGAGCTTGCACAAGTCTCCCACTTTTGTACCTTCTCCAACAATGCAGTTTTACAAGCTACACCATGAGCTTGTCAAGGTTTGTCAGGGTACTAACGATGAAAAATAGCTATAGCTTTTGAGCATGAGTAAAGTTTTTTGCAGGCTCCCAAGTACGATCACTAGGAGAGTAACCAACCCAATTCACCAAATAGTAGAGCTTACCCTAGAATCCAAGAAAACAATTACCTTGTACTTTAGCTTACCATCAAGTTCCACTAGTGGTGGTGGTGGTAGCATGCGATGATGAATGGTATTGAGGATATAAGGCAGACACATGAAAAATTGGGTGGATCTTCATGGAGCTTGGAAGTTGAAGTCAAAAAATGACCTCATTAATCTTACCAATAATAATAAAAGAACCAAGACGCTTGTAATCAAGCTTGTTACAAGGTCAAGTGGTCCATAAGTTGCATATGAAGAGCCATACCTAATCTTCAAATTAAAAAGTAGGAGCATGACTACAATGACAATATGTTGCTACCTTGTGTGCATCTCAAGCATGATTGAGATGATGAACTAACTCTTCATGAATATATTAAAATGAGCAAGATGATCCTTCACAACATGATTGATTGGAGTCTTCACAAAAGTGTGCAAGGACCAACAAGGATGTTGACTTGTGATGATGAAGAATGGTGTTTGACCTATAAAAGCATGTACTAAGTTCTTGTACGCAAACTCTGTAAGAGTCAAGAGCTCAACCCAATTATCGTGTTCATAATTAATGAAACACTGAAGATATTGTTATAAGGTTTGATGGTATGCTCCATCAATCCATTGGTTTGTGAATGATACCCAAATGACAATTTGCAATTGATGTTCAAAAGCTTAAGCAACCTTCTTCAAAACCTGTTAGCAAACTGAGGTCCTCAATCACTCACAATATCGTTTGGAAGACCATAAAGCCACTTGTGATAGACTTGATGCATGAAAAAAAAAATGTGCCATCTTTGAAAACCTATCCATTACAACTAATGCAACATCAAAACCTTTGGATTGTGTAAGATCATTGATGAGTCCATAGAAATCAACCTCCAAGAACCATTGGGAACCAACAAGGGCTAAAGCAAGCCATGAGGACGATGGTGAGGAATCTTAGACCTTCATAATACATTAGAAGTAAAAACAAAATCTACAATATTGTTACAAATTTTTGACCACTAATAATCTTGAGTAGAATTTTATGAGCACTAAAATGACATGCTACATGAGCATCATGGCAAAACTGCAAAACTTGAAGATGACAAAAACCATCCAAAACATAAACAAAGCCATTATAAAGCAACAAGCCGTCCTTGAACTTGAACCGCTTGTAATCTGTATGTTAATACTTGGACTCAAAACTGAAGGCACAACTTGGAATAATGTGATTTAAGACATCCTGACCAAAGAGATCCACAAGTAAAGCTATGCGAATTGTTGCAAGAAGACTGGCGTCCTCTAGGGCTGCTAATACTTCTACAACCATGATCTTCAATTGGTTTGAGCCCAAAAGAACTTGCCATTGTTGATCAAATGTTAGATCACCAAGTCGAGTAACCAAGTATGAATGTTGGGAGAGGACATCTCCATTACCATGTTATGAACCTGGACAATAGATGATGACAAAGTTGAACCGTGTCAGAAATTGAGCCCACCAAAACTGTAATGAGACAAAACACATGCACTCTGGAAGTACATAAGATTTTTGTGATTGTTGTATACTATCACATGATGTGGTGATCCCAACAAGAAATGTCTCCATTCCTCAAATGAATCCATGATAGCCAACAACTCTTTATTGTGTACCTCATAATTGATCTCTAGTGGTAGGAACTTACAGAATAAAAAGCAACTAGATGAAGTTAACCAGCATCACCCACCTGAGAAAGTATACTACCCAGTGCAAAATCCAATGCATCAACTTCAATGATGAAGGTCTTCTCTAGGTTTAGATGTGTTAGGATTGGAACAGATGTGAAAGTCTGTTTCAAAATGTGAAATGTTGCCTCTACTTCCAGACTCTACTCAAAGGACTTATCCTTTTGGACATATGGAATGTCTCTCACTGGGATTGTTGAAAATGCACCACCATCCATTGCACCGGCCCCCTGGGAGGCACGGGGGTACAAAGCCACCAAATTCATGGAAATGGAAAATCTCCTTCTAAACCAAATCTGCTACATTTGCACATGTGAAGGTCTTACAACATGAAAAAAATGTGCCATCTTCGAAAACATATCCACAATGACAAGAACTACATCAAAATCGTGAGAAACAAGAAAATTTAAGGATTTCTATAGTCGCTCAACAATAAAAAGAGATTGGAGAAACCGATTGAGCAATATTGAGGTAGCTTTATTCGTTAACATGTATTGCATGATCGTATAAATTACTCAACATACCTTTGCATACATGGTCACTTGTTGTACCAACTCAATTGTTTTTCAAATTCCAAAGTGTTCAGTAGTATGAGAGTCATGACAAACATGGACAACTATAATGCGAAGTTCTAATTTTAGTACATAGAGCTCGCAACATCTCTAGTTATGTAAGTAAAAGCCATAGATTGGTTTATATGGAGGTTGTCTTTCAATCCCACCTTAACAACATAGATAGAATACTACCTTGATTGCATGAGGACCCACATTTTTATCTAGTTTAAGAACCCATAAAACTTTGAATGAGTCCCATCGAACTTGGTTGGTATGCCAATCTTTTGACTCTAGAGGGTTTACCATAAAAGAAGATGGTGAGTTGTGAAGATGTTTAGCTTTAACCCTCAATGCCTTATTTGCCTGCTTTGATGTTTAAAAAATAGCTTACATATGATCAAAAATTGATTGCATGTGACTTAAACATTGTTTTAAAAGAGATAACATTTTTTAAAGTGTTTAAACTATTATGACCCTATCAAGAGTGATTGAAAATGGAAGAATCAAAGTAAAATAAAAAGAATAATTATATTCAATAAATAATTATTGAAATAAGAATATGAAATTTGAGAGAAAACCAAATTGAATGAAAACTCAAACGATTGAGAAAAATAAAGATGACTTATGTGAATGCTCTAAAGAAAACCTAATATGAAGGCTCATTTAAATAATGACACACTAGCACTGGGATTGGGAATTACAACACAAGTTGAACTAAAAGTGGGAACTCCAATTATAACTAAAAGTGGAACTGGAAGTTCAAATTAATAGTGAAATTAAAAGTGGCACTAATAGCAATGATAATGACAATGACAATGACGGTAATGGTGATGGTTTTAGGTCATGGTTTCGAGTATATTAAGGCAAAAATTTATCTAATTAGTGACATTATGACATTGCCACATTTTTCATTATTAACCTGCACTTAACCCAAAATGAATATACATTTAACATAAATGTGGTACAGAATATTCAATAAAAATTCATTATACATGTGAACCCATCCTACCTTTGTGAGTTAAAAAAGAGGGCATATTGTTCTTTGTAGTATATATAGATTTCAAATTATAACATGGAATCTTCTCAAAAATATTTTATAATTTAAAAAATATTTTAAAACCATATAAAGATGTGTGTGAATGTTGTAAAATGGTGTTGTATATTGTTAGAGATATACATTATATAATGGGATATAAAGTTGTGATTAATTTAAACTTTTCATTGCATATTTATTTAATAGTTATTACTAACTTTATTTCATGAAATCGACACTTATCAAATTAGATATACTTTCTATAATGGAAACTTTATTAGAAATATTCTACATTAACGCTATAAACTAATTTTAATGTTATAAAGGCTATTAACCATGGAATTTAAATTTAATAAATTATTAATTGTAACAAGCTTGTAAAAATTAATAGTTCTAAAATGGTTTCAGCAATTTATATGACTGGTAATTAATCCTGGTATTGTATCACCTTTCAAGTATAAAGGGCATAACAATAGCTCTAGTAAAGCAAAAGGGGTAACTCGCTAGTAAGAGAGATAGATCTAAAAATCTCCAGCAGCACTAAGGATTTTTTTTAGGATGGAGTCAAACTTGGAAGACATAACTAAGTACTTGTGGTGGGGCATTACTGTGTTGGAGGTATTTCCCAATATTATCTTATGAGTTCTTGTCAACACGTGTGATCCCTCCATGATAATAAACAATTAATAAGTTTTCTTTGAGTAAGATGAATAAGATCTATCTTATTTCCTATTTTTCTTTGTACAATGTGCAAAATGGGTGGTAGTGTATCATATGTCATGTTTGTATCTGTGGTACAATTAGTACACTGGGGATATATATGGCATTAGACACACGTTATCCATGTTAGTTGAGAAATTAGAGATCCCCATAGTTATATATATAAAAGTCTTCTTTCTCCAGGAAACATTAAAAGAAAAGTGTGGTGAGAGCTTTTCTATACCATAAACTAATCTTCGGTTCCGTAATTTTAGAGCACGTATTATGTAACACCAGTTGCGTATTTGCTGACACATTTGATCTGCTTAAACATAAGATTATTAAATGTTCAAATGGTCAAAACGCTTGGTCCTTGTCATGGTAGGGACAACGTTCTCTCTCATCTGCTGTTCAATCTACCATTCCTCACTATTTATATATAATATATACTTAGTTTAGCTGGTGCTTAATACAGCTATCTACTTCTCTGTACTTTGGGGTGCTTTAGCTCACCAATAAAACCAATCTGTACAGTCATCAAAAGTCAATACCTCACCTCCCCTTTTGACTAAGTTTGAATTAAAATACTCAAAATACACGTTCAACTGAACAGCCTGACCGACGTGTATTCGGTACCTGCGGATACACCTAACAAACGCGGCTTCAGCTGACGAAGCATTAGTTAAGTGACTCTCACGTTACCCTGTGTTACGCCTGTCATTAATTAGCAAAGTTATTAATCTAATTACGTTTACTTACTCCACCTTCCCGTCGAGTCACGGTCTTACAAACGTCAGCATTTGCGTGCAGCGGTCCCAGTTGCCTCCACATTTAAAAAGGACCTCGTCTCGTTGTTTGGCTCAGCCGCTCGCTCTTCTGTACACACCCTTCAAAAGAGTCTTAAATTCTTCCTCAGGTGAGTACCATTTGAAATGAAATTACAAACTTTCAAGTGGCGTTCCAGATTCTCATCTGAATTTCTGTAGTTAACTCATCATCATGGGTGGAGTCGATGTAGCCGCAGTTGCCAACAGTGTTGAAAAATCGAGTGACAATGCCAACAAGGCCGGGAAACACTCCCAAGTTGGCCACAAGAGTGTCCTCAAGAGCGACAAGCTGTACCAGGTACGAATCTATCTATAATGAAGCTCTCCTTTCTCACTCACGCATTTCCTTTTAGTACATCCTGGACACCAGCGTTTATCCTCGGGAGCCTGCACCATTGAAAGGGTTGCGAGAGATGACTGCACACCATCCATGGTAAGCTGCATGCAGAGCCACAATGAATCAAATCTTTGGATATCTATATATGAAATTGTATGAATTGTAGTTTACATTCAATTCTTGTTTAATTAAATGTGTGCACTTTTTTCCAGGAACTTAATGACCACCTCACCAGATGAGGGACAATTCTTGATGTTCCTTCTGAATGATGAATGCAAAGAAGACAATGGAGATAGGAGTCTACACCGGATACTCCTTGCTTAGTACGGCACTTGCATTGCCAGAGGATGGCAAGGTACATATATATATCACCACAACCACACATAACTCAGGGGTTAAACACAGGTTATTGCAATGGACATTAACCGGAAGAACTTTGAGCTCGGTTACCCATACATGGTGGAAGCTGGAGTGGCAAACAAGATTGACTTCAGAGAAGGCCCTGCTCTCGAAGCTTTGGATGAAATGCTTAAAGATGTAAGTTTGTGTATCTACAGAGATACATCGTACAGGCACTTTAGTACACTACGTTTTGTTGGATTCATGATAAAATCTCTTGAGTATCACGCAAGAGTACATTTAAATATACAATATATAAATTGCTTTTGTGTAGGAGTCGAATCATGGAGCTTTCGACTTCATCTTTGTGGATGCTGACAAGGACAACTACTTGAACTATCACAAAAGGCTCATCTCCCTCGTTAAAGTTGGGGGCGTAATTGGGTACGATAACACACTCTGGAACGGTTCCATGGTAGCGGATGAGGACGAGCCGATGCCCAAGTACGTTAAGTACTACAGGAACTTTGTCATCGAGGTGAACAAAGCACTGGCAGCAGACACTCGCATTGATATCACACAGGTGCCCATAAGTGACGGGATCACACTCTGCAGGAGACTGGTTTAGAGGTAATTACAACATAATGGAAACATGTAAATGAAATGTGAGGGTATATCTTTCCTCTCACTGACGACAGAAAGATGGACGTCTTTGTAGCGAGGTGGCTTGTCACCTTTTGCATTTTTATTTTTATATATACTTCTTTAAATCGTGTCAAAATGGCCCACCTTCTAGTGCGGATATGAGTTGTCCCAACTCCAGAAGGAATATGCAGCATCTACAAGGATCGTAGTCAGTGTCCTTATCGTATCCTGGATAACAGAGCTTATTAATTGCTTATATAAAGAAAATATACCAGCCCTCACTAGTCTTTCGGTCATACACATATGAATACGATCATAAACACACACACATTGTTTGTATGTATATATACTATGGAAAGCAAAGTACTATGCAAGTGGGTATACTCCTTTAGAAGTCCCAACTCACTGAAGTACATAAGCAAAAAAATAAACAGAAAATACTAAGTAACGCAGTTAGTGTGAAAATAGAATACTTGTTTAGTAGGTCCGATATGGTGGGGTGGCTTTATAGAGGTGAAACAGCTTACCAACCACTAGAATCTTCAAATAAAGCGACCGGCCTGATATTTTCCCAAACCTCGGTCTACCACACTTGCAAGCGTGAGTTACCTACAAAACACGTATGAGATAAAGGGAGAGAGAAAACTCCTCGTGTGCTTACCTTTTTGCAGCAAAAAGATCTCAACCATTCAGAAGTTCTGCGTGTCATAGCTATGTCAGTACAAGTAACGTCTTTTTCTTAGAATATAAAATTGTAGCTTGCAAGTTACTAAAAGTATGAAGTGTGTGAATTATATATAATGAGTCTAATCTCAGCCGTGTGTGTGTGTGTGTGTGAGAGAGAGAGAAGAGAGAGAGAACATTTTATGATGTATGCACAGTTATACAAAGCATATAAATGCACACAAACATTGCATACATGTGTGCATTCGTGTGTGTGTGTGTGTGTTGAGAGAGAGAGAGACAATTTACTATATGCTTGAGGTGAAGTTGGTCAGCTTCATGTTTCCTACGGTTCGAGGTGAGAAATCTAGAGGCAAATCCCAGTCGTCCATTTCGTTCATCTTCCACTGCAAACTCACGTCCTTCATAATCAGTTCGTTTATATGCTCCATAAACACACCGGCTGTTCTATGCTTTACGAGGCCTTGACAACCTGGTCTGTAATCATGTAACCCCCCTGAGTACTCCGTGAACTTGTCCAGTATTAACGAAACATTAGACAGTTCCAAGCTATTTATGGTACCTCCTCCCCACCCGGCTAAGAATATACCATTTTCTGATATAGCTAGTATATTAGAAAATCTAACCTTGTTGATGGATCCCACTGTAGTGGAACTAAGGCGTGGACAAGCTGTAACATATATTGGCTCTGCCCTTCCCCACCATAAAGGATCGTAGTAGCGAGTCTTCAGTACAATGTGTGCGAATTCCACATTGAAAATACTTCCTGCAGATGTAAAAAGTTTTCAGAAAATAACCCGAAGTTATTTCAAAAACACACACACACACACACACACACACATTTATACATAATGGATAATTATGTATCAACAATGCCCTACGAATGTGGGGGACACTCCTGTTCGACTGATTAAAGGCACGGGAAAGAGAGAGTACATAACATTCTGTAATTATTTATTCCACGCATGTAGACATGTATATGGGTGGTTATATATGATGTATAGCCAGTGTGCACCTGTACTAGGTCTATATTGACATGTATTATGGGTCTTATTGATGAATGTGTCGGTAAGTGTGTATGTGGCATACATTTGTATTACCTGAATCACGCAGCTGTATGCCGAGTCCTCTATGAGAATCCACGATCTCGATGTTCTCAAAACGAAGACCATATATGTTATGGTACGTCTCACTACCGATCTTTAATGCGCATGACTTGCTCATTATCCACGAGTCTTTCACAGTGAGATTGACCACGGGACCGGCAATGCTCTTGACAACTATTCCATCGTCTGCCGTCTCCAACCGACAGTCTGTGATCAAGGTGTTGTTTGATCCGTCTATGTCAATGCCGTCGTTGTTTGGTGTGTTGAAATCCCCAAACATGGTCAAGTTGTGAATGTGTATGTCGCTAGAGTTTGCAACATGTAGGCTGAAACACAAAAGTTATAATATGATAATAAGACAATATCTAGTATTACGGTTGCTATAACTATATATATATATAACATACTAACAGAAACTTAGAAATCTTAATGTGATAATAGAAAAGCTTACCCCCAATATGCAGGTTGTCTTAGATGAACACCGGAAACTTGCACATTTCTGCAGTTCACAAGCCCAACAAGCCGAGGCCGGCATTCATCTCCCAGACAAGCCCCCGTGGTGTTCCAGCTGACCATTACATTCTTTCTCTCCTCAAACCTGAGTACAAACTCCAAACCCTGTCCATCAATCGCTCCCCCGCCAGTAATCACCACGTTTTCCAAATCCTCAGCAAGTAAAACGTACCATCTCAGCCTGTTGTGTGGGTAATTCTCTTGACTGGGGCTTCCCAATATTATTCCCTCTGGATCAATAAAGACAGTCATATTGGATCTCAAGAACACTGTTCCTGTCAGGTACGTTCCTGGCGGAAAATACACCACAGACTTCCATGAGGAACCACAATCATCAACAGCCGCCTGGATATGGAGTGTATCCAGCGATTTCCCATCCGCAACAGCACCGTAATCCACTACATTGCAAACGGAAGGACCGGATTCAAGCAGTGGAAAGAAGTCTTCAGCACTTGTGGACAGAAATGCATGTGCGGCCACCAATACATATAGCAGAATAATACCTGAAAATTGCATTTTCCACAGAATCTAAGCATAAGTAGAGCAAGAACAGTTAGTAACAGCGTCTCCATCTGGTGCAGCACCACACTGTGCACCAGCTCAATCCGTACCCGGTCCTGCCTGTTCAAGAATGCAGGATTTTGAAAAATGAGACGAACCCTAAAACATGAACCCTAGAAACAGAGATAGGTTAGAAAAGCTTTATGCGTGGAGGTGTGCGCGGCGACTGACAGCGATCGCGGGGAACAGCAGGAAGAAGCCTTCAGATTCATCTCCGCATTTCCTTTCATCGATCGCGGCGGCTTCCGAGGTTCGTCAGTCTTGCGGCGCCAGTTTGATCGCTGCCAGGGACATATGTACCGCTCCCGTACACGGATCGATCTCGTCTTCTTACAACTTCAGCACCTCCGGAGGATCTGGCGGAACGATCACAGCGACTTTGTTCCCCGGGTGATGGAATCGGCCCCGAAATCGCGGCGTCTGTGAAGCAAGTAAATTTTCTAATTATATTTCTAACTCTCCGCTTCGCCTATATATCTTGCATATAAAGTCTCCGCTTTATATTTTGGAAGTATCATATATATTTTGCATATATATGATAGAAGCAAGTATGTTTTTAGAATTCATTCATTGTGCACAGTCAAAATATTATACATATCTGTATTTTTGTATTTTATATGTATACATATTGACAGAATTCTTACTTGATAGCTAGCATTTCATATCAAAGGTATGAAAGTTTTGGTGTAAGAAAGACCATCTTGTGTATGACTTTCAATTATTAAACACACAGATGTGTGTGTGTGTGTGTGTGTGTGTGTGTTCTGTTTGGTATACATAATATTTTGTTTATAGCATATATTTATTTTGAAAATATGAAGGCGCTTTATTATGTGTATTCTTTGTATGGTAGATGCTATTTCTGAGCATGTTTTCTACGTATTGAACTTGTTATTCAACTCCTGTTACAGATCTTCAAGGCGGCTGGCGTGCCAATAGAATGGAGGAACATTACGTAGGAACTACAGTGGATTCAAAACAGGAAGTTTCGTGACATATGACAGTATGGAGTCCGTGCGGAGGAATGGGATTGGATTGAAAGGCCCAATGGCTACCCCGATTGGCAAGGGTCACAAGTCGCTGAACCTGACCCTACGCAAGGAGCTCGGCTTGTTCGCCAACGTGAGGCCGTGTCTTAGCATTCCTGGATATAAAACTCGCTATGACAATGTTGATCTTATCACCATTCGTGAAAACACCGAAGGAGAGTACAGTGGCTTAGAACACCAGGTAAAGTCTCTGTTAGTGATGTATTTGTAGCTAGATAGAGATTATTGATATATAATATATATATATATATATATATATATATATAACACACATTGTTGTAATTGAATAGGTTGTGAAGGGAGTTGTGGAAAGCTTGAAGATTATCACTAGGCAAGCGAGCATGCGCGTGGCAGAGTATGCGTTCCACTATGCAAAGACAAACAATAGGAAACGCGTATCAGCAATTCACAAGGCAAATATCATGAAGAAGACGGACGGGTTGTTTCTAGAGGTATTTAACTCTATTAAATATTTATTCTTATTATGTAAACTTATGTTATACTTCTATCAACTATAGTGCTGCCGGGAAGTCTCAGAAAACTACCCCGATATTGTCTACGAGGAAGTCATTATTGACAACTGCTGCATGATGGTAACTCTTATTGAATATAACACCTAGATCATCTTGTTATGTATCATAATATAACTTTGTCATCATATGTTGTAATATGATTTACTTTTGCAGCTTGTGAAGAACCCTTCATTGTTTGATGTCTTAGTGATGCCGAATTTGTATGGTGATATTATCAGTGATCTCTGTGCTGGTTTGATTGGAGGTCTTGGCTTGACCCCGAGGTAAGTATCAACTGTCTGCTTTTAAAATACTCAAGCTTATTTACTTATTTATCTATTTTATCAACTTCCAGTGGAAACATCGGTGACAAGGGTCTTGCTCTAATGGAAGCCGTGCACGGAACAGCACCAGATATCGCCGGAAAGGTACCAGTGCGATGTGTATCCTGTTATATAAGCGTTTTATCTTTTAAATGTAGTTTGGAGACTCTCTCTCTCTCTCTCTCTCTCTCTCACACACCACACACACTTGTGTGGTAGATGGATGTAAATCGATAATTAGTAATTGGGTCATCATTATGATCGCATTGATGTATAGTTTTGTCGATCAGTCAACAACTGTGTGTGTGTGTGTGTGTGTGTGTGTGTGTGTGTGTGTGTGTGTGTAACTGGTAGTTGGTATACAGAACAAGGCGAATCCGACAGCGTTGCTATTGAGTGGGTGATGATGCTAAGGCACTTGAACATGGTGGATCCCGCCGACAAGATACAAAATGCAGTTCTCAAGACGATCGAGGAAGGCAAGTATTTGACAGGTGACCTCGGTGGCAAGGCCACCACGGCAGAGTACACCAATGCTGTTTGCGAGAAGCTATAAAATGGCCCTCCTAACCACGTAAATAAATCTAAAGCATGTTTTACTTTGGGACTGAAGAAATATAAAGTTTCTAAGTTTTGTCTGACTGTGTATAATGTGTCCTGCATGTGTATTTAAGAATTGTAGGATATAGCAACTTTTAGTATTGAAACCCAGGTAAAATATCCTGAGGATTTAAGGGTTTAAAGAAGGAAGAGATCTATAGGAAAGTTACTGAATGTGTGTGAGGGTGTTATGTAAATACTGACACTGAGTATATACATATATGTGACCTCCCAGCATATTTGGTTCTCTCTGCGTGATCTCTGTGTTTGGCACAACAGCCACCAACAAATATAAATAGACTGAAGGACTTGTAGTAGTTTATCCATCGTGATTGCAGTGGTTACACTCTCACTTTCATATCTACTTAGCTATCCAATGTAAATAGCTATGACCTCCTGAATTGAAACACACATCTAACCTAACATACACATATGCTAAATGTACGTGTATAAGTACACTATCACGTGTTATCTGAACGTATATTTATACACACCATACATGCACATATGATGTAAATATGGTCTAGACTTTCTGAAAGAACCGTCTAGGAAAGGTACACCTAGAATGGGAGTTCTAACGTCATATACGTCTTTGACAAACTACCTCCTGTCTTTAATTTATTTAATTTGAGGGAAAAAAAAAAAAACTGTTCTACAAGAAGCACTTTATACCGCACCAAGAATAGTAGGTTAAATCTTGGAATATACTCTAGGTTTTAGTTTTAAAAATTTGAAATCAACTACCGCACTCTGTAATTTCGTATACCACACGTCACGACGCACACATAGAACAAGTCCAGAAGTGTTCCTGAGACAGAATCATTCTATATGAAAATATAAATACTAGAATTAAAAACAATGGAAAATCAAACAAATAAATACAAGTATAATCACAATCACTCAAAGCCTGACTCTGAGCTTGCATCTCTTGTCGAGCAATCTTGCACCCTCAGGATCCGTGGGAGGGCTCACATGAATGTTGCAGTTGTTCCGGACCTTGAGCTTGGGAGATTTCCACTTGCCAACCTTAATCCTGGCCCTGACTCTGACACGGATCTGAAACGGAACACTCTGAGCCTGTATGTCATCCCTCAGACTCGTCGCAAGCTCGTTAGAAATGGGAAGAGAGTCCGTGGTGAGATTGCCACTCAGATATGTAACATTTCTGTGGCCCTGGTAGAACGGAGGAAGAAAACTCTGACCGACCTCTAACCCATCATAACTCATGTAGATCTTTATCTCGTCGTAGTAGATACCAATCTTCTTGTTGCGATTCTCCGTGCGGACTCTATACGTGACCGTTGAAGTGAGAAGCGGTGGGTTCGAGCTTGAAGATTGAGTCTCTCTAACTTGACATCTTCGACGTTGTAGTCCGGAGATCTGATTGGCCTAAGCACAAGCCACACCACCAAAGCAGCAATTCCCAATATAATGATAATAATAACAATCAGAGACAAGATCCAACTCAGGCAGCAACAGAGCCCACACGATCTTCCTCGTCTCCTTTGGAGACCTGTAAGAGGCAGGAGGAGGAGGGTACTCCGGTGGCTTCTGAACATATGCTCCGTTGAGTTGCTTGGATTCATGTAGAATTGGAGCCGAAGGAGAAGAAGCCGCGGATGGATTCTGTCTGTCATTGTGAAGTGAATGAATGATGTTCCGGCACAGAGGTGGGTTTATATTTATTTTCTCCACAATGCCGTGTTTTAAACTTTGTCAAAGAAGGAGGGCCACTCTAGAAAGAGAAAAATAATCTTATTTCTGGAAATTGGGAAATACCTGAGCATCTTCTATTCACGAGATTAACATAACAACTGGTTAATCACCGCCTCTAATAGAGGGATGTTCGTCAACGCCTTTTGGGGCCTTGAAACCGTGATTATGTTTACAGTGTGATGTAATACTGGGAATATACTAGGTTGTTAATAACCCCATCAGATACGTAATAACGCTATCGAAGTCAATAGGAATGTGTATATTCAAAGGACTCAATGGATCCATTCAGATACACAAGCGCGTGTGCTGAATTTATCAACAATACATCGGCAGACTCTGAACCGTTCAATCTACATGCAACCTTTCATCGTAAAGGCAGCCTTCTAAAACAGTGAAGAAACCCACGGGAATCAGAATGAGGCTCTGCATTATAGCCATTTTGGTTTTCCTGGTAAACGTTTGTGAAGGTTACAAGTGTTATCCCCTTGGCAGCAAAGCTGAATTCGACGGACCTTTATACCCGCTTGAAACAAATGGATTGAGCGGCTACTTCTCAGGTTTCTGGTCCAACTATACAGCAAATGGGGGAGAGATGAGCTATCAGTATGGCTTCTAGTTACCCATCTGCATCACTGAGGTCGTATGTTCTGTCCCTTGCTGCGATCCGTAATCCACGTAAACTCTGGGACCCTTGTCAATCCTCTAGTAATATGGTCGGCCAACAGGAAACAATCCAGTTCAAGTTCAGGGGAATAATGTCACTCTAGAATTTTGGTTCCGATGGAAACCTCAGCCTCAAGGAGAATGAACTTTCTGTGTGGTCGACCAAACACATCAGGCAAGGGAGCTCATGAGCTCTGCATAACAGACAATGCGAGTATACGGCTTCGGGATATCGAGAGAAGTACAATCTGGATAAGCAGTGACCAGCCAACTGATACTTTATTATTCACGAGAGTTCTCAAGCCGGGTACCGAACTTGTCAGCTGGATTTCACAGGTGAACAGTAGCAATGGACCTTACAAGCTTGTCATGGAGAAGAACGGTCTTGTTCTCCGTTACAACTCTGAGCCCTACTGGGTCTTTAGTTTCTCTGGGGAAAACACCACTAAGTCCCTTGGTACGCCTTCCTCTACAGAGATCTATTCAGTTTTTTGTTGGTACAGTGATTATAGCACCTCTTTCGATCTCAGAACAAATTTCTCTCGGTTCGATCCTGATATCAACCTGGACTCATGTGACCCAAACCCAGATGACCGCAGGATACAGCTGCCAGTGAACTCCACCAATTTGACGGACATACTATGCAACATTCATCAAGCTGACACCAGATGGAGACCTTGTACTCTATAGCTGGAACAACGTATGGAGGGCTCTGTTCAACTTTTCTAGTCTCTTCAACAAGTGCTTTCTTCCTGGCAAGTGTGGAGCATATCAAGTATGCGAAGGAGCCACTGGAAGTGCCAGAGTGGGTGTCCTGAAACATTCCAGCTGAGGGCCAAGTTTGCAGCCCGCAAGTTGCACTTGATCCTTCCACATGTCCTGTTCAACAAAAGCCAGTCACGTTTGTTAAGGTAGCACAGGGTGTAGATTACTTCTTCACCAACTATACCAGTTCAAAAGCTCTTGGGGAACAAGAATGCATCAGGATTGTACATCCAACTGCTCCTGTAAGGCCGTTTTCCACAAGGGCGAGGACTTGTTTCCAGACGCATGAGGACGTGCAAACGCTTCAGACAGGTGACTACGTAGCCTTCTTGAAAGTGGGAGATGAGGCAAGAGAAAACAGAAGAAGTTTCGCCGTAAGTCTTGCAGTACTCCTCCCTGTGTTGGCAGTGCTCGTAGGGTGCTTCCTCTGGGAGACGATGCAACGGAGGCGAGACAGGTTCCTGGACGAAGAAGACGAAAGCTAGAGTTGTCACTTCACAACTCCATGCCTAAACGTTTCACGTATGAAGAGCTTGAGATCATCACCAACAACTTCAGTGAGTGTCTTGGTAACGGTGGTTTGGAAGTGTGTTTAAAGGAGTGATTGGCCAAGATCAAGTAGCTGTGAAGAAGCTTGAAGGCTCCAACCAGAGAAGCAAGGACTTCTATGCAGAAGTCGCCATTCTAGCAAAGACTCATCACTGGAACCTCGTTAAGCTGTTGGGGTACTGTGCTGAAGGCCCTAGGAAGCGTCTCTTAGTGTACGAGTACATGGTGCATGGTTCTCTGGAGAAGTGGATATTCAATGAAGTCGGGACGCCAGAGAGTAGCTGACATGGGAAGCCAGGTACTATTGCGATTGGCACTGCCAGAGGGCTGAGCTATCTTCACGAGCAGTGTGCTGACAAGATCATTCACCTGGATCTCAAGCCTGAGAATGTGCTTCTTGACAACAGTTTCCAGCCGAAGATTGCGGACTTTGGGCTCTCTAAGCTCATGGACAGGAAAGAGAGCTACTTACAGATGACGACCATGAGAGGTACTCCTGGGTACGTTGCACCGGAGTGTTTACAAGAAGGAACAATCACGGAGAAGAGCGATGCGTTCAGTTTTGGGGTTTTGTTGCTAGAGATCGTATCTGGACGGAGAAACAAGAGCTTGTCAGGTGACTACCTGGATTACTACTTGCTACCCAGAGAGAAAACTGTGTACTTCACAAGGAGGAGAAAGAAGAAGACAGGCTGAGGGGATTGCGTTTCTGTGCGTTCAAGATGATCCAGATATGAGACCTGTAATGAGCAAAGTCGTGCAGATGATGGAAGGAGTTGTGGAGGTGCCGAGTGTTTCATCAAGGACTCAACTACATTTCTTTCTCGGCTATAGGGCCAGGTTCAGAACTCCTACCAACTCCACTGGTTCGAGTTCGAACGCAGCAGCTAGACTATTTACATCTTCTTCATCCGTACCATTTTCAAGTGTCTTATGAATTCAATCCACGTGCAAATCCAATGTGTGTGTGTGTGTGTGTGTGTGTACGTATGGAAGCTCATAGTATTTATTTACACCGCATGTATGTACCGTACCTCTTCATCCGGCCCCAGACATCGTTATAATGATAAAATTAAGTAAAATTATCATACTAACCCTCTAGTTCCAAATGGTTCAATTATATATACATTTATGTATAATACACTTCAATCTGAGGAGCAAGTAAGAAACTTTAATTTAAGAAAAATTACATATATATAGAATTTACATTTTTACCCTGATGCACTTTAATATTGAAATATATACGAAAATAAAATTAATTTTATAAACTATTTAGCTCCAATATAAATTAAACTATCAATCAGACCTAATGGAATCGTATTTGGTATTCACGCCTCTCTCAATGTATATGATAATATGATATAATTATTAAAAAAATATTTCAATCCAATTTACTATAACCTATAGCTATTAAATAATAAATAATTTCCATTCATTTATTAAATATAATTATTATAACTTTGTTTCATTTTAATTATTTTAATTTTTAATAAAAATGGTAATGCTATAAAATTATTTATGTTTTGACTTCTTATAACTTATTATATGTAGATATATATATATAAATATATAACTTATAAAAAAATGTATTTCTAGGTGCCCTAACCCAGTAACACATGATTCCGCCAATTGATCCAGAGCAAGTCTTATCCTTCAAAGTTCCAGAGGTTTTGTGATCAAATTGTTGAAATTGTTTATTACTAAATTTATATTTTGCAGGATGATCTGAGCTACACAGAGAGGTATACATATTTCTTCTAATATATGATTGGAATCTAACTTATTCTTGTCGAATAGAGATGTAGCTTTGTATGCTTTAGGCGTGGGTGCAGCAGGGGAGGATCCAATTGATCCATTGGAGCTGCCCTATGTTTATCATCCCAATGGACAGAAGTACATCAAGGTACACACACATATTACACACACATACACACATACTGTTTATTATGCTGAGTGTCTGCCAGGTTCTTCCAACCTTCTCAGTTATCTTCTACAACAGACTTGTTGGGACGTTTGTGGACATTCCGGGTCTTAAGTGAGTTGTTTTCTATTTATTTTACGTTTTATGTTTAACAAACAACTTCAGTTTTGATCCAAAATTGCTACTGCACGGGGAACAGTATATGGAGATCTTCAAACCTCTCCCTACAAATGCACGGGTACGTATGTGTTTAAAACACACACACATATACGTGCTTAACTGTATGATAAAATGTTTTTCTGTGAAATCAGATTCGTAGTAGCAAGAGGATATCTGGGCTTCATGACAAAGGTTAGAAAAATAAGAATTGTACTTATGTGAAACTTCCTTTGTAGGCAAGGCAGCTCTGGTGGAAATGGAGCTTTTACATTGGGACATAGATACTGGAGAACTCTTGAGTTTGCAAAGGTATAGTAATAATACACACATGCGCACGCATGCATGCACCACACAACCCTCTTATATATGGCAGGACTTTGGCATTCTTGCGTGGTGCTGGTGGATTCTCTGCAAAAGAAGGAAAGCCTTATAGCTATACATCACGAACACCTTCTCAGGTTCCTATTATTGGTTTTGAAGATAAACGACATAAAGCTTTTGACACCCTGCCTCCGGATGTGGAGTTTGAGGACTACATCCGTCCTAACCAGGTAATGCGTGCGTGCGTGTATCAGTGTGTTAATACACATTCATTGATATAGGCACTTGTATACCGACTTTCTGGAGACATGAATCCGTTGCACTCTGATCCTAAGTTTGCTGCAGATGCCGGGTAAACAAAGTATTATATAGATGTATATTAAATACTCTTATTTGGTTTATTTAAAGATTTGAGCGTCCTATTCTTCATGGGCTTTGTACACTTGGATATGGGGTGCGAGCCGTGATACGCTGCTGCTGTGCTGGAGATCCAACGAGAGTACTATCCATTAATTCTAGATTTCTACACCACGTGTACCCTGGCGAAACTCTTGTCACTGTGATGAGGAAAGAAGACGGGGGATTAAAGTATAGAATTATAATGCAGTTGATTATTAAGTATTTATATATACTTTGATGCAGGATCTTCTTCAAGTGCAAGGTTAAGGAGAGATCGAAAGCTGTGCTTTCTGGAGTAGTATGTTTGCGAGCTAAGCATTCCAGAATGTAAGATTTCAAAGTACCCTGTAAATGCAAGCTTCATCTTTGTACTAATGAAGCAGAGCTAGTAGTGTCTTAAACATTGATAAGGGAGATTCATAAAACTTTATACCTATAAAACTTTTATATGTACGAATTTAGTTTTATTACATGCATTATGTGTTTATAAAACATTAAACAATTTCAAATCATAAAAATCCTCAAATCCATGTTAAGTGTAATTCTAACTTTAACCCTTAGATTAAGTAATTAAATTTCTTATAAATATATAAGTAGTATGATTATATGAAATTATTATTTTTATAAGTTAACAAAAAAACTTATTGTACTTACCACCTTTAAATTAAATACCACAATTGAAAATATGTTTCCTTTAAAAAAGTAAGAATTATATTAAATTAGTTAGGTTGGATCACGGGCTTATTCGATATCAATCACGTTTGGAAGAAACTAAAATCATTTGAAGTATTAACTTTTAAAATAAATGAGTATTAACTTTTAATAAATAAATGACGCTAACATTCTAAACTTTGTTATTCTGATTATAATAGTTTAAATTTAAAATGTAAATGAAAGAAATTTATTGACGTATGCACGTGTGCGTACTATTCGCTAACTATTTTATTTGCATAATTTCATAGTAAAATTATCAAACTGACTCTCTTATATTATATATTTATGTTTTGTTTGAATAATTTTATAGTAAAATATCATCAAACTGACCCTTTAGGTTTATATAATTTTTAAATTGTCAAAATTTATCATTACACCCAATAATACATACACACAAACACACACACTATATATATATATATACACACACCTAAAACATATACACCATCTGAGCTAAGTTTATAATGGTACATTTGAATCAAGACCAATTTGCAGAACTATTTGAACAATTTAGGAATTATATAATTAGATAATTAATTTGATAAGTTTACTTAATTTTATTTATAAAACACTTGAAAAAATGTGTAACTACATACTATGAGTTTCCATACGTAAGTTAGCATAGAAATCACACACACGCACAATTGATGTGCGCGTACTATCCACGGATTGCATAATTGAATTCATAAGACACTTGAAAATGGTTCGGATGAAGAAGATGTAAATAGTCTAGCTGCTGCGGTCGAACTCGAACCAGTAGAGTTGGTAAACCTGGCCCTATAGCCGAGAAAGAAATGTAGTTGAGTCCTTGATGAAACACTCGGCACCTCCACAACTCCTTCCATCATCTGCACCACTTTGCTCATCACAGGTCTCATATCTGGATCATCTTGAACGCACAGAAACGCAATGCCCCTCAGCCTGTCTTCTTCTTTATCCTCCTTAGTGAAGTACACAGTTCTCTCTGGGTAGCAAGTAGTAATCCAGGTAGTCACCTGACAAGCTCTTGTTTCTCCGTCCAGATACGATCTCTAGCAACAAAACCCCAAAACTGAACGCATCGCTCTTCTCCGTGATTGTTCCTTCTTGTAAACCACTCCGGTGCAACGTACCCAGGAGTACCTCTCATGGTCGTCATCTGTAAGTAGCTCTCTTTCCTGTCCATGAGCTTAGAGAGCCCAAAGTCCGCAATCTTCGGCTGGAAACTGTTGTCAAGAAGCACATTCTCAGGCTTGAGATCCAGGTGAATGATCTTGTCATCACACTGCTCGTGAAGATAGCTCAGCCCTCTGGCAGTGCCAATCGCAATATTGTACCTGGCTTCCCATGTCAAGCTACTCTCTGGCGTCCGTCTTCATTGAATATCCACTTCTCCAGAGAACCATGCACCATGTACTCGTACACTAAGAGACGCTTCCTAGGGCCTTCAGCACAGTACCCCAACAGCTTAACGAGGTTCCAGTGATGAGTCTTTGCTAGAATGGCGACTTCTGCATAGAAGTCCTTGCTTCTCTGGCTGGAGCCTTCAAGCTTCTTCACAGCTACTTGATCTTGGCCAATCACTCCTTTAAACACACTTCCAAACCCACCGTTACCAAGACACTCACTGAAGTTGTTGGTGATGATCTCAAGCTCTTCATACGTGAAACGTTTAGGCATGGAGTTGTGAAGTGACAACTCTAGCTCTTCGTCTTCTTCGTCCAGGAACCTGTCTCCCCTCCGTTGCATCGTCTCCCAGAGGAAGCACCCTACGAGCACTGCCAACACAGGGAGGAGTACTGCAAGACTTACGGCGACAAACTTCTTCTGTTTTCTCTTTGCCTCATCTCCCACTTTCAAGAAGGCTACGTAGTCACCTGTCTGAAGCGTTTGCACGTCCTCATGCGTCTGGAAACAAGTCCCCCTTGTGGAAAACGGCCTTACAGGAGCAGTTGGATTTACAATCGTTGATGCATTCTTCTTCCCAAGAGCTTTTGAACTGGTATAGTTGGTGAAGAAGTAATCTACACCATGTGCTACCTTAACAAATTTGACTGGCTTTTGTTGAACAGACATGTGGAAGGATCAAGTGCAACTTGAGGGCTGCAAACTTGGTCTCTCAGCTGGAATGTTTCAGGACACCCAGTCTGGCACTTCCCAGTGGCTCCTTCGCATACTTGATATGCTCCACACTTGCCAGGAAGAAAGCACTTGTTGAAGAGACTAGAAAAGTTGAACAGAGCCCTCCATTCTTTGTTCCAGCTATAGAGTACAAGGTCTCCATCTGGTGTCAGCTTGATGAATGTTGCATAGTATGTCCGCTCCAAATCGGTGAGTTCACTGGCAGCTGTATCCTGCGGTCATCTGGATTTGGGTCACATGAGTCCAGGTTGTTATCAGGGTTGAACGAGAGAAATTTGTTCTGAGATCGAAAGAGGTGCTATAATCCTGTACCAACAAAAACTGAATAGATCTCTGTAGAGGAAGGTGTACCAAGGGCCTTAGTGGTGTTTTCCCAGAGAAACTAAAGACCCAGTAGGGCTCAGAGTTGTAACGGAGAACAAGACCGTTCTTCTCCATGACAAGCTTGTAAGGTCCATTGCTACTGTTCACCTGTGAAATCCAGCTGACAAGTTCGGTACCCGGCTTGAGAACTCTCGTGAATAATAGAGTATCAGTTGGCTGGTCACTGCTTATCCAGATTGTACTTCCTCTCGATATCCGAAGCCGTATACTCGCATTGTCTGTTATGCAGAGCTCATGAGCTCCCTTGCCTGATGTGTTTGTCGACCACACAGAAAGTTCATTCTCCTTGAGGCTGAGGTTTCCATCGGAACCAAATTCTAGAGTGACATTATTCCCCTGAACTTGAACTGGATTGTTTCTGTTGGCCGACCATATTACTAGAGGATAGACAAGGTCCCAGAGCTTACGTGGATTACGGATTGCAACAAGGGACAGAACATATGACCTCGGTATCGCAGATTCGTAACTCAGAAGCCATACCTGAAAGTTAACTCTCCCCATCCGCTGTATCGTTGGAACAAACCTGAGTAGTAGCCGCTCAATCCATTTGTATCAAGCGGGTAAAAGTCCGTCGAATTCAGCTTTGCTGCCAAGGGGAGAACATGTGAACCTCACAAACGTTTACCAGGAGAACCAAAATGGCTATAACGTAGAGCCTCATTCTGATTTTTTCTTCACTGTTAGGAGGATTGCATGTAGATTGAACGGGTCAGAGTCTCCCGATTTATAGTAACGCACGAGGCTCAGCGCGCTTGTGCACCATGTGTCGTTATAGATAGCACACCGCGCTAGTGGACAGAAAGTGCTAATGTCTATGTGACTACATGTGATGTGTCGTGTGTGCGTATGCTGCACAACCGGAAGACCAGAAAGTAGGACACATCATAAGTAAAACCTGTACAAAAATGTTTTAGGGTTTTTCCATCTAAACCAGCCGTAGCAAGTCAATTTTGGATATGCATTGCTGTGGATATGGCCTCTTGCCAAATCATGTCTTATTGAGATGTGAATGAATTAACAATGCATGGGCAGAATGCGATTTTTCCTTTTTGCAATGCCATTTTGCTAGGGGGTGTAATGGGCCATGGCCTGTAGTCGTATGCCTATGTCACTATAGATGTCCTAAGCTTATTGTTGAGGTATTCACCGCTATCGTCGACCCGAAGAATTTTTTATCTTCAAAAGTGTAATTCTTCCTTTTTGCAATGTCATTTTGTTAAGGGTGTAGTTACCTACATTGCGACAGATTCCTTAGAACTCATTGTTAAAAGTATTCACCACCATGGTCAATCCGAAGAGCTTTTATCTTTAACCAAGGAGATCTTGAACATAGGCTTTATATGTTTGAAATGTAGCAAGAGCAATGTGCACATCAAGATCCAACAAGTCAATGGCTATAGTCATTAATGAATGTGATGAAATATTTACACCATTGTGGCTTAGTACGTCCATAGTGCCACAAAAATAAAATGGACCCAATTTAAAAGTCCAATTGCTTGATGCTTGTTCGGTTAGAAATTCCAATGGTGATGCTTATTTAGAACGCAAGTTTCACAAAAATATAGATGGGATATGTCAAAAATCCAATATAATAACAATGTTTTGTGATTTCATCCATTAAAGAGATTAATAATGCACATAACCAAGTCTCTTATGTTAGAGCTCTACATGAGAATTTGCCTCCACAATTTGAAAGGCCTAAACTATCTCATACAAGTCCCTAATGCATTACTTGTGAAGCAATTATGTACTATACATGTGAAAATCATTAGAGTCAACCAAAGAGACTCCCTTTGTATCAAAGATTATTATTACACTTTAATTGCATATCTTGGTGATGTACATTAAGGTGGAGATGTGCATGGTACCATCAAATGCCATGGTCCATCCATGATCAAGTGAGAGTCAAAATTGCTTAATGCCTTCCACAAGGATGATGGTATTGTTACTTAAATGAACACCATGTTTTTCAATGCTTGACTAGTAACACTAAAAAAAATTCCTCTTAATATTACCCATAAGATTAGTACAACTAGAGTCTAGAAGCCACCTACTTAATGTTGCAATTACCTCTGCATTGTAGAGCTCCTCATCAACCTCATTTGCTATAGCAATCCCATCACTCTTGAGCAAATTGGCTTTCGCCATCATAGTAATTAGTCGTTTGACATGCTTTGGAGCAGTGCAATCTCGAGCCTAGTGCCCCATTTCTAAGTAGCAAGCACACTAATTCTTGGCAAGTCTAGGCTTTGATGTCCAAATGCCCCGGAATTTTGCCCTTTTTGGGCCTTTGATGTTACATGAGGTTTTGCCACCTTGGCATCACCATGAGCCTACAAAGCATGCATAGCTTGTGGCATTTATGCTCTTGCTCTACATGGCCTCAATATTGCAAAGACTCCTCACAACATCTGCCCAAGTCATCCATAATTGAAGAAGCGAGCTCTCAACTACATTCTTTTAGTTAGTCGGCAGGGACTTGTAGAGGAGTAGCCTCTGCTGCTCATTTTGTGAGATAGAGCTTCGCCTTAGCAATCGCAAGCTATGTGAAGAAGCCTTGGAACTTGGCAATGTGAGTCTGAATACTATCATTTTCCTCTAGCCTCAAGGAATCTATTTGTGAATGGATGTTGAAGACATCCATTTCACTCTTGGTGTTGGAGTGTCACTTAACCACTTCCAGAGTGATGCTGCAATGGACTTGGGAATTGGAGTAGCAAAGAGAACATCTGAGGAAAGACACATTGCAATACTCCCTCTAGCCTTGGAATCTTGGAGGTTCCAATCACGCACCTCAACAACACTAGAGTCTGGAGTCGGTAACAACTCTGTCCCATTTACAATTCCTAACAAACTATAAAACAAAAGGTAGGATTCAAGATGGTCAAACCCTTCTTTATTAAACTTGCGGATAGATGTCTTTCTTTCCATAGCATATCCTAGCTCTAATACCATGAGACAAATCAAGATTAAAGTGCATCATCTTAGCGAACAAAAATAGAAATCCTTAATGTTTATGTGGTGAGGTGTGTCATATAACAACTTTGACATTGTTAAATATCATTAACACGATGAATCATTATTATGTATTTTGTAGTGGATTCTTACTATTTAAAATTGTTAAATTAAGATAATTATCACTTGGAAAATCCTTATGTACAACAGAGTTAAGGCAAATTTTCACTTGATTTAACCTTGCAGCCTTTTGGGATTGATTTTAACAATACAGCATCCTCAATGTTGAACACAATGTGAATTTTTAATGGCACAAATAACATCTTAAAGTAAGATTATTATTTTACCTTAAAATTGAATTGAATTGGTAACCTTAATTGACCATGTGTCATATACATTGAAAAAAATTTACTCTTAACATTTACGAATCTTTGGGTGTATGTATCATATTTGAAGCCAAAGATGAGACATAGCATTGTAATGTTATAATTTTATTGTGTTTACTTTAACATTAAGGATGATGCATGACTTTGAAATTTTATAAGTTTTGCTCCATCCAAGATGGTGTATAATTATAAAAAGGTGTGAATTTGTTTTATTTTTACAATATGTTCTTAAATTATAATTGTATATAGTATGTCATCCCATATGTCTAAGAGTGAACGGTAACACTATCCTATGACTCTAAAAAGGCTATGAGTTTTACTTCATTCTTTGTCACATTGAGGACAATGTTATATCAAACCTTTTTGTGCCAATGCTCCATCGTTAGTGTTAAGGAAAGATATCGTTTTCGTAACGTTACATTTCACATAGTCAACCTCAATGTGATATTGGTGTTAAAAATGAGGTATCAAATTTCACAATGTTACATTTCACATTTTCAATAACAACGTAATTTCATAATGTTTCTTAATGCTAACGATGATTAATTAATTTCATAAAATTAAAAATGAACTTTAAATAGATACATTCTATTATGTAACACAAATTTTATTTGAATAATAAATAGAAATAATAATAACATAAAACAAAATTTCATTCAAGAATCATTCATTATCTTTTATTTTTTGAAAACACTATATAAACATTCTTTTTTATTTTTTGAAAACACAAATATGTTTATACAAAATTTAATTCATTTTAACAAATTATTAACCACCATAACATATCTATAGCAGGTATTTATATTCATGAACAAATCCTCAACCCTGCAAGGATAACACCTCGAGCTCCATTACGTGCCAATCACATTTCATAACACAATATATCTTTTATAAACTTTACATTGTAATGGATAATAAATGTGATTAAGACTTTCTAGAATATGTTACAAAGTTCACGGTGGTAAAGGTTTGTCTTAGTATATATATATATTATAACAAATGGATATTTTAAAAAATTACAAAACTTGTGTGAAAATTAAAAAATTGCATGATAGATATTTGTTTAAAAAAACATGAAACGTTTAGAAGTATCATTTGTTATACTCTTAACCATTGGGTATAAGATGTAAGCTCGGCCATTAAACCTAATTAATAGAGTTTTATATGTTTCTAGTGTATATTATACAGGTATACACACATGTAATGTACATACTAAGGTGTGACAGTGTTTAGGTCCAGTCAGAGGACTGGAGAACCAACAGCAACAACCAGAGACATATTAGAAATAACCTATCTAGACGATGAACCAAAGTGTTTTCATTTAGAGCAAAGATCTAAATATTCGTACCTTAGTCTTAATGCCATGGTCGTAGTAAATTTCTTATATAACACGGAGCCTTTTCTTGTAGTCCTGGAAGCTTCCATGGAAAGGTGACACTTTGCCGTCGGTCACTACCCAAAGCTCGTCCACGCTCCCTGATATCAAGTGCTCATCGTGACTCACCTGCAATAGAAATACACTTGTTCAGAAGGGAACCTACAATCGCCACTCACTCACTCACTCACTACCTAGCACTCACACACGCACACACGTGGACATATAGTACGTATATACTCTATCCAGTTACATCTATATATGAACATATACAGACCATTAAGACGCCTCCTTGAAAGAGAGCTAATCCCTGAATAAGCGCCTCCACAGCGTCAAGGTCCTGAAATGACACAGGCTTAGTGAATAACAGTATCATAGCGTGGGAAGAATTTTATTAATTTAGTTATACATACCAGATGATTTGACGGCTCGTCCAGCAAGAGAATGTGCGGCTTGTTAAATGTTATCTTAGCAAATGCTACACGACTCTTTTGACCACCTGCACAACAAGGATTGGCTTAGAACATTATTGTTTACATGAATCATTCTCCTAATTTGAGAATTAGGAGAATACTTAAGTCTTGATATTGTTATGGTTCTTTGATTACCTGAAAGAGTGTACATCGCCTGAAGTGCCAGATTACCTGACAGACCGAATGAACCCAAATGTCCCCGGAGCTTTTGCTCAGGAACACCCTGTTATGTAAAAGAAGTGTAGCCGGGTATGTGTGGTGCGTGCGTGTTTCAATATGTATGCACATGATACATCTGTTCTCATGCATACCGGGAAACAGCGGGCCATATACAGTAGCGGCGTTGAAGAAAGATCCAGGCCGTCAACATGATGTTGACTGAATACAGCCATACGCACCTGCAACCTCAACGCTATCAAGTATAGAACTTCACACACACACACACACACAGAGGTTTTATAAAAGTACCTTTGGAGAACGGAACACTGTTCCTGAAAGGGCTCCAGTTCTCCAGAAATAAGTTTCAGTAGAGTAGATTTTCCGATACCATTGTCACCGACAACTGCAAAGCTCCATTCAGAAGAGAGTTTCAAGGACACTCTACACGCGCACAACGCACACGTATGGGTCTTGAAGGTTACCAGCGTTTAAGCAGAGTTAGTAGTGTCTTAAACATTGATAAGGGAGATTCATAAAACTTTATACCTATACAAATTTACATGCATTATGTGTTTATAAAACATTTTTCAAATCATAAAAATCTTAACACCTAACCCTAATTCTAACTTTAACCCTTGGATTAAGTAACTGTGAAAAAGATAAATAGTTCATAAATAAATTTTTTATAAATATATAAGTAATATGATTATATGAAATTATTATTTTTATAAGCTAACAAAAAAATTATTGTATTTACCTTTAAATTAAATACCAGAACAAAGAACAAAGAAACTTCTTAAAAATATGTTTCGTTTAAAAAGTAGATTTAGGTTTCATTCGATATCAATTATTAACTTTTAATAAATTAGATAAATTAAATGACGTTAACATTCTAAACTTTATTATTTAAATTACAGAATTATTTAAATTTAAAAAGTAAATGAAAGAAAATTATTGACGATGCTGTCGCGGACTGTTTAATTTGCATCATAGTAAAATATATTATATATTTATGTTTTGTTTGCAATTTTATAGTAAAATCATCAAACTGACCCTTTAGTATTATATTATTTTTAAATTGTCAAAATTTATCATAACTCAGCTTATAATTGCTATCATTTACCATTATACACCCAATAAATTATACACACACACCTATATACATATATACATTTGAATCAAGACCAATTTGCAGGAATTATATAATTAGAGGATTAATTTGATAAGTTTACTTACTTAATGTAAACGAGTAAACAGTTAATTATGGAAGGCAAGAAAGATGCATAGTAAGACGATTGCTATTTAAAATCATGGTGTAATGTGTTTTTATTTTCGACAATATAAACCATGAACTCCTTTGTTTCAAGCTCTATTAAGGAACAACACTAAGTATGAATAAATGTACTTTATAATTCACATTAAGTGTATATATATATGTATAAACCCCATCGATATTTGTGTACATATCCAATGATGAAATAAACCTCATCTTTTATGTATAAACTATAAGCATATTCACCATACATTTGTTAATTAGAAAGGGTTTGTTAAGTGTGCTTTATAAGGTGTACCTGTCATCGTAATGATCATATTTCATCTTTTTACTTATTGAATTGGACAAGAATTGTTGATATATGTTGAGAAATTAGTTACATCATCTTCTTATATATAAATAACACTAGTTTCAAATCGCATGCTCACTTTTTCTGAGACGTGAGTATGATTCACATACATTCATTCCCTTTAAATATTTCACCGAGTTTCTGTATATAAACATCACTCACTTTGAAATCTTTTTATAAATAAGACATGAAAAGAAAGAATTGGTATATAATGAGGCATAGACACAACTTGGGTATTTTACATATGGATGAATACAAGAACTCAGATTTATTTTTGTATATTCCATACAAAATGAACTTAATTAAATTTTTACATGTAGGTGAATAAATTCAAAGGGTCCAAGTACGATTTGTTAATATGCAAGAGGCCATTGAATACTTAGGCATGCATTGTGAGGACCTAATTCTTCACTTTTAAATGTTCCAACGTCTACAATTTAGAAAGATAAACTAGTTGACACAAATAATGTAGGCAGCAACCGTGCATATATTATGCTACTCAGCATTATGTAGGTCTAGGTGTGGGGTTAAGCATCTGCGGTTTATTTAGGGTTTAGGGTTTAGCACTTACCATACACGTTGACTATACATACATTACACCTGAACTAACTAAACAAACATAACGGGATAGCTCCACATCACATATACACGTCATTATTTATTAAACATATACTGATACACACATATACTTATATACAATATAAGTACATTGAACCACTGTGATTCTCTGTAGGGCACACACACGAGTGTGTGTGTGAGAGAGGTATTATATATAGTATCGAACACATGTTATTATTACCATTTATAAAAAGAGTTTCCATACGTAAGTTAGCATAGAAATCACACACACGCACAATTGGATCTCCGCGTACTATCCACGGGATGCATAACTGAATTTATAAGACACTTGAAAATGGTTCGGATGAAGAAGATGTAAATAGTCTAGCTGCTGCGGTCGAACTCGAACCAGTGGAGTTGGTAAACCTGGTCCTATAGCCGAGAAAGAAATGTAGTTGAGTCCTTGATGAGACACTCGGCACCTCCACAACTCCTTCCATCATCTGCACGACTTTGCTCATCACAGGTCTCATATCTGGATCATCTTGAACGCACAGAAACGCAATGCCCCTCAGCCTGTCTTCTTCTTTCTCCTCCTTAGTGAAGTACACAGTTTGCTCTCTGGTAGCAAGTAGTAATCCAGGTAGTCACTTGACAAGCTCTTGTTTCTCCGTCCAGATACGATCTCTAGCAACAACCCCAAAACTGAACGCATCGCTCTTCTCCGTGATTGTTCCTTCTTGTAAACACTCCGGTGCAACGTACCCAGGAGTACCTCTCATGGTCGTCATCTGTAAGTAGCTCTCTTTCCTGTCCATGAGCTTAGAGAGCCCAAAGTCCGCAATCTTCGGCTGGAAACTGTTGTCAAGAAGCACATTCTCAGGCTTGAGATCCAGGTGAATGATTTTGTCATCACACTGCTCGTGAAGATAGCTCAGCCCTCTGGCAGTGCCAATCGCATATTGTACCTGACTTCCCATGTCAAGCTACTCTCTGGCGTCCCGTCTTCATTGAATATCCACTTCTCCAGAGAACCATGCACCATGTACTCGTACACTAAGAGACGCTTCCTAGGGCCTTCAGCACAGTACCCCAACAGCTTAACGAGGTTCCAGTGATGAGTCTTTGCTAGAATGGCGACTTCTGCATAGAAGTCCTTGCTTCTCTGGCTGGATCCTTCAAGCTTCTTCACAGCTACTTGATCTTGGCCAATCACTCCTTTAAACACACTTCCAAACCCACCGTTACCAAGACACTCACTGAAGTTGTTGGTGATGATCTCAAGCTCTTCATACGTGAAACGTTTAGGCATGGAGTTGTGAAGTGACAACTCTAGCTCTTCGTCTTCTTCGTCCAGGAACCTGTCCCCCTCCGTTGCATCGTCTCCCAGAGGAAGCACCCTACGAGCACTGCCAAACAGGGAGGAGTACTGCAAGACTTACGGCAACAAACTTCTTCTGTTTTCTCTTTGCCTCATCTCCCACTTTCAAGAAGGCTACGTAGTCACCTGTCTGAAGCGTTTGCACGTCCTCATGCGTCTGGAAACAAGTCCTCTCCTTGTGGAAAACGGCCTTACAGGAGCAGTTGGATTTACAATCGTTGACGCATTCTTGTTCCCCAAGAGCTTTTGAACTGGTGTAGTGGGTGAAGAAGTAATCTACACCCTGTGCTACCTTAACAAACGTGACTGGCTTTTGTTGAACAGGACATTGTGGAAGGATCAAGTGCAACTTGAGGGCTGCAAACTTGGTCTCTCAGCTGGAATGTTTCAGGACACCCAGTCTGGGCACTTCCCAGTGGCTCCTTCGCATACTTGATATGCTCCACACTTGCCAGAAGAAAGCACTTGTTGAAGAGACTAGAAAAGTTGAACAGAGCCCTCCATTCTTTGTTCCAGCTATAGAGTACAAGGTCTCCATCTGGTGTCAGCTTGATGAAGTTGCATAGTATGTCCGCTCCAAATCGGTGTAGTTCACTGGCAGCTGTATCCTGCGGTCATCTGGATTTGGGTCACATGAGTTCATCAGGTTGTTACCAGGGTTGAACTGAGACAATTTGTTCTCAGATCGAAAGAGGTACTATAACTCCGTACCAACAAAAACTGAATAGATCTTTGTAGAGGAAGGTGTACCAAGGGCCTTAGTGGTGTTTTCCCAGAGAAACTAAAGACCCAGTAGGGCTCAGAGTTGTAACGGAGAACAAGACCGTTCTTCTCCATGACAAGCTTGTAAGGTCCATTGCTGCTGTTCACCTGTGAAATCCAGCTGACAAGTTCGGTACCCGGCTTGAGAACTCTTCGTGAATAATAGAGTATCAGTTGGCTGGTTCACTGCTTATCCAGATTGTTACGTTCCTTGATATCCCGAAGCCGTATACTCGCATGTCTGTTATGCAGAGCTCATGAGCTCCCTTGCCTGATGTGTTTGTCGACCACACAGAAATTTCATTCTCCTTGAGGCTGAGGTTTCCATAGGAACCAATTCTAGAGTGACATTATTCCCCTGAACTTGAACTGGATTGTTTCTGTTGCCGACCATATTACTAGAGGATTGACAAGGTCCCAGAGCTTATGTGGATTACGGATTGCAACAAGGGACAGAACATATGACCTCGGTATCGATGCAGATTCGTAACTCAGAAGCCATACCTGAAAGATCAACTCTCCCCCATTTGCTGTATACTTGGACGAGAAACCTGAGTAGTAGCCGCTCAATCCATTTGTATCAAGCGGGTATAAAAGTCCGTGGAATTCAGCTTTGTTGCCAAGGGGATAACACTTGTAACCTTCACAAACTTTTACAGGAAAACCAAAATGGCTATAATGTAGAGCCTCATTCTGATTTTTTCTTCACTGTTAGGAGACGGTGTGAATTTGAATGGCACGAATAATCTCAAAGGTGTTTACCTTTAAAATGAATTGAACTAGTAACCTTAATTGGCTATGTCACGTAGTCAAGATATGCTAAATTAATAAAATTTTTATTATTAATTTAATTTAATTATTAATCCGTAACATTTTTTACTACGGGTTTAAACACTGGTCCTAATACGTGTTTTACATTGAAAAGGAATATGACACATTAAAAAAACAAATCTACTTCTAGCATTTATGAAGTTATAAGTCTTTAGGTGTATCTACCGTTCTTTTGAAGCCAAGGATGATGCATAAATTCGTGAAGTTAAAAGTTTTATCATATTTACATTAACACCAAGTATACTGTATAACATTAAAATTTTACAAGTTCTGCTTCATTCTTTTCACATAAGACGGTGAATAATTCTAAAAAGTTATAAATTTTGTCTTTATCTAAAATATGCTCATAAACTATAATTATATATAGTAGACCATCACATATATTTAAGAGTGAATTATAACGTTCATGTCCAAACCTCCGTACACGATCAACTTGGATTGGTATGGCTTAATGCACAATTTTAAAAGGTTATAAATTTTACTTTATCTTTTATTATATTTGAGAACAATATTATCTTGTTACCTTATATAACTATGGTTTGAAATAAGAACCTTACGTGACATTTGAACTTACAACTACAGAAAGTCTTAAAGAGGTATGAACTTTTTAATTGTTTGTGACAATACTTTATTAATATTAAAAAGAAATATCACTTGAATAATGTTATATTTTACATCCTCAACATTAATATCGTATTAATGTTAAGGATGAAATATCATTTTTGTAATGTTACATTTTACATCTTTAATATTAATGTCATATTAATGTTAAGGATGGGATATCATTTTCGTAATGTTATATTTTATACAAATAGTATTAGTGTTAAGGATGAAATATCATTTTCATAATGTTACATTTTATATTTTCAACATTAATGTGATATTGGTGTTCATGATGGGATATCAATTTTGTAATGTTATATTTCATTGGTGTTAAAATATTAATTCTATAATGTTATATTTTATATCTTTAATGCTAATAATGATTAATTAATTTCATAAAGTTAAAAATGGAATTTAAATAAATCCATTGTATTATGCAACACAAGTATTTATTTGAACAATAAATAGAAATAATAACAACATCAAATAAAATTTATTTTATTTCATTTAAGAATCATTTTATAAACATTCTCTTTTTTTTTTTAAAACACTATAAACTTTTATTTCTTGAAAACATAAATATGCTTGTACAAAATTTTACTGTAGCACATATTTATATTATAAATAAATTCTCAGCGTGCAGTGCGATTTAAAAATAAAAATAAATTAAAAAGACAAAGTAAAAAAGCAAATGATGAACTATGAGGCACAATTACATAAAGGTTAATATATTTTATAAAAAGTTTACATTGTAATGGATAATAAATATGCTTATTAAGGCCTTCGATAGATTTTCATAATATGTTACAAAGTTCACGGTGGTAAATTTGTCTTAGTTATGTATATATTATAACAAATAGATATTTATAAAATTACAAAACTTGTGTGAAAATTATAAAAATTGCATGATAGATATTTGTTTAAAAAAAATGAAACGTTTAGCAGTATCATTTGTTATACTCTTAAGAATTGGGTTTAAGATGTAAGCTCGGCCATTAAACTTAATTAATAGAGTTTTTATATGTTTCTAGTGTGTATTATACAGGTGTACACACAATACACATGACAGTGTTTAGGTCCAGTCAGAGGATTGGAGAGACATATTAGAAATAACCTATCTAGACGATGAACCAAAGTGTTTTCATTTAGAGCAAAGATCTAAATATTCATACCTTAGTCTTAATGCTATGGTCGTAGTAAACATTTTATATAAAACGGAGCCTTTTCTTGTAGTCCTGGAAGCTTTCATGGAAAGGTCACTACCCAAGCTCGTCCACGCTCCCTGATATCAAGTGCTCATCGTGACTCACCTGCAATAGAAATACACTTGTTCAGAAGGAACCTACAATCGCCACTCACTCACTCACTCGCTACCTAGCACACACACACACACACACGTGGACATATAGTACGTATATACTCTATCCAGTTACATCTATATGAACATATACAGACCATTAAGACGCCTCCTTGAAAGAGAGCTAATCCCTGAATAAGCGCCTCCACAGCGTCAAGGTCCTGAAATGACACGAGCTTAGTGTATCTCATATCAACAGTATCATAGTGTGGGAAGAATTTTATTAATTTAGTTATACATACCAGATGATTTGACGGCTCGTCCAGCAAGAGAATGTGCGGCTTGTTAAATGTTATCTTAGCAAATGCTACACGACTCTTTTGACCACCTGCACAACAAGGATTGCCGTAGAACATTATTGTTTACATGAATCATTGAGAATTAGGAAGTCTTGATATTGTTATGGTTCTTTGATTACCTGAAAGAATGTACATCGCCTGAAGTGCCAGATTACCTGACAGACCGAATGAACCCAAATGTCCCCGGAGCTTTTGATCAGGAACACCCTGTTATGTAAAAGAAGTGTATGCCGGGTATATGTGGTGCGTGCGTGTTTCAATATGTATGCACATGATACATCTGTTCTCATGCATACCGGGAAACAGCGGGCCATATACAGTAGCGGCGTTGAAGAAAGATCCAGGCCGTCAACATGATGTTGACTGAATACAGCCATACGCACCTGCAACCTCAACGCTATCAAGTATAGAACTTCACACACACACACAGAGGTTTTATAAAAGTACCTTTGGAGAACGGAACACTGTTCCTGAAAGCGGCTCTAGTTCTCCAGAAATAAGTTTCAGTAGAGTAGATTTTCCGATACCATTGTCACCGACAACTGCAAAGCTCCATTCAGAAGAGAGTTTCAAGGACACTCTACACGCGCACACACGCACACGTACGGGTCTTGAAGGTTACCAGCGTTTAAGCAGAGTTAGTAGTGTCTTAAACATTGATAGGGAGATTCATGAAACTTTATGCCTAATATACAACTTTTATATGTACGAATTTACATGCATTATGTGTTTATAAAACATTTTTCAAATCATAAAAATCCTTAAATCTTAACACCTAACCCTAATTCTAACTTTAACCCTTGGATTAAGTAAATGTGAAAAAGATAAATAGTTCATAAATAAATTTTTTATATAATATATAAGTAATATGATTATATGAAATTATTATTTTATAAGTTAACAAAAAAAATTATTGTATTTACCTTTAAATTAAATACCACAAAGAAACTTCTTGAAAATATGAAAGTAGATTTAGGTTTCATTCGATATATCAATCACGTTTGGAAGAAACTAAAATCATTTGAAGTATTAACTTTTAATAAATTAGATAAATTAAATGACGCTAACATTATAAACTTTGTTATTCTGATTATTTAAAATTGCAGAATTATTTAAATTTAAAAAGTAAATGAAAGAAAATTATTGACGTATGCGTTTAATTTGCATCATAGTAAAATATATTATATATTTATGTTTTGTTTGCAATTTTATAGTAAAATCATCAAACTGACCCTTTAGTATTATATATTTTTTAAATTGTCAAAATTTATCATTACTCAGCTTGTAATAGCTATCATTTACCAATAATTATACACACTACACACACCACACACACACACAACACACCTATATACATATATACCGTTGTATGTGTCCGAGCTAATGGTACATTTGAATCAAGACCAATTTGCAGGAATTATATAATTAGAGGTTAATTTGATAAGTTTACTTACTTAGTTTCATTTATAAAAGAGTTTCCATACGTAAGTTAGCATAGAAATCACACACACGCACAATTGATGTGCGCGTACTATCCACGGATTGCATAATTGAATTCATAAGACACTTGAAAATGGTTCGGATGAAGAAGATGTAAATAGTCTAGCTGCTGCGGTCGAACTCGAACCAGTGGAGTTGGTAAACTCGAGAAAGAAATGTAGTTGAGTCCTTGATGAAACACTCGGCACCTCCACAACTCCTTCCATCATCTGCACCACTTTGCTCATCACAGGTCTCATATCTGGATCATCTTGAACGCAATGCCCCTCAGCCTGTCTTCTTCTTTATCCTCCTTAGTGAAGTACACAGTTTGCTCTCTGGGTAGCAAGTAGTAATCGGTATCACTTGACAAGCTCTTGTTTCTCCGTCCAGATACGATCTCTAGCAACAAAACCCCAAAACTGAACGCATCGCTCTTCTCCGTGATTGTTCCTTCTTGTAAACACTCCGGTGCAACGTACCCAGGAGTACCTCTCATGGTCGTCATCTGTAAGTAGCTCTCTTTCCTGTCCATGAGCTTAGAGAGCCCAAATCCGCAATCTTCGGCTGGAAACTGTTGTCAAGAAGCACATTCTCAGGCTTGAGATCCAGGTGAATGATTTTGTCAGCACACTGCTCGTGAAGATAGCTCAGCCCTCTGGCAGTCCCAATCGCAATGTTGTACCTGGCTTCCCATGTCAGGCTACTCTCTGGCGTCCCGACTTCATTGAATATCCACTTCTCCAGAGAACCATGCACCATGTACTCGTACACTAAGAGACGCTTCCTAGGGCCTTCAGCACAGTACCCCAACAGCTTAACGAGGTTCCAGTGATGAGTCTTTGCTAGAATGGCGACTTCTGCATAGAAGTCCTTGCTTCGCTGGTTGGAGCCTTCAAGCTTCTTCACAGCTACTTGATCTTGGCCAATCACTCCTTTAAACATACTTCCAAACCCACCGTTACCAAGACACTCACTGAAGTTGTTGGTGATGATCTCAAGCTCTTCATACGTGAAACGTTTAGGCATGGAGTTGTGAAGTGACAACTCTAGTTCTTCGTCTTCTTCGTCCAGGAACCTGTCTCGCCTACGTTGCATCGTCTCCCAGAGGAAGCACCCTAGCACAGGGAGGAGTACTGCAAGACTTACGGCGAGAAACTTCTTCTGTTTTCTCTTTGCCTCATCTCCCACTTTCAAGAAGGCTACGTAGTCACCTGTCTGAAGCGTTTGCACGTCCTCATGCGTCTGGAAACAAGTCCTCCCCTTGTGGAAAACGGCCTTACAGGAGCAGTTGGATGTACAATCCCTGATGCATTCTTTTTCCCCAAAAGCTTTTGAACTGGTATAGTTGGTGAAGAAGTAATCTACACCCTGTGCTACCTTAACAAACGTGACTGGCTTTTGTTGAACAGGACATGTGGAAGGATCAAGTGCAACTTGAGGGCTGCAACTTGGTCTCTCAGCTGGAATGTTTCAGGACACCCAGTCCGGCACTTCCAGTGGCTCCTTCGCATACTTGATATGCTCCACACTTGCCAGGAAGAAAGCACTTGTTGAAGAGACTAGAAAAGTTGAACAGAGCCCTCCATTCTTTGTTCCAGCTATAGAGTACAAGGTCTCCATCTGGTGTCAGCTTGATGAATGTTGCATAGTATGTCCGCTCCAAATCGGTGTAGTTCACTGGCAGCTGTATCCTGCGGTCATCTGGATTTGGGTCACATGAGTCCATGAGGTTGTTATAAGGGTTGAACCGAGAGAAATTTGTTTCTGAGATCGAAAGAGGTGCTATTATCTCCGTACCAACAAAAAACTGAATAGATCTCTGAGGAAAGGTGTACCAAGGGCCTTAGTGGTGTTTTCCCAGAGAAACTAAAGACCCAGTAGGGCTCAGAGTTGTAACGGAGAACAAGACCGTTCTTCTCCATGACAAGCTTGTAAGGTCCATTGCTACTGTTCACCTGTGAAATCCAGCTGACAAGTTCGGTACCCGGCTTGAGAACTCTCGTGAATAATAGAGTATCAGTTGGCTGGTCACTGCTTATCCAGATTGTACTTCCCTCGATATCCTGAAGCCGTATACTCGCATTGTCTGTTATGCAGAGTTCATGAGCTCCCTTGCCTGATGTGTTTGTCGATCACACAGAAAGTTCATTCTCCTTGAGGCCGAGGTTTCCATCGGAACCAAATTCTAGAGTGACATTATTCCCTGAACTTGAAGTGGATTGTTTCTGTTGGCCGACCATATTACTAGAGGATAGACAAGGTCCCAGAGCTTATGTGGATTACGGATTGCAACAAGGGACAGAACATATGACCTCGGTATCGATGCAGATTCGTAACTCAGAAGCCATACCTGACAGATCAACTCTCCCCCGTTTGCTGTATAGTTGGACGAGAAACCTGAGTAGTAGCCGCTCAATCCATTTGTTTCAAGCGGGTATAAAGGTCCGTCGAATTCAGCTTTGTTGCCAAGGGGATAACATGTGTAACCCTCACAAACGTTTACCAGGAGAACCAAAATGGCTATAATGTAGAGCCGGAGGATTGGATGTAGATTGAACGGTCAGAGTCTGCCAATTTATCGTAACGCAGCGCGCTTGTGTACCTCGGGGTCACCATCATGAGAAGTGTCGTTATAGATAACTATTAACTTTTGAGACAAATCGGGACACACCGGTAGTGGACAGAACAGAAAGTGTTAATGTCTATGTGACTACATGTGTCGTGTGTGCGTATGCTGCACAACCGAAAGACTAGAAAGTGGGACACATCATAAGTAGAACCTGTACAAAGTTTTAGGGTTTTTTCATCTAAACTAGCCGTAGCAAGTCAATTTTAGATATGCATTGCTGTGGATATGGCCTCTGTGTCTTGTTGATATATCTGCATGAATTAACAATGCATGAGCAGCGACAAAAGTGCGATTCTTCCTTTTTACAATGCCATTTTTGCTAGGGGTGTAGTGGGCCATGGCATGTAGTCGTATGCCTACATCACTATAGATGTCCCGGAGGTCATTGTAGAAGTATTCACTACCATGGTCAACCCAACGAGCTTTTATCTTTTGACAAGAGTGTAATTTTTTTTTTTTTTTGCTAAGAGGTGTAATTACCTACACTGCGACAGATGCCCTAAAGCTCATTGTTGAAGTATTTACCACTGTGTCAACCCAAACAGCTTTTATCTTTTGCCAAGTAGATTTTTGTATGTTTGAAACGTAGCAATTGCATTACTCTTGCATATTAAGATCAGAAGTGGATGCATGTCCAATGGTATAATAATTATGAATGTGATGAAATATTTTACACCATCGTGGCTTGGCATGTCCATAAGGCACAAAAAATTAAAATGGATCAAGTCTAAAAATCCAATTGCTTGATGCTTGCTCAGTGAGAAATTCTAGTGGTGATGCTTACCTAGAACCAAGCTTCACAAAATATAAATGAGATACATAAAAAATTCAATCTTAATAATGTTTTGTAATTTCATTTGCTAATGCACATGACCAAGTCTCTTATGCTAGAGCTTCGCACGAGAACCTGCCTCCACAATTTGATAGGCCTAAACTGGGTTAGCAACAGTAATCTTGTACAAGTCCCCAATGCATTGCCTACGAAGTAATTGTGTACCATACATGTGAAAGTCGTTAAAGTCAACCAAAGAGACTCCCTTTGCATTAAAGATTATCATTACACTTTAATCGCATATCTTGGTGGTGATGGACATTAAGTTTCATTACAAGGTGGAGATGTGCATAGCACCATCAAATGCCATGGTCCTTCCATGATCAAGTGAGAGTCAAAATTGCTCGATGCCTTTTACAAGGATGGTGGTATTGTTACTTAAATGAACATCATGTTTTTTAATGTTCTTAATATTGTTCATAAGATTAGTACAACCAGAGTCTAGGAGCTACATATCGGTGTTGCAAATGCTTCTACATTGTAAAGCTCCTCATCAACCTCATTTGCTGTAGCAATCCCATCACTCTTAAGCAAATTGGCTTTCGCCATCATAGTAGCTAGTCGCTTGACATGCTTTGGAGCAGTGCAATCTCGAGCTTAGTGCCCATCTCTAAGCAACAAGCGCATTGATTCTTGGCAAAGTCTGGGCTTGACACGCCCAAATGCCTCGGAATTTAGCCCTTTTTGGGCCTTTGATGTTGCATGAGGTTTTACCACCTTGGCATCACCAAGAAGCCTACAAAGCAGCTTGTGGCATTTTTTGCTCTCTCGCTTTACATGGCCTCAATATTGCAAAACTCCTCACAACATTTGCCCAAGTCATCCATAATTGGAGAAGCAAGCTCTCAACTACATTCTTCTAGTTAGTCGGCAAGGATTTGTAGAGGCGCAACTCTGTTGCTCATATGTGAGATAGAGCTTCGCCCCAACAATCGCAAGCTATGTGAAGAAGCCTTGGAACTTGGCAGTGTGAGGCTGAATAATGCCATTTTCCCTAGCCTCAAGGAATCCATTTGTGAATGGATGTTAAAGACATCCATTTCACTCTTGGTGCCGTAAATGTCACTTAACCACTTCTAAAGTGATGTCGTAGTGGACTTGGGAATTGATGGAGTAGCAAAGAGAACATTTGAGGAAAGACACATTGCAATACTCCCTCTAGCCTTGGAATTTCGGAGGTTCTAATCATGCACCTTAACAACACTAGAGTTGGAGTTGGCGACAGCTCTGTCCCATTTACAATTCCCAACAAACTATGAAACAAAAGGTAGGATTCAAGATGGTCAAACCCTTCTTTATCAAACTTGCAGATGGATGTCTTTCTTTCTATAGCATTATCCCAACTCTAAGATCAAAGTGCACCACCCTAACAGACAGAATAGAAAGCCTTAATGTCTATGTGACAAGGGTGTGTGTAACAACTTTGACATTGTTAAATATCACTAACATGATGAATCATTATTATGTATTTTTAGTGGATTCTTACTATTTAAACCATTAAATTAAGATAATTATCATTTGGAGAATCTTTATGTACAATAGAGTTAAGGTAAATTTTCACTTGATTTAAACTTGCAGCCTTTTGGGGTTAATTCTAACAATACAGCTTTTTAGGGCATCTTTGATGTTGAACACGGTGTGAATTTTTTAAATGGCACGAATAACATTTTGAGATTATTACTTTACCTTAAAATCGAATTGAACTCCTAACCTTAATTGACCATATTATAACTTGTGTCATATATATTGAAAAGAATCTACTCTTAACATTTATGAATTTGGGTGTATGTATGATATTTGATAAACATGGCTTTGTAATGTTATAAGTTTTATTGTGTTTAATTTAGCACCAAGGATAATGCATGATTTTAAAATTTTATAAGTTTTGTCCCATCCTCGTTACCTAATATGGTGCATAATTATAAAAAAGTGTGAATTTTATTTTATTTATTACAATATGTTCTTAAATTATATTGTATATGTATGTCACCTCATATGTCTGAGAATGAACTGCAACACTATCCTGTGACTCTAAAAAGGCTATGAGTTGTGCCTCATCCTTTGTCATATTGAGGACAATGTGAACTTGTTATCTTATATGAAACTTTTTTGTGCCAATGCTCCATTGTTATTGTTAAGGAAAGATATTTTTTATAATGTTACATTTCACATAATCAATGTCAGTGTGGTATTGGTGTTAAAAACGAGGTCAAATTTGACAATGTTACATTTCACATTTTCAATAACAACGTAATTTCACAATGCTCCTTAATGCTAATGATGATTAATTAATTTCATAAAGTTAAAAAAGAGCTTTAAATAAATATAACACAAATGTTTATTTGAATAATAAATAGAAATAATAATAACATAAAACAAAATTTATTTTATTTCATTCAAGAATAATTCATTATCTTTTATTTTTTGAAAACACTATAAAACATTCTTTTTTATGTTTTGAAAACACAAATATGCTTATACAAAATTTAATCCATTTTAACAATTTTTTCACCACCATAATATATCTGTAGCACATATTTATATTCATGAACAAATCCTCAACCCTGCAAGGATAACACATCGAGCTCCAAGGATGACATTACGTGCCAATCACATTTCATAACACACTATATATTCTATAGAACTTTACATTGTAATGGATAATAAATGTGCTTAAGGCTTTCCTGCACATTTTCATATTGGTTTTTAAGATATGTTACAAAGTTCACGGTGGTAAAGGGTTTGTCTTAGTTATGTATAACAAATGGATATTTTAAAAATTACAAAACTTGTGTGAAAATTATAAAAATTGCATGATAGATATTTGTTTAAAAACATGAAACGTTTAGAAGTATCATTTAGAAGGGCCATTAAACTTAATTAATAGAGTTTTTATTTGTTTCTACTGTATATTATACAGGTATACACACATGTAATGTACATACTAAGGTGTGACAGTGTTTAGGTCCAGTCAGAGGACTGGAGAACCAACAGCAACAACCAGAGACATATTAGAAATAACCTATCTAGACGATGAACCAAAGTGTTTTCATTTAGAGCAAAGATCTAAATATTCGTACCTTAGTCTTAATGCCATGGTCGTAGTAAATTTCTTATATAACACGGAGCCTTTTCTTGTAGTCCTGGAAGCTTCCATGGAAAGGTGACACTTTGCCGTCGGTCACTACCCAAAGCTCGTCCACGCTCCCTGATATCAAGTGCTCATCGTGACTCACCTGCAATAGAAATACACTTGTTCAGAAGGAACCTACAATCGCCACTCACTCACTCACTCACTACCTAGCACTCACACACGCACACACGTGGACATATAGTACGTATATACTCTATCCAGTTACATCTATATATGAACATATACAGACCATTAAGACTCCTCCTTGAAAGAGAGCTAATCCCTGAATAAGCGCCTCCACAGCGTCAAGGTCCTGAAATGACACGAGCTTAGTGTATATCATATCAACAGTATCATAGCGTGGGAAGAATTTTATTAATTTAGTTATACATACCAGATGATTTGACGGCTCGTCCAGCAAGAGAATGTGCGGCTTGTTAAATGTTATCTTAGCAAATGCTACACGACTCTTTTGACCACCTGCACAACAAGGATTGGCTTAGAACATTATTGTTTACATGAATCATTCTCCTAATTTGAGAATTAGGAGAATACTTAAGTCTTGATATTGTTATGGTTCTTTGATTACCTGAGAGAGTGTACATCGCCTGAAGTGCCAGATTACCTGACAGACCGAATGAACCCAAATGTCCCCGGAGCTTTTGCTCAGGAACACCCTGTTATGTAAAAGAAGTGTTAGCCGGGTATGTGTGGTGCGTGCGCGTTTCAATATGTATGCACATGATACATCTGTTCTCATGCATACCGGGAAACAGCGGGCCATATACAGTAGCGGCGTTGAAGAAAGATCCAGGCCGTCAACATGATGTTGACTGAATACAGCCATCCGCACCTGCAACCTCAACGTTATCAAGTATAGAACTTCACACACACACACACACACACACACAGAGGTTTTATAAAAGTACCTTTGGAGAACGGAACACTGTTCCTGAAAGTGGCTCCAGTTCTCCAGAAATAAGTTTCAGTAGAGTAGATTTTCCGATACCATTGTCACCGACAACTGCAAAGCTCCATTCAGAAGAGAGTTTCAAGGACACTCTACACGCGCACAAACGCACACGTATGGGTCTTGAAGGTTACCAGCCAGGCGACTGTCAAGATCTAGACCAAAGTTCAGGTTCTTAAATAAGATTGGACCACCCGGATATCCAAATGAAGCGTCGCTGTGAAAAACATTATAAAAACATATTAATACATCACGTAAACCTCCCAACGCTCAACACGGGAGTATTTGATAAGCATTATACATACAACGTAATAAGAGAGAAAAAGCATGATGATACATTTATATACATGTATAAGAGAGAGATAACCTGAAGCTGATGATGGGTCCAGAGGGTCGATCATCAGGAGTCGGGAACTCAAACTTGTAGCTGAATACAAACACAAAGTCTGATTAATAAATGAGGATAAAGGAAATAGTAAAGACGTACTCTGGGTCGTTGACCACAGCATCCACATAGCCAATTCGATCCAAAGCCTGGTAAGTTCACAACTTAGATATGGAATGCGAAATTTAAAACCGGTACCTTTATCCTTGATTGAACTAGTGATGCCCGTTTAGCATTATATCTAAATTTGTCCACGAACGCCTACATAAAGCGTAAAACTCGTATCAAAATCAATACCAAAGACAGACCACTTATGTACATGTGTGTGGGTAACCCATATCAATTAAGACGTTTTATATTACCTGGATATGAGCTCGAGTGCGTTCATTAGATTCATGTGCTTTTTGTTGATTTGAAAGACGTTCTGCCCTCGTCCTTTCAAACGTATCATAATCTCCTTTATAGGTGGTCAACTTCTGTCCGTGCAGGTGCAGTATGTCCGTCACAACCTGCATATACAGTATATATATGTGTGTGTCTGTGTCTGTGTGTAGAGAAGGGGGTGTTGGTACCGCATTGAGGAAGTTTCTAGCGTGTGAAACCACAATAAGTGTCTTTGGCCATTTCAGAAGATAAGACTCTAGCCATAGGACTGCATGTAGGTCCAAGTGGTTCTGCAAGAAGAAACATAGTCAATAAAATATTAAGAAAAGAAATTCTTAAACCTATGCCATATATTTATCTTTTAACATATTACAATCAAAATATCATAACCAATTAAAGCAACAATAGTTACCGTTGGTTCATCGAGCAGCAGAAGGTCAGGCCGTATGAAAAGGGCTCGTGCCAAAGCGATCCGCATACGCCATCCTCCGGAGAATGTTTTTGTTTGCCGAGTTTGCATATCAGATGTGAAGCTGAGCCCCTGAATATTGCTCATAACAATCAATAAATCAGTGATTATAAATGGTCGATTTAATATTGGCATATAATATGTACCTAGTTAATACTTACCGCAAGTATAGATGCAGCACGAGCTTCAGCCGCATCCGCATCTATTTGCTCCAATCTCTTGTATATTTGAGCAAGTCTCTCAGATGATGCGTCCTTGCCATCCGATACAGAATCAGTTTTGCTGTTTGTGGCTTTCTGCAACAACAAATGCACTTTCAATGAACAATTGTGTTTATACATTTAGCAAAAGCAACACTAACGAGTATGCAAAGTACAAAAGCTTACCTTCTGACCGACTAGACTTGCCTCTTCTTCAAGTAATCGCTTGCGTTCAATATCCGTGTTCAAGACACATTGTAGAACCGTCGTAGAGTCGCCAACAACCTCTTGCTCGACATGTAATATCTGGCAGCTCTTGGGTATTCCCTCAATAGCGTGCATTGCCATGTGTTTAAGCAATGTTGTCTTTCCAGTACCATTTCTCCCAACAAGACCTGTGAGACAAATGTGCAAACCACGTGTGTAATATGAAACACTCAGAACAAACTCTGTCATACCGTATCTTCGACCATAAGCCAGGGTGACTGAGGCACTATTAATAAGCTCTCTTCCTCCCATTGAAATGCTGAAGTTCTCCATACGTATATCCTTCGATGCACTAGCCTCTCCGTCCATATTGTGATTGACGTACATACCGGGCATGCCAGCTGTTGCTGTTTCTGCAGCTGCTAGATGAGCCTGATATTCCGCCTGTTCACATCACCATGATGAATAGAGTGTATAATCTATACGCAGATATACATTATGGACAATACGACTAACCAGTCTTTGACGTTCTTCTTTTTTTCTTCTTCGATCAAGCTTGGCCTGATCACGCTCGGATATCTGAGGAGCTCCGTCATCGACTTGAGCTGGTGTAGCATTTTCTGGAACGCGCAAGCCTTCGGACATGCGCACAGGCGCCGCAAGACTGCGTACTTCTTTCTGCTCAACCGCATTCCTCGATAACCGAATTTCTCTGCTAGCTTCCTACAAACCTGGAACAAAATCATTCTTTGCGATTTCTCTCAGAAAATAGAGATTTGGAGCTAGACTTCTCTCAAAACAGAGATTTGAGATAGATACCGATTTAGCCTCGGCGTCGTCTTCAACACAGTCAGCGTCTACAAGAAGCAGGCCGAGAGCTTCATATGCATTCTCACCGGATTTGCCGAAATCAAAAGTGTCGTCTTGGAGCACATTGATGATGTAGTCTACGATGATCGAATCAACGTCTCCATCACGTACACGCTTCCCTATCAGCGCCAGAACCTCCGCCTTCACACGCCCGTCTATCCCCATTTTGATGAACCCTAGACCTCTGCATTCTAGGGCTTTACATTTAATCGTTTTAGGGTTTAACTAAAAGCATATTACTCGAGATATCCATTACATACATTAAAAGAACATCATGGTTTCCTTTGCTGTCAATAGCTTCTGTGTCCGAGAGCTTCCCACTATCCTTTCGAGCTACGATACAAACAGAACATCAAAATGAAAACACGCACACGCACACGTCTCTGATAACATACTTGAAGATTGTCAAATTTGGAATAGATTGCTGTACATGAAGGGTTCTGTCCACCTTCCAACATGTTGACTATCTGTGTCATCACAAATAAAAGTAGCATGAGTACTTGTGTGTGTGTGTGTGAGAGAGAGAGAGAGAGACCTCTGAATAGAAATTCGGTGATCTGGTAGTGAATAAAAATCAGTTCCCGGACGCCTCTTATCTGCCAATAGAGATACTTTTTCAGTATAAACTCATACACCATTAACTATAAGCAAATAGGCATGTAAATAAAAAGCATATAAACTACACACATCTGTTAAATTACTCACTTTATAACGGTGGTAAAAGTGTGCGCGTTCTGTGTACAACATGATTCTTCTTTGTCCATGATAAAACCACGTTCGAGCTCGAGAAATATCGCTTGTTTTTGTATACCTGTTGTCTAAGTATTATTAACTACATACATACATACATACCAATAAACACACACACACGCGCGCGCGCGCGCATGCACAAAAAAAACTATATATATGTGCTTAAGAACGTACTCTCCAAGAAGGCAGAATGACGCACTCTCGGCCTTCAAGAAATTACGTAGCCGCACAAAATCAAAATACGATCTTACAAACAGCAAAATCCCACCCTGTAAATAGCATTAACAATCAAGTAAAGTTGAAACATAATAGTACAAACCTGTAATGACTCCTTCATCCTTGGAAAGATCTGTACGGATGACAGTCAAAATCTCTCTCTCACGCATGCACGCACGCACGCGCACACACACACACAACCTGCTTCTTGAAAAACTCAAACCTTGCATCATCTACTTCGCTGATAGAATCGCACTGTAGACCTTCATATACCTGGATAAACTCTACTTAAATTAATAACATGAATATCATTATGATTAAGAAAGTATAATTACCTGCCGAACTTGCACAATGACGTTTGATAACACACCGTCATAACGGCAACATAACTTAATCTAAAATCTCCAAGTAAACATTAAAGATAAACCATTAGCTACAAATACTTACTTTGCCTGAATGGTTTACACAAGTTCGAAGGAACATTGCGTTTATAGCTGTGCACGAAGAAAACCAAACGTGTATATAGAAGTGCTTACTATATTTATATGTATATGTATACATATACTAATATAATATTATAGGATACCTGCATCAGGATATGACGATAGAAAAATAGTTTGACGAAAGTATCGTGCATGGCCATTTAAATACCTTAAAAAGATTTAGACAAAGTTATTCAAAGCACAGGCACACGCACACGATTAGAAGGCGCTGCTTACCATTCTCGTATTCTCATGATATCCACATCATGCTGCTGAGAGGGAAGCTTGTTCAAGTGCTCAAACACAGTAACAATGTGTGACCAATTCTGTGAAACACAGAAGTATTAACTACACACACACACACACACACAACATTCGTTTTAATCAGCATACCTGCATGAGTATGACGTCTGCAAAATCTATGACCACGATCTCAATTGAAGATAAAAAGTCGACGTTTTTCTCCTTGTCAGCTTCGGCTTCTTCAATGCTCTGGGAAAAAGCCATATATCTATATTGTTTGATGAACTTCATAAATATAAGCTATACATACATACATACACATACAACCATAACTTACAGTCATTAAGCCAAGTGGTGATGCAAGAACAACGTCAGAAGATAAGAAATCGCTGTAAAGATGTATGCTCTTCCTAAACACAATCGTAAGATATTAGACACATAGCTTTTCTTTATTATATGTACGACGTACTTTGCAAATTTGATTCCAATTCTAAAATGATCGTCGTTGTTACCACCGAAAAGCTCTTGATGGTCTTGAGGTTTTGATGTGTTCTTCTCGTCCGGGTCATCATTTTCAATGCCAAAGTCATCCATAAAGCGTTGCTTATAATCAACAGTAGCCTGTTAAAAACCAATTCCAGACAGTCAGATCAATTTCCATATGTATACACTGTGTGTACCTTCTGTGATGGTGGAAGTAAATCCAGTAGACGCTTTACGAGCCTAAGTGCCATGCTCCTTATAGGCAGCAAGAAAAGAACCTAAAATACAATGATATATTAACTATATGACACACACACACACACAGACCTTCGGGCGAGTAAACCCTTGGTCCCGAGGAACTTCAAAAACAGACGCATTTGATTCTCGATTATGTAGCTTGTCATTATTCTTGGTGATCAAGTCTTTAGTTTTTAAGATATGATTTATCTGCAACAGAAGACATACATAGATACTACATATATACATACATCTCTCTCTCTCTCTCTCTCTCTCTCTCTCTCTCTCTCTCTCTCTCTATATATATATATTATATATATATATATATATATACACAGAGATAAATAGACTCATGTTTTCGTTCACTTACAGTGTGAAAGAGATAAGCATCCATGATCCATGATGCACGTTTCTTCCAGCGAGGGACGCCTTTCTCGAATGTAAAACATCGGAATAACTGTTACCTGCAAAAAAGAGTTTTAGAAAAAGTAAAATATCTTTTATGTCTGTGACACGTACACAGAAAACTTACATAATGCAAACAACTGGCATTGCTCTTCACTACGAAAATCTCCAAACTTGCCTCTCACAGCATTTTGCCAATGCTTCCGGAGCCTCAATTTAATGCTATAGTTTGAAAGCTTACTCTCTGCCTGCAAATAGTAGTGATAGATAACAATATATATTGGGTCTATACTTACGTTTGGAAGTTTATGAGAGTTGGTAATCCACTTTGCCTTCTGGATTCCTAAAGCGGGAGTCTCCACCTTAAATTTGGCTTTAGCGCCGTCCAAAGAAGTTATTTCCTCCGTGGTCAGAGTATGTTCCAAGTGGCGTTTAAAGTCACTAACAAATAAAAGGAATTATAAAACGAATGCAAAGAGAGAGAGAGAGAGAGAGAGAGAGAGAGAGAGAGAGAGAGATTACTCTACAATATCCTCTTGAGTATCTTCATCATCCAGAGGTTCCTCTGTAGGAGGTTCATATCTTATAAGCTCGTCATCACTTTCGTCTTCAGTTTGTTTCGTCTGGACATCTATATGTAATATGAACACTATAATTGTAACAGCATAATCTTATCAAGGGAATGTGGTATATATATATATATATATATATATATATATATGCATAAGGGCAAACATAATAAAGGAAAAGAATACCGTATATATTTATATATGATATATTACCAGTTTCAGCATCAATTCTGGAGATCTTAATTTGAGCGACTTTCTTTTGCTCTTGTTCTTTCTTCTCTTCTTTCCTTCTGCCAACAAGACAATAACGAATCATATATATGTGTGTGTGTGTGTGTGTGTGTGTGTGTGTGTGTCGTATGTTTTATGCAGAGACACACACGTACATGTACACAAATGCATGTATCGGCGAAATGGGCATTTCCAAAACAAAGATATTACCTATTCCCTTGAGTGGATTTCAACGATGCAATAAGTGTATCATATGCCGTGGATGGATCTACGGGGGTTGAGATCTCGCCATCTCTCTCCTCTGCATCCCCATTGGATATAGATCCATTAGCCGCATCTCTCTCTTCTCGCGGCCTCTTCCGCGCCATACCTAAATTTTACCCTAAACCCTAAACCTCCATGATTTTAAATATGTAGTAATAATTATTTTGATCATGTCTTTCATAAAATATAATTAAATGAAGTCTCCTAGTTCAATTTTTAAATATAACAGATATAACAGAGAATAACATTAAAGCAAACGATGACAAGAAAAAAAAAATATTTCATTTAGTAGTTTAAATCAACTTGGCATCTTCTTCTATATATATATATCTGTGTGTGTGTGTGTGTGGCTATATATAAATGCATGAAAATTATCTCTCTCGCATGCACACGTCTTTCCATCGTTTTCCAAATGTTAGACCCATACTTTTTTATCTCTAGACTCACCGACGGACGGCTACTACGTGTTAGATAGAAAAACGATTACCCAAGTGTAAACATTAACAACAAACACATACGTGACAAGAAGAAAATCTATTTCATATGTTATTTTACTCGACTTGGCAAGCACTCTGGAGCTTCTTCGTGCCAACTATCTCTCGTCACCCCACACAATATATACACATACATCAGATAAGGACATGTTTCACCTTCAAACAAGAATAATCAAATCACTGTTGTGTAGTAACACCACCCTACTGCCACTCCAATTCTGATCTAGAAACACCGGCTCCTCGACGCACACGGGAACAACAATCGGCTGTTTAGATACAGTTTTCTGATCACCGGGAGAGGAGACAAGCGGCCTGTGGCCAAAGAAGAGAGAGATATGACCAAGTAGCTTATCCTTTCTGGTAAAGCTGGTCCCGCAAGAACACATCCACTTCTCTTGCCCACAGTGCTTCTCGTGTGTTCTCAGGTCTGCCACGACTGAGAACTTCTTGCTCCGGCACTTGCTGCATGTAAGCATCTTGGGGCAGTGAGACCTCCTGTAGTGGTTCTTCACACATAAAACAGTCTTCAGTGGTGTGAACTTGGGATGAAGCTTGTGTCTCTTGCAGCCCATGAACGGGCACGAGTACCTCTTGCTCCTCCTCTTTTGTTGCTCATCCAGTTCCTGCTGTACTCTGGGTTTAGACAACGCTGCTGCAGTCTTATACTCGTCTCCATGACCCCTCATGTGCATTCTCAAGTTGGCATCCCTCTTGAACCCCTTACCACACACGTCACAGAAGTGCGTGTGCTCCGCCAGAATCTCCATTGAATCCAGCTCTATAAGATCGTACGTGCCTGGCGGGAGGGCATCTACCTCCTGTTCCTCTTCATACTCGGCTACCACTTTCTCCTCTGAAACTTCCTCCTTCAAGGCTCCGGACTGTACAGTTGCATTGTAGTTTGGCATGTCCAAATCAAAGTACGACATAAACTGTTCCTCGGTGAAGTTATCTTCTTCCATGAAGATTGAGATACCTAGCTGCGGCTCAGTGATGAAGTCGAGGGAGCCACTCATAAATTTATCCATGCTGCTCGCGCTTTCGTCTGTGCTGCTGTTGTTCAACACCCCATTGAGGAAATCTGAGCTGTTCTTCGAATCCAGATATGAATCAACCTGGTTATTGTCCAGCACCCCTTGCGCATCTTGCACCAACTGATCCACAAGCCTCTCGATTTCCGCTTGTTGCTCCAGGGTGTTGTCTGGTCTGGAAACAAGCCGCATCAGGACACTCGGCAGATGGGTGATCTTCTGAATCAGTACCGATGTCTGTTGCTTCAGAGGTGAAGGGATAGATCTGGGCTCCGTCAGTATCTGCTTCTGCTCCTGTGTATTCATGTCTTCCATGGATGTTGGAGATTTGAGGATCTTCTCCTCTTGGCCATCCATAGCTTGTACTATTATTGACAAACGAAGGAAAATGACTGAATATTGAGATATCAGTGTCACAGTCGCCAAAATGCGGCAAAAACTACTGAGTAATTAATGAGATGGAGAAATTATGCATCGGATGCACTATGCAAGGGTACTCACGGTGAGTATGTGACGGCGTGGCTCCTGGAAAGTCCACTCCTGTGTTAATCTCACATTAGGGATTTTCAACACATAGGCTACTAACGACGGGGACGGAGAGGGCCTATATTTTATATTGTTTAGTTTTTTTTGAATTTACACACTTGCCGATGAGATGTGTGTGATGCCACTCGGCATGCGTGCGAGGACCAGATCAAATTTGAGGACTTCAAGTGTAAATTTTATGCCGACTTTTGGTCCGTGTACACATATAATACGGACAGATTGTGTACTGTTAACATGAGTAATAATGTACGCAATATTAAATTAAATTTTAATCTTATTTTAAATTCTAAAATTAAGCCAACTAATATTATTAATTTCTTATCATATGTTTAATATATTAAATTTTGGTATAATCTTTGTACTTATTTTTGTATACCTTTTTAGAAATTTTATTATGGACAGAAAGATGACCTTTTTTGTGTGCGTCAACCCAACAATTCAAAAAGCATGTTTTCGTTACACCAAGCTGTCCCATCAATTTTATTATAGTATATATATTCTAAAATTGTACGTATAATTTAGTATATGATTTATAGAATATTCTTTAAACTTACCTTAATAATAGAGAAAAATTTTCAGTATAATACTTTCCCATTCAAAATTATTAATATTGACTTAATTTGCAATGTTAACCACCTCATACAAGTCATCAAAATGTTATTTTCATTAATTATAAGGATGCAAATGTAAATAAATTAAGAACCACAAAAGATTCACTTATTATACGTCCTGTATGGAAGAACCTTTATTCAAATATTTAAAGTAAATTAAATTAACTCCCAAACTAAATATTTATAAGTATTTTCATTAAAATTAAATTTATATTTATATATTTTAACTAAATAATACTTAAAAATAATATTCCACAATAGATTGATTGACACGTTCCTTTCCATCATTCACTTCTTTTCACACGACAGAGGCGGTTCACATGTGCCATCACCCTCACGTAAGGGTGAGGGTGAGGGTCACACGTGACCTATTTACCCTGGTGTTATTAATTTAAACTTAATAAATTTTATTTGTTAAAATAAAATAAATATAAATTAGAATTATAATCTTCTCATTTAGATTATATTTTTAATATAAAAGAAAATAAATTAAAAATCTTTACTATTTATATTAATATATTTTAAAAATCTTTATGTAAACTTATTATAATGAGACACATGACAAGAAAATCATATTTTTACCCTTACAAAGGTGAGGGAATTTTATTATATCTAGGCTTATTTAGAATTTTGCTCTTGAGACATTAAAGAATGTGAGGGTAAAATATCACATGTGGCCTTAAGGGTAAAAAGATTCATGAGGGTGAACGCACATGTGAACCGCCTCTTAACCCCACCTTTATGTATGGAAATACAAATCCATAATATGTTCCCTAGGCATGTATAGATTTGTATGAAAATACTAAAAAAAAACCTATATGGATTTTGCATAGTAAATGGGAGCTAGATCATCTTCATCATTTACAGAGTTAATGTTAGAAACAACTACGTACAAATAGAGACCCCCACAAAACCACCCGACCTCCCTTGAGCTGTCTCTAGTCTCCACACACTGCTCTCCAAAAAGGCTTCCAATATTAATTCTTTTAGATTTAGGTATAGCTCTTTAGGAATATTCTAGCTTATACCTTCTAGGGAATATTCTTTGATTTGTTATATGGATCATAGCAAGTCCTTGTCCTCAAGGGCATTATAACTTACTTACTCAACTGGTCTTGTATCATTAGCCTTGTACAATCTACAAAGAATCTACCCGGGATTCATTCCCTGTTAGTACTCTCTTTAATTGACTAACATGGGTGCACCCTCACTCCTTTTGGCAGCCGTAGTCGATATGTCACCTTATTGATACGCTCCAGAATCTCATAAGAACCTGAGTACTTAGGAGACAACTTATCATTGTGTCCCTTCCATAAGGCCACAACAGTGTTCCGCCTTACATGTGTGGCAAATACCACTCGGAGATATACATAATCTCCCACCTGGAACTCTGAAGCTTCTATGCTCATTAACAAACTTGACTGAGTTGCTTGTAAGTTCTTTTTGCACAAACTTTGAATTTTTCCAAGTTCAACACTCAAATCTTTAGTTTCCTCATCCATGTTGCCTTAAGCTTTCTTACTTACTAAACCTAGCTCAAAAGCTGTCTTGGGATGCCGTCAAAACATAGCATAATATGGACTCATTCCAATGTTACTGTGTCCTTGGCAAACGAGTGACAAAGTCCATAGAGATACTGCCCCATCACTTGTCTAGAATAGGCAATGGTACTAATAACCCACCTGGTTTCTGTCACGACCGGATACAGGATACGAGTTACAGGATATGCCTATAGGATATTCCTACAGGATATGCCTGCAGGATATTCCTACAGGATATGCCTACGGGATATTCCTACAGGATATACTTACAGGATATTCCTATAGGATATGCCTATAGGATATACTATAGGATATGCCTAAAGGATAAGGGTCACTATTTTTAGCTCATGACCATATTAGACTCATGACCAGATTAGCTTGGAGTTGTGAGTATAAAAGCTCCGACCTAATTGTTGTACAATTAGTTACTATCAACACCAGTCATTCTACGATCATTCTTGTCTTGTTCCTTGTTCTTGTCTTGTTCCTTGCTCTTGCCTTGTTTTGAGTCAAACCTTCTTGTTGTTATCTTGCTCTTAGGTCGTGGCTTGACAGTTTGATAGTAACTCCTTTCATAGCTTCCTGATTTCCTGTTACTTTTTTTCTTTAGCTTTCCTCCTTTGTTTTCCTTTTTTTTTTCCTTCTTTTCACGGATCATGGCGGATTTTGAGCAATTTCAACACGAGCACTAGATGTTACTTCATGAGTTGGCCACTTTGCGCCAAGTGGTCACAGATCTGCAAGGTTCCACCAACGCGGCGCATGCAGCTACTGATGCATCCTCCAAGGCTGCTGCACAGGCTCTCTCTCAAGCATCCATGATTTCCTCTACATTGAACACTTCTTCGGAGCCGAAGATTAACATGCCAGAAAAGTTCAATGGCAATCGTGCCGATTTCCAAGGGTTCCTAAATCAGATTAGGCTTTTGATTCGCATGCAACCACGCTGCTACTCGACTGATGCACAAAAGGTTGGCCTTTTGGCATCCCTACTAGCTGGATCTCCCATGGGCTTGGGTTGCCCCTTTGCTGGAACGTGATGACCCATTGATGGAAGACTTTGAAGGTTTTGTGGCTGCCTTTGAAGCTTGCTTTGGAGATCCCGATAAGTACCGTTCCGCATGCACGAAGTTACGAAAGCTCACACAAGGATCTCAACTAGCTTCCGTTTATGTATCCGAATTTTAGCAACTTTGCACGAACATTCCATAGGACGAAACTGCATTGATTGAACACTTCCGTTTTGGGTTGAGGGATGATGTGAAGGACCTTCTCCTTTCGTTACCGGATGCCCAAACATTAGCAGAGATCATGCAACAGGCCGTTCGCTGCGACAACTGCTTGTTCGAGCGTCGTCAAGAAAAATCCCGTCAGCAGTTCCTGCAAACCAATCCTGCAGCTGTGGTACATACTTCTGCGACACCTTCTGGAGTAGTTCCTATGGAGGTTGAGAAATACAAGCGTGGCCCACTTTCCGCTACTGAGAAGCAACGTCGCCACAGTGAGAATCTATGTTTGTATTGTGGTGAAGCAGGACATAAGGCGGCGGAATGTCTTATTAAAGCTAGGAAGTTCAAGACGCGTGAAAAACTTTTCGTTTAGGAGCCACGAAGTTGGACGTAGGTGCAGGCTCCATTGGTGCTGCTCATACCATTCCATCACTCAAGTTTCCTATATAGATTCATCTTAATAATCAAGAGCTCAAGGAGTTTGCCCTGTTAGACACTAGTGCAAATGCATGCTTCATGGATGACACTTTTGCAACTCAACATAGCATTCCGATGGTTAAGTTGAAGTGTGCAGTTCCTATAGAGGTGGCCGATGGTCGTCTGATTGCTTCTAGCGCAGTTACCCATACTACCAAACCTCTCTCTTGCAGTCATGGCACATTCAACTGTTCAATTTCCTTCAACTTGATCAAGACTCGGTCGACTCCCGTCATTTGGGCATGGCATGGTTCATTGTTACAAATCCTCAGAGGTCTAGGACATTCACGTTTTCCTCTCCGGCAACCAGGACCAATCCTTTACCTTCCTGTGTGCAAAATACATCCTTAGTGTCTAAGGCAATACAAGCTACAGGATTGACCGTGCCTGTTCCTATATCAGTGTTGAAGACTCTTCCTCGACAGGATCCACCTCCTATTGGTTCGTCAGCACACTCACAAGTTCTCTTCACTCCTGTGCATCCACGGACTTCTGTACAGGATTCTTCCAATCCTGTACACTTGTCAACATCCACACATGTTTCTCCCAATTCTGCCTCTTTTCATTACTCTCTTCTGTTCCACCCTCCAAGATCCTTCCTTTTTTTCAATCACAGCTCCCTCCTTCTCCTCTTCGAGTTCTTACCACTACCATGCACAAACTTGCCACTGATCCTGCTCCTTTTCATCTTTTTGCCTTCCAAGTAACTCCTACGTCCTCTTCTACCTTTCCTGTATCTGATTTCCCTGTTTTTCAATCTCCTTCTCCTGTTCCTTCTTCTCCTCCTTCTTCCCTGCCATCCAAGTATCACTCCTTTCAGAATGTTTTTGACAAGCACAAGGCTACAGTTCTTCCTGTTCACAGGTCCTATGACTGTCCTATCGATCTTGTGGAAGGAAAGACTCCACCGTTCGGACCGATTTATGCACTGTCACTTACAGAATTGGAGGTTCTTCATCAGTACATCGAGGAAAACTTGGCATCCGACTTCATTTCACTCAAAGTCCCCTGCAGGAGCACTTATCTTCTTTGTCAAGAAGAAAGATGGGAGTTTACGTTTGGTTGTGGACTACAGAGGTTTGAATCAAGTCATCATTCGGAACCGGTACCCGTTGCCATTGATCCCGGAACTTCTTGATCGGCTGCAAGGAGCAAAAGTGTTCACGAAGATTGACTTACGAGGGCTTACAATCTTGTACGGATTCGTCCAGGCAATGAGTGGAAGACTGTCTTTCGTACAAGGTATGGACACTTCGAGTATACGGTGATGCCTTTCGGACTTACCAATGCCCCAGCCGTGTTCCAACACATGGTGAGCGACATCTTTCGTGACTTCTTGGACCAGTTTGTGGTAATCTACCTCGATGACATTTTGATTTTCTCCAAGGACCAGGCGGCTCATGACAAGCATGTACGACTAGTCTTACAGAGGTTTCGCGAGCATGGCCTGTATGCGAAGTTGGAAAAGTGTTTCTTCAATAGGGATACTGTAGAGTTCTTGGGCTACATCGTCTCTCCTGCTGGCGTTTCCATGGACATGCACAAGGTGAAGACTATCGTGGAGTGGGAGAGGCCCAAGTCTGTACGAGATGTACAATGTTTCCTTGGCTTTGCAAACTTCTACAGGCGTTTCATACAGGACTTCTCCAAGTGTGTACTTCCACTCACGGAACTCACCAAGCGCACATGAGTGTTCTCTTGGTCCGACAAGGCAGAACATGCATTCACAACACTCAAGAACATCTTCACGACAGCTCCGATTTTAGCACATCCTGATCCTTTTCGTCCCTTCTTCGTTGAAGCAGATGCCTCGGATTTTGCAATAGGATCTGTTCTATCACAAGTTGGAGAAGATCATGAATCTCGTAATTGATCTCCGCCGAAAGGAACTTACGAGAGTGAAAAGCTACAAGATGAAGCAACTTATCTTCAAGGCCATTGTGGATTCGTTCGAGGAGTGGCGGCATTTCCTGGAAAGTGCTGCGCATCCTGTACAAGTTCTTACGGATCACAAGAACCTGGAGTATTTTCAAACGGCTCGAGTTCTTAGTCGGCGATAGGCTAGGTGGGCGGAGTTCTTATCACGTTTTGATTTCGTCATCATCTACAGGCCTGGTTTTCGGAATGGCAAGGCGGACGCATTGTTAGGTGCTCTTATCTTGCACCAATCCCAGGCAATCCTGCATATGACTGTCAAAGGCAAGTGTTGTTGGGTCCTGATCGATTCCGACTTGCGGCACTGCAGGTTCATCAGGCTCCAGTAAATTCAACACTCCTACAGGACATCCGTTCGCAGTTGGCTACAGACGACTTGGCAAAGAATGTGTTCTCACACATTCTGTCAGAGTTTTTACCTGGTGCCACAAAGGCGGCTTGCCAGGTGCCAACCCTGGAATCCCCTCTCTTGGAAACCCCACGGAACCTGGTAAAGTAACCCGTATTAGGAACCCAAGCCTTAGGAAGTCAAACCCCTAGCTGACTAAGTCCACAAACGAGACTCACCTTGTGAATCAGGATACACGGACTAGCCGAGCTTTAGGTGTCGTTCCTAGCTTGGCGTGGTTGAGGCGGCCGGAGCAAGGCCTCAACCACTAGTTTTGCGGAACGTGAACTCGGGCAATGTCTTTGAGCTTGCGGGCAGGTTTTGGACCAAGGAATCTGACTAACTCCTTGGAAGTGACGTGCCCCTATCTCAAAGGCAAGATCCTGCCAACGATAAGGATAGTCTAACCCTAGGGTGGGTTGTACCCCTGTCGTGTGGAAGTTTGGGCGGCACAACGGAGGGTTGCACCTTGACGACACAAGCTTAGCTTGCACCGGTAGGAGGTTAACGAGCTCTCTTTGAACCCAGGAAGCCTCACTACATATACTCTACCTTATTTATGTGACGGACCCCCCCCCCCTGTTTACCTAAATGAGTAAGTGGGCTGGCACGGAAATGCCAGCCCTTAGAGAAACTGGTTGTCCTAACCTAACCCTAAACCTAACCCCTAGGGGGGGGTATTAGGGCGTGGGGTTAGGGCAACCCTAGGGTTAGGTCAACCCTAGGAGTGTCCCTAACCCTTATTTTGACAAGCTATATTTTGCAAAGAACCCTAACCTGGAACGTCAAACCGGGGGAGAGTTTCTAGAAGGTAAGTTCTAGCTTCGCCTAGAGTTTCCTGCAAATACCTAATGACACCCGGCCGGACCATCACTAGATACCCAAGTGCACTAAACGGGCCTGTTTCCTACTACATCTAGGGTTCGTCACACAACTCGGTAAGTAACAACAGTCAAACCCCAAAGTAAAGGGTCGAGTCATAGTAAAAACTATGACACACTCCCCGCCTTTGAAATGTCAACGTCCTCGTTGACGTCTAACTCCAAGACTAGACTAGGTTAGAAAAATTAACTGAAAACTAACACTAATCACTCTATGCGGAGTCAGCAAAAAGTTCACAAGTTTTATTACCCCCCTTGCATTTACGCGAAGCCAAATACTTCAGAACCGTCGTTCACTGAGCGAGAACTCAGCTGCCGGAGGCACCACCTGCGACAAGAAGTCATTTGGAGACCTTTTGCACGTCTGCAAAGTCTGTCACCCGACACAGACAACAAGTTAGTTAATTTCTTTAAGTTAACTAGAATTTATATTGGAGGCCTCTAGTTAAGGTTGTCTGTCGGCCCCTAGGTTAAGAAGAAATAACTTTATTTCTTAATCAGTTTGAGACCTTGTCTCAAACTCATTCACCAACTCCATCGCGTTCTGCAGATTCTCCAATGGTTCCCATGTCGACTCGCATGCCGGGTACCCTTTCCACTTAACAAGATATTCACGTTTACGTTTTCGCCGTCCATGAATGTTTCGCCCCTTTAATATCGCCTCAACTTCAAATTCTTTCTCCTCACCAACTAACTCTGGAGGCGGACGTAAATTATGATATCTATGTGGATGTTTCTCATCCTTGTGGAATGGCTCAAGCAAGTTGACATGAAACACATTGTGTATTGTTCCCAACTCTGGAGGAAGATCTAACCCATAAGCCACTTTCCCTACTCGCTTCACCACCTTGTATGGGCCTATGTAGTGCGATAGAAACTTCTTCGAAAGATTGTTGGAACCTTCAGGTTTCTGGTACTCAACAATACCATGTCCCCAACCTGATACTCTACATCCTCGCCGATGTTTATCGTACTGCTGACGATACCTTTCCTGTGCTGCAGCCATCGCTTGACGAGCAGCTTCCCATGTTCGATACAATTGTCCGTGAACTCTGCTACAGATGGAACTCGATTGCTATCGTCTTTCGGTAACACCATACTCTGAGGAATACCACCCTTATTCCCAGTTAACACTTCCATCGGGCTACATCCGATTGCAGTGTGTATCGAGTTATTGTAACATATCTCAGCCATATCCAAGTGTTCAGCCCAATCAAGTTGATCACCTTGAACATAGCATCTGAGATAGTCCTCGACTTGTCGGTTCACTCTCTCCGTTTGACCATCAGTTTGCGGATGGTAAGCGTACTGAACTTGAGCATCGTACCAAACGTCCCCCAAAACTTCCCTGTAAACCGAGGATCCGATCTGAGATCATGGTTTCCGGTAGTCCGCGCACTCTTATGACTTCGTGGAAGAACAACTTCGCTGCTTGAATTGCATTCACTGTCTCTACAGTTGGAATGAAATGAGCAACCTTTGAAAACCGATCGACTACCACCATGAGCGCGTTAAAACCACAAGATTTTGGCAATCCCATGATAAAGTCCAAAGTAACACTTTGAAATGGCCGCTCTGGAATCGGTATACACTGCAACTTCCCAGCTCGTTTTTGCGATCGGCTCTTTACTTGTTGACATGTGGGGCATGTCTTGACATATTTGGCAACATCATCTATCATACCCGGCCAATAGAATCCCTGCTTCAACAAAGCCAACGTCTTATGCCTTCCACCATGTCCTGCCAAAGGAACGTCATGATGCTCTCTTAACAGCCTCTCCCTCCATGTCCCTTCTGGAACATAGAGTCTCTTTTCTTTATAATAAAGAACTCCATCTCGTACCGCAAAATGCCTGTTTGAGTGCATCCATTCGACTTTCTATTCCTGCTGGAATATTACCATCTCTTCGTAACTGATGAACTTGTTTCCTCTTTGCCACCAGGCTCAAAGCCTCTTAGCAAACTTGTCCTGAGGATACGCCGTCACAAATTCATCCACTAAAGTTGAAATGGGTGCTAACATAATTCGCAGATGACCCTTTCTACTGAGTGCATCAGCTACCACATTGTCCTTTCCCGTTTATGTTTGATTTCAGGCTGAAATCGTGCCAACTTCTGCTGCCATCTAGCATACTTCGGCGATAGCTTCGGCTGCGTTTCAAAATACCTTAGAGTTACACTATCTGTCCAAACCACAGTACCATGACTTGGAAGATAATGACGCCAATACTCCAAGGAAGCAACAATAGCATACATCTCCTTTTCGTGAGTAGGCCATCGAGTTTGCGCGGCATCTAACTTCTTCGAGAAAAAGGACACTGGATGTCCTTTCTGTTGCAATACACCACCAATTGCAAAGTCGGAAGCGTCACATTCTACTTCAAAGGGATCTTCAAAGATGGGCAACTGCAAAACTGGCTCAGAAGAGATAGCCTCTTTGAGTTTGACGAACGCACGTTGGCACTCTGGAGTCCAATGCCATGGAATGTTTTTCGTAAGATCTGTCAATGGGGCCGCTATTTCTGAGTAACCCTTTATGAATCTTCGGTAATACCCTGTCAGACCAAGAAATGATTAACTTCATGCACATCTTTTAAGGTCATCCACTCGACAATAGCTTGAATTTTCTTGGGTCCATGGCAACCTCCCCACCTGAGATCAAGTGTCCCAAGAAATCTATCTTGGTTTGACCAAATGCGCACTTGCTTTCTTTAGCATACAATTGGTTCTCTCTCAACCTCTGAAACACTTTCTAAGTGTTCCACATGTTCCTCGATTGTCGAACTGAAAATCAGAATGTCATCAATATACACCACTACGAACTCGTCAAGATAGTCTCTAAACACATCATCCATCATTGTGCAAAAAGTTGCTGGAGCATTGCACAACCCGAATGGCAAGACTAGAAACTCAAATGATCCATAACGCGTTCGAAAAGCGGTCTTCTCAATGTCATTCTCTGCTACCCGAATCTGATGGTACCCCGATCTCAAGTCTATTCTTGAAAAATACTTTGCTTTTGATAGCCTATCAAATAAGTCGTCCACTCGTGGAAGAGGATACTTATTTTTATAGTTATCGCGTTCAGCGCTCGATAGTCCACACACATTCGCATCGTACCATCCTTTTTCATTACAAACAAGATAGGTGCACCATATGGCGATCGACTAGGTCGAATGTGTCCTCGACCAATCAATTCTGTCAGCTGTCTCTTCAATTCTACTAACTCTTGAGGATTCAACCGATATGGGGCTCTTGCCGGTGGAGACGAACCTGGCAAAATCTCTATCTGTGGTCCACAGCTCGACGTGGAGGTAACTCGGCGGCAAGTCTTCTGGCAACACATCCTTAAACATGTTCAAGACTTCCAAAATAGGTTCGGAACAGATTCTTGACCATCTCCTATTTTGACTTCACCAGTATCCAAAACCATTGCAAGAAACACACGTTCCCGATGTCTAACTGCTTACGCAACTGAGTTAAGGTAAGGAACATAGGATTCCAATCCTTATCAGTTAGCGTTTCCATTTGAGCGTGTTTTAATGTCTTCTTTATCTGCTGCAAGCGTGATTCGATTATCTCCGGAACCCCTCATTTCGATTACATGTTTATGGAACCATTCCATACCCAAAACAAAGTCAAACCCCGTCATATTCAAGACAACTAAGTCTAGCTTAGCCTTCCAATCTTTGATTTGGACAGGAACTGCCCTTGCTATATTATTAGTATTTTGAGAACCTTTGCCAAAATTGATCTTTATTTCACACATCTTTATTACATCCAAATTCAATCGACGAGCTAGACTAGTCGATATGAAGTTGTATGTTGCTCCAGTATCGATCATCATTCGGACTCGGTCCCCTCGTATCCTTCCTGTCAAATATAGCAAAGGGTCAGTTTTGTCTTGAATAGCGAATAAGGCAGGTTGTGTCTGGCACAACATTACCTCTACTCTCTGACTCATCTTCCGGATCTTCAAGCGTTTCTGGTTCAGCAACTTCCTCTTCTACCATCGCCTTGAAATGTCCTGATTGTTGTGAGGGTGCCTGACACTCTTTAGCAAAATGACCAGGCTTGTTACAATTATAACATTTCACACCCCGCCTGCGGAACGCGGGGGAGCAGACTTTGGAGCCGATCCTTTGGCTGCTGAGGAGGTGGTAACGCCAATGGTTTCCGAAATCCGGTGGGTCTTGATGTGTCCGAAAACTTGGAACTGCCGACAAAGGGACTTGCACTTCGAATTGATGGCGATTGATCTGGTCGCCTTTTGAACCCAGACTTTGGAGGAAACCTCCTTGGTTTAGGTTTTGCTTCCTCCCCTTTGTACAAGTCTTCTAACGACATGCCATAAGCAACCTTTTGAGCTGCCTCTTGACATTCCCGATAGCTTGTGGCTTGTACCTTAAGATCTCTTCGCGTTTCTCATTCAAGCTAGCCATGAAGCAACTTCGAGCTTCATCATCGCTCATATTTGGCACCAATCGCCGTACACTTTCGAATCGATAAACGTGGTCCATTGGACTTCCCCGAACTCCCTGTTGACAAAGTGCCAGGTCAGCACGCAATCGCAAACCGAGATCATCCGGCATATACTGCTTTTTGATCTCCTTTTTCATGTGCTTCCAGCTGTTTCGGTATCCACGTTCACCTTCAACAATTCGCCACCAAGTCTTAGCTTCTTCTTTAAGAAACTGCTTGGCACATGCAACCTTTTCTGTCTTTCTCACGGAAGCAGCCTCGAAATAGCTTTCCATATCATACAACCAGTCATCCAAAACCTTGTAATCCTTTGAACCCATGAAATTCGAAGGCTTTACCGGTTTGAATTTACTGGGACCTCCACCACTACTTCCGTCGAAGAATCTGATTCAGAGGAACCTGACTCTGAGTCATGCTTCTTCTTCTTTTCCGTGTGTCTGGTTGCGGAACATCTGGCACTGCGTATTCGTTGGAATCCGAACGGCAACATTATCGATTCGGTCGTTCAACCCCAAACATCCCCTCGAAGTTCGTTTAGGGCATCCATCATTATTTCTCGCCAACCAGGTCGTTGTCTAACCTAGGGGGTCGACCTGGATCAGCCTCATCCATCTCCTCATTTTGAGCCTCTGCGACAGCCCTCTCTGCCTCAGGCTCTGGTTGCTTTCTCTTGCTCATCGTATTGAACCCTAGTGTCAACACTCGGAGAATATGCTTGGAATATTCCCAATGTGAAACTGGAAACACCCTGCACAGGTTGTACACCCACACACATCAGCTTAAACTAGCATAAGACTTTCGGACATACCTAGAATCTCACGCCGACTCACTGAGCAAGTGTTCTCCGAAGTTTGACAACTCACAGGATCAAACTCTCTGCGCAGAATACAGACATGTCAACCGAAAGCAATAGAGTATCAAGAATTTAGAGTTATCTAAACATTGAAACACCTAACTTAAGGCAGTCCTACTGACCGCAGAGAACTTGCTCCGATACCAATTGTCAGAGTTTTTACCTGGTGCCACAAAGGCGGCTTGCCAGGTGCCAACCCTGGAATCCCCTCTCTGGAAACCCCACGGAATCTGGTAAAGTAACCCGTATTAGGAACCCAAGCCTTAGGAACTCAAACCCTAACTGACTAAGTCCACAACGAGACTCACCTTGTGAATCAGGATACACGGACTAGCCGAGCTTTAGGTGTCGTTCCTAGCTTGGCGTGGTTGAGGCGGCCGGAGCAAGGCCTCAACCACTAGTTTGCGGAACGTGAACTCGGGCAATGTCTTTGAGCTTGCGGCAGGTTTTCGGACCAAGGAATCTGACTAACTCCTTGGAAGTGACGTGCCCTTCTCAAAGGCAAGATCCTGCCAACGATAAGGATAGTCTAACCCTAGGGTGGGTTGTACCCCTGTCGTGTGGAAGTTTGGGCGGCACAACGAGGGTTGCACCTTGACGACACAAGCTTAGCTTGCACCGGTAGGAGGTTAACGAGCTCTCTTTTGAACCCAGGAAGCCTCACTACATATACTCTACCTTATTTATGTGACGGACCCCCCCCCCCCTGTTTACCTAAATGAGTAAGTGGGCTGGCACGGAAATGCCAGCCCTTAGAGAAAATGGTTGTCCTAACCTAACCCTAAACCTAACCCCTAGGGGGGGGTATTAGGGCGTGGGGTTAGGGCAACCCTAGGGTTAGGTCAACCCTAGGGTGTCCCTAACCCTTATTTTGACAAGCTATACTTTGAAAGAACCCTAACCTGAACGTCAAACCGGGGGAGTTTCTAGAAGGTAAGTTCTAGCTTCGCCTAGAGTTTCCTGCAAATACCTAATGACACCCGGCCGGACCATCACTAGATACCCAAGTGCACTAAGGGCCTGTTTCCTACTACATCTAGGGTTCGTCACACAACTCGGTAGTAACAACAGTCAAACCCCAAAGTAAAGGGTCGAGTCATAGTAAAACTATGACACATTCATCCTGACATTGCAAGTTCCTCTTCCTCCAGTTGCCGTATAAACTACAAGTTGTTTACCATACAGGACGGACTCCTGTATCGGGAAGGTCTTCTGTATGTTCCTGTTGGTGTTTGCAGGACTCGTGTGGTACAAGATTGTCATGATCCCCGGCTACATGGACATTTTGGTGTGGCCAAGACAGTTGAGTTGGTGACTTGCAACTATTGGTGGCCTGGGTTGCAGGTTTTGTGGACAAGTTTGTACGAGTTGTGACACCTGCATAGGTCGAAGATGCCTCGCCGCGCCCTCTGGTCTTCTTCGTCTCTTCCTGTTCCTTCTGCTCCTTGAGATTATTTCTATGGATTTCCTCACTGATCTTCCTTCTTCTCGTGGATTTGATGTAGTTCTTGTCGTGGTTGACCGTTTCACCAAAACAAGCTCATTTCCTACCATGTCACAAGACTGCTACAGGCCAGACAACTGTTGAGTTGGTGATCCGCGAAAGTATTCCGACATCATGGTTTCATGAGAGCATTGTTTCTGATCGAGGCCCACAATTCATGACCAAGTTTTGGCGAGAACTTCTCCGGAGTCCTAAGGTTAAAGCGGACCTTTCTTCAGGATACCATCCACAAACTGATGGCAGTCAGAACGCACGATTCAGACCTTGGAGCAATATCTTCGCTGCTTCATCAGTTACCAACAGGACAACTGGTTGGACCTTCTTCCAATGGCAGAGTTTGCCTACAACAACTCCGTTCATGCATCTACATGCCAGACACCTTTCTTTGCTCTTACAGGCTACCATCCACGTTTTGACTTTGCTCCTCCTGCTTCTCCTTCTTCTGCTCCTGCAGTACAAGATCGTCTCCAGCATCTTCGTCAGGTAACATGAGGATCTCCGGGTTCATCTTCAGCAGGCATAGGAACGGTACAAGCATTATGCTGATGCTCATCGTCAACCGGCACCTACAACAAGATTGGTGATCTCGTGTGGCTTCTTCGTCGGCATATTCGCACCAACAGGCCTTCTTCTAAGTTGGATTTTCAACGATTGGGCCCTTACAGGATTGCAGGATGAGGTCTATCCTGTAGCTTTCCGACTCGAGTTAACCATCTACAGTGAAACTTCATCTTGTGTTTCACACTTCTTTGTTGGAGTCGTATCATCCTTCTTCTCTTCTTGGTCATGCTTCTTCTCCTCCCCCTCCTGTGGTCATTGGCGGTGAACCTGATGAAGTTGCAGCCATCCTTGATTCTCGTCTTCATCGCCGCCAACTTCAATACTTGGTGGATTGGAAAGGTTATTTGCCTACCGATCGCACTTGGGAACCTGCATCTAACTTACTCCATGCTTCTTCCAAAGTTGCTGCTTTTTCATCGGCGTTATCCTGCTAAACCAGGTCCCAAGACTCGTGGAACTCATCCTTAGGGAAGAGGTGCTGTCACGACCAGATACAGGATACGAGTTACAAGATATGCCTATAGGATATACTTATAGGATATGCCTGCAGGATATTCCTACAGGATATGCCTATAGGATATACCATAGGATATGCCTATGGATATTCCTACAGGATATACCTACAGGATATTCCTATAGGATATGCCTATAGGATATACTATAGGATATGCCTAAAGGATAAGGGTCACTATTTTTAGCTCATGACCATATTAGACTCATGACCAGATTAGTTGGAGTTGTGAGTATAAAAGCTTCCGACCTAATTGTTGTACAATTAGTTACTATCAACACCAGTCATTCTACGATCATTCTTGTTTTGTTCCTTGCTCTTGCCTTGTTCTTGAGTCAAGCCTTCTTGTTGTTATCTTGCTCTTAGGTCGTGGCTTGACAGTTTCTCCTTGGGTAGCTTTACTTACTGACACTTGTCACAAGTCTTGCAGTACTAATGATATCAGTTTTCATATTCCAGTAGAACCTCCTCTTGATCAACTCGTACGTTTTCCTCCCCCCAAAATGACCAACCTCCGGGCGATTGTGATGGAATATAATACTTGGTTGATTAAATGGTCCACACAAGGAAGATACTCACAGCCATTGTAATACAAAACTCCATTTTGAAATGAGAATGGTTGCTCTAGCTGTCCTTTAAGCTCCTGCACCTCGGCGTCTTGTGCTTGAGTATGTTGAATTACCTGGCTAAACTCATTGACCGTCCTTGTTAATGCATTACATAGCATGTTTAGAATTCTCTAACTATTGTGGCTGACAAAGCATCTGTCACCACACGTTAGCCTTCCCCTCAATAGGAAATTCGCCAAACTCCATGAGCTTAACCATCTAGTGAGCTTGTTAACAATCTTTCTGTGTGAACAAATACACCAAAGGCTTGTGATTTGTAAACACCTTGAAACTTGCAACCATAAAGATAGTGCTCCAAACTCGTAATGCATTAACAATAGCCAGTAATTCTTGTTTGTAAACACCTTGAAACTTGCACCATAAAGATAGTGCCTCCAAACTCGTAATGCATTAACAATAACTAGTAATTCTTGTTTGTAAACACCTTAAACTTGTACCATAAAGATAGTGCCTCCAAACTCGTAATGCATTAATAATAATTAGTAATTCTTGCTCATACGTTGAGTACCGTTACTTTGCAGGATTCAAAGTATGACTCTCATAAGCAATAGGCCTTCCTTTTGCATAAGTACAACTCCAATGGCCACTCCACTTGCATCACACGATAAGGCTTAGAGGGATCTGTAATACAAAAAACTAGGCACGTACTAAAGCTTGTTTCAAAGCTTGGAAACTGCTTTCTCTGAAGCACTTCATGCAAAAGGAATGTCCTTCCTTAGCAACCTAGTTAATCCTTGACATCCACTAGTAATAACCAACCACGCACTGAGCAAATGCACATTTGCTCTTCTTGCATAGAGCTTGTTCTCCTCAACTACTGAAGAACTCTTCAGAATGCTGCACATGCTCCTTCATATTTTTACTGTAAATAAGAATATCATCAAGGAAGATCTCTACAAAGTTATGCAAGTAGTCACCAAACACCTCAGTCATGCGAGTGAATGTGACTGGGGCATTTGTTAAACCAAATGGCATAACAGTGAACTCGAAATTCCCATGTTGAAAGCAATTTGTAGATATCTGCCTCCTTCACAGCAATCTAATGATACCCACTATGCAAATCTATCTTGGTGAACACTTTGGCTCCACCGAGATGATCCATGATAGTATCCACATGTGGTATGGGCATCTGTCCTTCATTGTTTGCTTGTTGAGAGCTCTGTAGTCTATGCACATCCTCATGGTGCCATCTTTCTTCATGACAAGCAATACTAGTGCACCAAATGAAGACTTGCTCAGTTGTATGAAGCCATATTCCAATAGCTCCATCACTTGTCTTTTTAACCTCTTGCTCCTTAGCATGGCTCAGTTGGAATGGCTTATGGTCTTTTGTACCCTGTTCCAAACAATCTTATGTTCCACACCTCTTGCATGTGTAAGCCATAGGTAGCTCAGGAGGGAAGACATCAGCAAACTCCTCGCACAACAACTTTGCTCAAGGTGACAGTAAAAGAACTTGTTTGAGACTCAAGCTTTTTCCAAACCAAGTGTCTTTCACTTCACTATACTCAAGCTTCATGTGCTTGGTGCTTCACTAGATCTTAGGATCCACACGCACTAGCTCCGCAAGAAAAAAAGTCTCCACCAATTAGGTTTTTGCCAACCTCTAGTTGTAACTTCTCCACACAAGCAATTTAGCTCTGTGTGACAATTGAGCCTCAATCTCGTATTGAGGCACAGTCTTCGTGCAGCTCCACTAGCTGAGTTTTGTCAACCTATAGCTGTAACTCCTCACACAAGCATGTAGCTCAGTGTGATAGCTAAGCCTCAATCTCGTATTGAGGCATAGTCTTTGTGCAGCTCCACCAATTGGGTTTTGCCAACCTCCAGCTGTAACTCCTTCATACAAGCACTGTAGCTTTGGTGTGATAGCTGAGTCCTCAATCTCGTATTGAGGCATTGTTTTCATGTAATTTCACCAGTTGGGTTTTGCCAACCTTCAGTTGTAATTCCCCACACAAGCATTGTAGCTCTGTGTGATAACTTAGGCCTCAAATTCATATTGAGGCACAGTCTTTGTGGGCAAGCTGCACTGCTCCACTAACTTTGTTGACACAAAGTTATGCTACTCATGCTATCCACAAGGACTCGCACTGGATGCTCACCAAGTCATCCCTCCACCACAATAGCATGTGTGTGTGGCTCCTCCCGTGCCATGTAGTTTACTTGTTGAGTAAGAACAAATAGAAATTTACATTGTGATTTATAGAAGTCTCATTTGTGCTCCTCTCCATGCTCATCTCCTAAAGCTTCTTAAACGTCTACTTGTCCTTATTGCCATTGAAACTTTGCCCTTGGGATTGATTCTTCTTGGACAATTTACCTTTCAGTGTCCAACGTATCCACGCAGGTGGTATTATCCCTTCCCACCAGGCACTCATCTTGAACCTTGCTCCAATACCAATTGTTAAGAACCACTATGTACAAACTAGAGACCCTCACAAAACCATTAAACCTCCCTTGAGCTGTCTCTAGTCTTTACACGCTACTCTCCAAAGACTTTCAATATTAAGGTGCCTTTAATTCTCTTAAATCTATGTATAACTTTTAGGGAATATTCTTTAATTTTTACATGGGTCATAACAGTTAACGACAATTCATCTTTCATTACACAATCACAAGCTCACTAAAGCTAGTGTCCTCGTTCCTTTTCTCTTTATATCTTTCAGAGTGTGTAAGATAACAATTGAGTTAAGAATATAACTAAAAATAAACTATGTGAGTAAATTTTGGAGTTTAATAGGTTAACTGGGTTAAGAATTTATTAATTAATAAATTTTTATTAAATAATTAAGCCTGGTTTTTATAAAAAACATATAATTACTATCAAAGCATAATTAAAAAAATAGCTTATGTATCCATTAGTAAAAGATACTTCGTTGGAATAATCCATTTTTATAATATAAAATTTGTGTTTCTATTTTTCTTATTAAATATTTTAAGCAATCGTAACTAAGCATCTACTCACTTACCGATTAAGTGAGTATGCTACCGATTTATAAAAAAAATTGTAAAAAATCTAGTAAGAAAGCAAAGTATAATGATGTAATTTTACACGTAATAAAAATATTATTTTATATAGTTGTAAATAACAACATTAAAATATATGTACATTTATTATAAATAATATTAAATATTATTATAATTTTAAAGGATGTGTATTACTTTCATGGATTGTTAGGGTTTATGTAGGAGGAGCATGGCGGGATTCGTTCTGACGCCACACAAGCTGTCGATGTGCGTCTTGCTTCAGGTATACTCGTCCCCAGCGGCTACATCTCCGCCATTCTGCCCGCTCTCGCCCAATGCCCGTCATCAGCTGGCTCTCCTCCTGCTCCGGCTCTTCAAGGTATTGCCATTTGCTCCTCGGAAGTGCGCATTGTTGGATTTGTGTGTTTATGAAGTAGTTGAATAACTCAGAATAAGAAACTCTCTGTCCGAGTGCATATCTCAGAAGTGTGGGGATTTGGGTACTTAGTTGCTCATCAGAATTCTGGGTATTGTCTTTCTCCACTTATACAACTGCCTGTCCATAGTAAATAACTCATGAACGAATATATTCTGTTGGGTTTGTTTGTTTATCAATTGGGTTCTTAGTTGTTCATCGTAACTCTGGGCATTGTCCACTTATCCCAGGATCAGAAACTGTCTCTCCGACCCCACTTATTCCAGAGTGGTGTCATACTACATAAAACTTAAGTTGGTATATATTTCAACAGGCTAGTGATGGGTTTTTCGAGCCAACATTGGAGGATCTGGGAATGCAGCTAAAGCAAGCCATTGGGGACATTGGTGAAGTGATTGCTGAGCAGCTCGCTAGCCGTCTCCTTGCTTTCGTGTCACCAGAGGATTTGTTCACCTTCATTTTTGGTCTCAGAGGTATGGCTATCTTACGTAGCAGCACGGTTGTACATTAACACTTACTAAAGTGCCTATGATAAAATAACAAGTAAATGTACCTATATCACATCTTATATCATTTTATTTACAGTAATAAAATGCGTGTGTGTGTGATATATGAAGAGTACATAGATTTGTTCTTGCTACTTTTATTATAAGCACACAGGCGCGCATTCTAACCAATGTACTAATGTACCAACGTAAATATCAGATATATTGGCTCCAGCACCATATACAACTCCAGAAGTAGGTAGTGATGAAGAGCCACTCTTGGTAGAACAGAACAGCCTGCTCGGCCAATTCTTGCGCAGGTGTATCCTGTCTTTCAACGTTTTACCATTTGAGGTACTACCTCAGTGTGTGTGTGCGCGGGCGTGCGTGTGGGTCTGTGTTATCTAATTTATCCAAAACCTTGTATTTTTGTTTCTTTTATTTGAAGGGGACTTGCCGACTGCTTGCCGAGCTGGATTCTTATCGACGACCGGCATTGACCATTGCTACCGGAAATAATATTTTAAAGGACTGTTTGATTGACCAGGAAGAAACTGACGAAGAAGAAGAAGACGAGGAAGACCTGGAGAACGAAGAAGATGAAAACCACGAACACGGTATGCATGTAACTGGATAGTTATGGATAAGAGCATTATCATATGTGTGTACACATATGTATACGTATGTAGTATATCTGTGATATGCAGGCACTATATCTTTAACAGGAGCGGTAAGTACACCTGCACGGGAAAGAATTGGAAACTCACGCAGGGCATTTGGGGTTCCCTTGCTTCAGACAGAAGGTTTTTGTATGATTATGAGTAGTTAATCATGTAATCTGTTAATCAATTTATATATGCATACGTATACATGTAATAATATACACGGCATAAATTGTTCATTTGTGCATGTACATACATATATACATAGGAAGTGAAGAACTGGAGCTTCAAGAGTTTACAGAGGAGATCGACGGATTTCGTGGAAACCAAGTTGGAAACGGTGGTATGTGTGTGTATATGTTTGTGTGCGTATATGTGTATATTATGAATTTATATGTGCGTATATGTGTAGGTGTCAGAGATGGCGGTTTTGCTTTTGCATTTGGAGATGCTGCGAGCAGGGTAAAGTCTTTCACGTTACTATTTGTTTAATGTAATTACATACAACATTCACGCGCACACACATACACATTTTGTTTAGTTTTAAATGGATAGAGATACATAAGATTGTATTTCTTTGATGTAGGGTCAAAGCAGTTTTCTTCGAACATATGCACAAGTCGGGGCATATATGAGAGACCAAGCTATTACCATCACGAAGTTCGTAATCTTCTTCTTTAAAATTATAAACACACACACACACACACACACACACACACGTATGCATTTATGTGTATATGTATATATTTAGTTGTATATCTTAGGGAGCTTGGCACAACGAATAAATCCGAGCTGGACGCGAAGCTCGATCAAATACAAAAGCTGGCACCAGATATGCACAGGGTAAAGTACATATATCAGACATGTATACACACGTACAGGCGTATATGTATGTGATATAATGCGGACAGGTACATTATCTACAATTTCTTAATTCGATACACCATGGAGATTATCCAGCGGCAGTGAGCAGTCTTCACCAGTATTTCGATTACAGGTATACTGGTTTTACTATACTCCCCCCTCCCCTCTCTCCCGCACGCACACACACAAATAAATAGCATGTACGCTTGCAGTGCGGGAAGAGGGAATAATGCTTCTGGTGTAGATGCAAGTGTTGGAAGATTCCAAACTGCTCTTCGTACTCTGGGCTCTGTACATGCACATTTTGGTCATGTAACTCAGGCTATGCAGGTAAGTATCATATGCACATATAAACAATGTACATACAGCACGCGTTTTGGTCCACATATAATATAATATATATCATTAGTAACGCACTCTAGTCTCTCTCTCTCTCTAATCATAACAGAGAATGTAATATGCTTTTCTCCCTGATCTTTCATGCAGGCTCTCAGCGAAACAGTCCGTATTGCTCAGCAGGTACGCTATTCACACACACACACACATATATAGATGCATATTCACAATGTACATGTAATAACATATTTGATTAACAAGTATAATTCCACAGAACAATGACGATGTTTGCCTTGTGTATGCCTTGGCTGCTCTGTGCCATTTGTTATCTGAAGTTGGTGTTGCTGCTGAAATTGGTACATTGGAAGAATTGCTACTTTCCCTTAAACGCTGCTTAAGGTTAAAACTATATAATATCTTATTATTTGGCGTGATTGATTCATATAGATTAATCATATTGAGTTTCACTGAATTAATAATACTAATCCCATAGCTAACATTTTTACAGGAGAGCGATGGAACTTAAACTACCGGATTTGGTTGCATTTAGTCGCCTAGCTCTAGCGAAGTTTGATCTCCAGGTACAATATACTGCCTGTATGCATACTGTATGTGCTTGCGGGTATTTATATACCCTATACGATATATAAATCTGATATAAGTGCATATTAGCATGTTCGCAGGTTGCCACAAATTGGAGGCCTGAGGAGCTGTGAACAGCTTGGAACGACCCCTGTTGATGTTTGCAAGGTATGACAGATACAATCTCTCTCGCTCTTTCTGCGTGTGCATGTCGTGTGGGTGTCTGTGTCCTTCCAACCGATACGCCATACGTCGCCTATATCTTTGTGTGTTAACAGTGCTGTACTTTCTTAATTTTAAACGTGTTTGTACATACGTGCATACATATGCTTATATACTTATACAGTATATGTACATACATGCGCACGTTTCTTAACATGGTCCTTTAACAGACCCTGAGGCTTAGTCCTTATTTACTTAGCGAATTCGTGCTAAATAACTTGCCTTCGATGGGGACGAATATTCCGAGAGCTGGTGGTGCATTTGTAGGTCAGGCAGCCGGAATCGGAGGAAATATGCTTGGCGGAAGGTTGGGACCCATCTCTGAATCACTATTCAAACTCGCGGGAGTTTCACATCTGCTCCGAGCTTCTTCCTGGGAGTTATACGGAAGGTAGATGTATATATGTAGATACATACACCCTCACGCATACGTATATAGAAATTGCTACACAGATACACACAGATCTGACCGTTCTGAGGTTTCCTGCAGTGATCCTATGATGCGAGCGAGCACCTTGGTGCATGCATATTGCTACACAAAGTTCTCAAGGTCAGTACATGCGCCTCCATGTATATGTATTATACACAGACACATATATATCCATATGTTTGTGTGTGTGAGTTGTATGTATGATATGAGGCATTTTGGTATTCAGTGCAGAATTTGTCGGTAACATATGTGAAGCTTGCTAACCACTTAGCTGCACATAAGGGATACTCAGGTATGTGTATGCATTCTGCATCTGTACATGTCATATATTCATATAGTGGATAAATGCATATGTTTATACATAAAGGATATATAATGGAGCATAAGATGAACATAATTATATATTAGTTTATACTTTTTGGACGCTGTGTGATGTAGATGTAGTATATGTTGTACTATAGATATTTCAATAATCTATGTATGGCAGTCGCTATATCGGCATTGGATCAAGTAAAAAAGAAGTTCCCCTTCATGCCAGATCCTCATTGAGGTCTCGTCATCTCCAATTTATCCATAGTCAAGCTCTTAACCGGTAATAATATACATATGTATGTAATTATTTTATTATTCTGAATATATTTATACTAACTATAGTGTTATATGGATTTATGAAGGGGTAATCTCAAACTTGCTTGGTTAACTTGTAAAGAAATTTCTGCCATGGCTTCACCTGTATTAGGTGTGGACATGGAACTCAAGTTTGAAGCTAGTTATCGACACTGCTTAACTTTACTTGCATCAGCCAATTTTAGTGAGGTACAATTGCGTGTCTGCGTGCGTATACTGAAAGAGACATATGTATGCATGTGTCATTATATATAACAGGCAGCAGCTACGGCGGGAGAGCTTTTTGCATTGTGCTACAAGTATGATATGCAGCTCCATGTCGTAAAGGTTTTGCTACTTACAGCTGATATCCACAAGGTATATGTTTTGAGATATACGCCCCGCATATATATATATATATATATATAGAGAAGAGAGAGAGAGAGACGTATCTGTTTTTTATGTAGAAATCTGGGAGTCCAGTTACTGGTTTACCATACGTGCTTGCAAGTATAACACTTTGCCAATCCTTGAACTTGGACTTACTACACGTTGCTTCGAGAGTGAGTTTGGCAGAACTCTGGTTAGGCCTCGGGGTTGATCACGCAGTTAGAGCTCTAGAACTTCTACACCAATGTTTACCCTTTGTTCTCGGACATGGTGATCTCCAGCTCCGTGCTCGGACTAATCTTTGCATTGCTCGTTGCTATCTAAGCTCTCCAGACTTCTCAGGTGCGTACTGGTGTGTTTGTGTGCGTGCGCGTACACACACACACACACTCGCACGCACGCACAAGCAACGTACACACAATCTTAACATTGGAAATGCGTCTTTATCGGATCCCGACTTGGTATTATTACCCCTAAGGAAGCAGCGGAGGAATTCATGGTCTTAGAGGTAAACAGCTTGTTAGTTTAAATTTAACTAATGGCTTACTAACCAATATAGATATATTAACGTTTCCTTTGTTTAGGACAAAGAACAAGCCTCGGAAGCGTTCTATTTGGAAGCCATGACACTCGATGTAATAGGTCGAATTGAAGAGCGAGACAGGGCAGCCGATTCCTTTCAGCAATGTATTTGGAGCTTAACCATGCTCATGGGTCACAGGACACCGTACTACCCTGTATAAGTACAAGGTATCACGTGTGTGTATATGTACCTACGTACAGTGATAATGTGCACGCTATAGATACACACATTAGCAATATAATGTGTGCATTTTAAACATCTTAATTACATATTATTACAGGGATTATCTGAACTAAATCACGGGAGAATGTACTCTAAAATACGTCAGGCAAGCCGTACAAGATTCACAGATACAGATTCAGCTGTCAGAAAAGATCCCTGCCGCGTGTCGCTGGACACGTGTCATTGTCATCCACTGTTATGTAATATTTTAAATTAGGGCTCTCGGGCGTCTCTGTTTCTCTACAATGCCTCTTGCGATGCCGGAGAGATCAGCACAGACAGCTCGAGCAGCTCGTCCGGATGAGCGGTGCAATAGTAAGCAGATGATTCTTGATAGAAATGTGCACGGATCTGCAGCGCAAAGAACCTCTTCCAGAGGAAGTCCCGATCGATATTGAGATTGATTCGCTGCAGATAGACGGAGAAGATCCGAATAGAAATGGTAAGCAGATGATTCTTGGTAGAAATGTCCACGATCAGTGCTTTTCGATCACGGAGCCGGAGCATGACGATGAAGAAACTGGCGACAAAGAAGTGTACATGCCGGTGTTCTTGCCCGCTACAGGAAAACGCTCGTGGAGAGAACAAAATACCACTTGGGTAAGTGTATATATATGTTGTGTATAATTAACTATTAACGTGCTCTTTGAGAGCTTACACTGTTCGTGTGTAGATATCCATATAATCTGGAGTTTGATTACGGAGCTCTAGCTCAGTTGCAACACTTCTCAATTAACAATCTTGGAGATCCTTTATTGAGAGCAACTATGGAGTTCATTCAAGGGAGTTTGAGGTCGGTGTTCTTGATTGGTTTGCGAGGCTTTGGGAGCTCGAGAAGCATGAGTACTGGGGTACATCACAAACTGTGGAACTGAGGGAAATCTTCACGGTCTATTAGTTGGGTATGTATTCACTTTTACCACTGTGTGCGAATGTGTGTGTACTGGATTACAAGCTTACAGTATTGTTTATATGACAGGAGGGAGGTTCTTCCAGATGGCATTCTATATGCGTCCAAGGATTCTCACTACTCGGTGTTTAAAGCTGGAAGGATGTATAGAATGGAGGTGGTAAAAGTTGACACGCTTCTATCCGGTGAGATCGACTGTGCAGATTTTCGATGCAAGCTCATGGAAAACAAAGATAAACCCGCAATCGTCAACGTTAATATCGGTAAGCTCTAGTGATTATTCATATAGGTGTGATTTAGTGCTGGCATGGACAAGTTTTATATGTTTTTAACAGGTACAACTGTGAAGGGAGCTGTTGATGATCTTGATGGCGTTATAAGAACACTGGAAGAAGCCGGGTTTTCTGAAGACAGGTTCTACATCCACTGTGACGGCGCTTTGTTCGGTTTGATGATGCCATTTGTGAAGAAGGTAACTGCAGTGTGTTTGTATACATTGTATCGTATATTTATGTTGCACAACACACACACAGATGGTTTCTCACTTCAGGTTTACAGGCACCTAAAGTTACATTTAAGAAGCCAATTGTAGCGTAAGTGTTTCTGGGCATAAGTTTGTGGGTTGCCCGATGCCGTGCGGAGTACAGATCACGAGAATTGAACACATAAACGCACTCTCCAGGAACGTGGAGTACTTAGCTTCGAGGGATGCAACAATCATGGGTAGTCGTAATGGACACGCTCCATTTTCCTGTGGTACACGTTGAACAGGAAGGGTTATCGCGGGTTTAAGAAGGAGGTTGAAAAGTGTTTAGCCAATGCTCACTACTTGGCCGGATGCTTGAGAGAAGAAGGCTTCGGGGTTATGCTTAACGAGCTTAGCAGCACAGTTGTGTTCGAGAGGCCCCAGGTAACTTATCTCTTTTTTGTAACTCGTATTCAAAACACACTCACACTAAACACAACAGGAGGAGGCGTTCGTGAGGAAGTGGCAGCTTGCATGTCAAGGGAAGATAGCACACGCTGTGGTGATGCCCAACGTGACGATTGACAAACTGAAGTGCTTTCTAAAGGAGTTGATTGACAGCCGTAAACGCTACTTCCCTGATGGGAACTTTGTTGCCCCTTGTGTTGCTGACGTTCTCGGGCCCAAGAACTGTGCATGCTCTACTCACAGGGTCTCTTCTTTGAAAGCTTGATGAGGTACGTTTTGTTACGAATACGTACAGTTTGAATTCTGAGATGTTATCTACCTAGATGTATGAGTATTAGAGTGGCTGTAAGAGTATTTACATTGTTTTTACATAATAGTCTTTGTTTTTTATGTTTCAAATTGAATTGAGTATTAATATAATGTCCTAAAAAATTAATTTCTATTTCCTCCGTATAGAATACTTATCAGACACATGTAAGGGTAGATCAGTAAGATATTCCTCTTTGCCAACATGTTACATCCATATTATACATGCTTATGGTGTGTGTGTGAGTGCATTTTTCACTGATACCTAAAAACAGTTCTGGTGTGTGAGAGAGACAGGACACAGATAGATACCTAGTGAATTCTCGAGAGAGAGAGAGAGAGAGAGAGAGCACTTGAATCTGATTGTAAAAATCATAATAAGTGTCATTTTTGTCTTTAAAATTTAAAATTTGTTAGTGATCTCAATCTATATACCGACATTTTTATTTGACAAATTTTAAATTTCACATAAAACTTCTTGAAATTAAATAGCTTTGCTTTCAAATCATACACACAAACCATTCGCGTGTAGTATACACATGCACACATAACATAACAAAGATATAAGCACCTACAAATAAACATATATATTTTTGTAACTACACTGTTATTATACATCCTGTGCTTATGCCCTTAACGGAGGCAACGTGTGTGCCGCATGTGAAGATTTACTATTTTCTTAAAGGAAGTCACACAAAAGTATTTGATTATAGGAAACGCATATGTAATTGATTATCGCTAGAACCAACTGTCTTTATTTTCCTCCAAATCAAAATATTTTTCATACATAATACACACATTTTAAGCATAGAGAGACGGGTTCTCAATAAGGTACTTCTCCACTCTCTTGAGTGTCTCGAGTTCATCCTTGCAGCCTGCTCAAACCCACTTAATATATTGTGTGTGTGGTGTACATACATGTATATATAGTGTGTGTACAAGGACAAACACACACACACACACACAGTATATGTACCTTCTCTGCTTTAGCCTGGTCCAATTCACCAGTAGTCTCGATTTCAATTTCCTGGGTAACCAAGGTTGAGTGTGCACTCTTCCTGGCTTGAAGGTGGTCACAGCTTTCCTCGAATTGTATACTTTTCCCAAGAGCGGACTCTCCACAACCTCAGTATACAGCTTCTTGTTTGCTGGGTCTGCCGACACCTTCTCCTTCACATATCTCCGTAAATTGCTGCTGCTTCTGCATAGTTCAATTCGATTTCATAAGTAAGTGAATCTTCTTGGAGCAAAATCGAGAGAGAGAGAGAGAGAGTACCATTTTTGAAGTGGAAAGTGACAAAAATCTCCATCCTTTTCGACGCTCTTGAGACCTTCGGGACGGACCTTGGGGAACAAATTGGAACCGTCTGTGGCAGCAGCCCACATTCTGTGAATGGGACATTCACTTCGTGATCCTTGGTGTCCTTGATGGGTGCCATAAAGATTAAATACAAGAGATAGAAATGCAAATGAGGGAATGAATACAAAGGGTCTGTGTGAAGGGCTTTATATACAAGTAGCAGGGCATGCATAAGACAAGTGTGTGGAAAACACAATAGAAGCTGACCAGTAGTTTTAGAAAAGGAAATAATAAAGTCCAATATATAATGTGAAACCATATATTTTAGGAATAGAACCGGTCTCATTCAACTTAGGCGGAAGAACGTTTGGAGCACCACTCCTCAGTCAAAGCTGACTCAAGAAAGAATATTCCATAGAAATGCCACGTGGCGAAGCGTTGGCGCGAGAAGCCACGAAGTCGCGCTATAATTCGAGTTTTGAAAGGCAAAGGGGCGGCGGAAAGGGTATTAGGGCGTGAAAAGGGAATATGCCGCGGGTGGAGTGCCTTCTATGCAAGAGGCTGCTGTCCGGCTACGATTCCGCTCATACGCGGTGGAGTTTGCATATTGTGATAGGTGCCATAGAGGGCGCATACACAGGCTGGAGTCCCTGGTCGGGAGCTTACAGGCCGCCCAGCAGAGGTTGCGGGACGAAGAGAGGCGTTTGCAGGCTGTTGCGAGGCAGGCCGACTTCTTGCGGGCTTGGGATCAAGATACACTCGATTTGCCACTCAGATGTCACTCTTAAGGCACCGATGGCCCCGATGTGTGCGCCCACAAAGCTGTTCTGGTACGTATGCATCTCTTGCCTGTATATATAGCTTACAGTAGGAACAGCTCACAGACAGCCTTGAGAAACGAGCCATTTTATATAGAACGCACACACATACACACGCTCTTGCTGTGTGCATACATATATAGATAGCTGGTGGAACTTGTACCATCATGTATAACACACACACACCCAAGTGTATGCAAGACATGCTGTTACCTGGTTGTTTGATTGTATTATATATATTAGACACTATACAGTATAGTACAGTAAAGCCACTCGTAGAAATGTTATTATGCATTATACATTGTGTTTGTAAGTTCATAATCTTTCACTGGCCAAGTTGACTTGGTTGTTTGTTTACGATCATACATACGTATCACATGGTTGTTTCCCCATTTTATATAAGTAAATATACTTAGCAGCCTGAAACTTGTGTAAATCAACCAACTCTATTGCCCTATTGTTTATGAGGTCTCATACGGGGAGAGCAGCCTTGCCTTTGCCTTTAGTTTTATTTCCCAGAGGACAGTCTCACATGTTGGAACATAGCATGTGACATTGTGGTTTCTCTGTCTCTCTGTAGGCAGGGAAGTCGCCCGTATTTAAGGCAATGTTTAGTGCACAAATGAAAGAAGCCCAGAGCGGGGTCGTCAGAATAGACGACTTCTCCCACGAGGTATTGGAAGCGTTTGTACGCTTCTTCTACACAGCCACAGTTTGCCCCGAAGTATTGAAGAAACATGCAGCCTCTCTCTTCTGTGCTGCAGAGAAAACGGCGTGAAGCTGCTCAAGGCCGTGTGCGAGGAGTTCCTCGTCAGCAACGTCTCCAGAGAGAATGCCATAAACCTTCTCGACTTGGCCAGGAAGTACGACTCGGAGACTGTAAAGGATGCCGTGCTTCGTACCGCCTCCATGGATATGCAGGTTTTGCCCTCCTTTGGGGACTACAGTATGTACGTTGAGAAGGATCCCAAGCTTCTCGTTGAGCTCTATGAGGGGCTTGTCAAGAGAATGTCACGGAAAAAAGCCGTGTTCCTCAGGTAGTTGTATGCTAACCGATATGTGTGTGTGTGTGTGGAGAGAGATCAGCATGCTGATATTCAAACTGTTACAGATGATGGTCAAGGGGATTCATCAAGAGCGAAGCTAGCTGCCATACACAGAGACGAGGAAGGAGTTCCCTCAAACTAAGGAGTAGAAATTATATTTAGTTTGCGTATAAGCTTTACAAGTTTTTGTTAATCTTGATTAATGCAACTCACATCATAGAGTTAAATATTTTAAATATGTAAACTTAAATTTTTGTTAATTAAAAATGATAAATTAGTATTTTAAACATCATTATTTACTGAGAAACATCAATCATAACTGGATATTTCGGTAAAGTGATGTGGACCCACGCGATTTTAGCAACACCCAACCTAAATTTTCCATTTCTTATAATACATTGTATTGAGAGACTTAGAAATTTAAAGCCCTGTCATTCATATGAGGCACGAAAGCGTTATCCAATCGAAACCCGCCACGTGCCAACCATATCTCTTAGGGATCATCGGGCATTTCTAGGGTTCTTAGTGTTTCTTGCTCGAATTGAGGGAGGTTCATGGCGTCGATTGCATCTGCAACACTGGGCGCCTGTCCAATTCACGAGGGTTTCTTTGCCCAGGATTGGATTGGCTCGTCCAGTGAGTGTGAGGATGAGTGGGCGGAGCAGAATGGTGGTGGCATTCGCCAATCCGATTGACGAGAAGGTCGAGAAGAGCATTGCGGAGGCAAAAGAGACGTGCGCGGAGAATCCAGAGACTGGGGAATGCGCGGCAGCGTGGGACGAGGTGGAGGAGTTGAGTGCAGAGGCCGCCCACCAGAGGGACAAACTAAAGGGCAGTTGGATCCTCTGGAGGCATTCTGTAAGGAGAATCCGGAGACAGATGAATGCAGAGTGTATGAGGATGAGGTAGCCTTAAACTTCGTTTAAGAAATTCTATATCCATAAGCAATCGTTATATTGGTTCATTCAGACATCGGCAATGTAAATTGTTCCTTTAACTAGTTATAAACCATTCATATGTAAATAATGCATGTCTTAACTACTTAAATATACTATATCACTACAGGAATGGGACTTTTGATTTTTTTTTTAAAGGTTAAAATTTAATTAAATTATTATGTTATTAATAATGACCTCACTATAAATATAATATAAATGTTTATATATTTGTACAAATGAGATTTTCCATTTAGAACATACACATGTATAACAATGTAGTGTATTTCTAAATATATAGATTTTATGTACTACGTATAAGGACACCACCAACACCGCCATGGCCACCACCACCATCTCCCTCTATAATCCCAGTTCCATTCCCACCTAAAACTCCAAGCGCAACTCCATCTAAACCTGTACCATCTCCTGTATCATCCCCACGTTCTGCCCCATTAAAACCCATAGCATCTCCAGCTCCATCAAAACCCATACCATCTCGGTTACACCCATGTTTAACTCCAGCTCCAGCTCTATCCAAACCCATACCATCTCCACGTCTGACTCTCCATCCAAATCTATACATCTCCACGCCCAGCTCCATCCAGACTCATTCCATCTTCACGTATATCCCTGGCTCCATCCAAACTTATACAATCTCCACGTACATCCCCAGCTCCAGCTCCACGTAAATCCCCAGCTCTAGCTCCATCTAAACTTACACTACGTCTGTCCCCGGCTCCAGCTCCATCTCCACGTACATCCCAGCTCCATCTAAATCTGCACCATCTTCACATACATCCCCAGCTCCAGCTCCGGTTAAACTTGTATCACCAATTTCATCTCCACGAAGAGTTACACACCCCCGTCTCCACCAAAGCCAGCTAACTTAAACGATTTACTTGCTACCACTGGATACTCCTCATCGTCACATTTGACGTGCGATAGTTCGAGTTACATTCTATCCATCTGTGTAAAAAACAATGAGGTTTTTACCAGATACGTGTCCCTATACAAGCGCACATATATACATGCATATACACACACAATCTTCAAGGTGCAATTATGCTGGACATGAGCACATAAGGCTTCGCACTCTTTGCATCTTTAAATGCCCTCTCGCAAGTCGTGCTCCATGGTTGACATCCCTCTGAACTTTGCAAGCAAACAGGAATGCAGAACCACCCACACCTTCGACCAACCAAGGCATGCACTGCAGTAGCTCTTGAGCATCAACCAACAGCCCAGACCGACCCAGAAGATCGACCATACATCGATACTGTCTCTGGCATGGCATAATTCTGTAGTCTAATGTCATCGAAATGAAGTAGCCGAATCCCTTAAGTAAGAGCCCTTTGTGACTGCACGTCCCCAACACAGTAGTCAATGTAACATCATCTAAACGTACCATCGAGCACCATGTCTGTATATAAAGAGAAAACGTCGTCCACATTACCGGCTCGAGAATGTGCAGCAATCATAGAGTTCCAGGCTATCACATCCTTCTCAGGCATAGTCTCAAACATGGCTTGAGCAACTGCAGATGCCCCTTCTGGGTATAGGCCGCAACCATGGCAGTCCATGAGATGATATCCTCTCTGGCATCGAATCAAAGATGTACTTTGCCTCGTCGAAATGCATGCTTTCGACATAAGCAGCACATAAGATATTCCAGTTCTCGAGCTTCTTGACAGGCATTCTATCGAAAAGAAGCTTAGCTTCTTCCATATGCCCCGTTGGGCATACGCAGAGAAGAGCGTACACCACGTAGCCTGTGTTCGCTCCTTCATTCTGTCAAACAACTCTTGGGCCTCTTCGAACTTCCAGCTTGTGCATATCCCGATATCATGCAGTTCCACGAGACAATATCTGGCCGAGGGCTCATGAAGATCTCTCTGGCCTCCTGCAGTCGCCCATTCTGGGCATATCCCGATATCATAGTTAAAGCTCACAACATCTGGGTTATCTTCCGGAATGTAAGCTCGGCCTTTGTCGGCTCTCCGTTCTGAAATAAGTCTGCACAAGGATGTTCCATGAAAACACGCCTTTCTCAGGTTGTCTCCTGAACAGCTCCTCAGTTTCATCCAGGTGCCCGTTGTCGGCATACATCTTGAGAACCACATTCCAGGAGATTGCATCTCTCTCAGGCATCTTGTCAAACATCCTCCGGGCCTCTTCAATGTGTCCAGATTCTGCGTACGCTTGAATCATTGCATTCCATGAGACTACGTTCTTTTCTTGCATTGATTCGAATACTTTCTTGGCCTCCTGCAAATGCCCATTCTGGGCATATCCTGTGAGCATTGTAGTCCACGAGAATATATTCCCTCAGGCATATTATCAAACAGCCTCTGTGCCTCTCTCAGTCTACCATGTTGGGCGTATGCTGTGATCATTGCCGTCCATGAAACCACATTCCTCACTGGCATACTATCAAAGATCTCCTTGGCAAGGTCGATACTCCCATTCCGGGCATACCCAGTGAGAAGCGCAGTCCAGGAGACAACAGATGTGTCGTGTACATTCTCCAGCATCTGCCTGGCCTCCTGCAGATGCCCATTCTGGGCATATGCACCGACGAGGATACTCCATGAGTAGGCATTCTTCTCCCCGACAATGGTATTGTATACTTGGCTGGCCTCATCAAGGCAACCGCATTTTCCATACATTTTGATGAGGAGATTTGTGAGGAAGATGCTTTGCTTGTGCTGGCTCCCAGAATCCGGGAGTGGACCTGCCTGCCTCGAATAACATCCTTAGAGGCGGCACATTCCTTAATGAGATCTGCAAACTGCTCGTGCAAGTCATTCTCTCGTTTCGCCACCGCCACCTCCATCTTGTGTGTCTCTGTTCCTTGTGCAGTCTAACAAATGCTTGCCCAAGTATCTGTACTCTGCAACCTTACACAGTTCTAGCCCGGAGAATCAAGCATTCGTCTCTCCACACACACACACACACACTCTAAACAAACTAAACAGTGATCAGCAATGGATGAAAAGAATGCTAGGATAACCTGAAATTATTAACTTAAGAATTGGTCCCAAGCAACCAATGATATTGATTAACAGCATCGGCATCTAAAGGCTCCAGGAACTCACTTCTGTGGTGGTAAACCAGAGACTAGATTAGTCTCAAGTTGGGGACCTGCAAGCAAGTCGTGTGTGTGTGTGTGTGTGTGTGTGTGAGAGAGAGAGAGAGAGAGAGAACCTGGTTGTGACGTCTTTGGCGGATATTCTTAGAGGTGAGGCTCCAGAGGAAGCTTCCTATTAACTTCATACTTCATATTTAAAAGCATCATATATGCTTAATGCTAATTGGATATGATGTAAACATTTATAGTGTATTTATTCATGTTATATAAGTATAATTATTTTTTAATTATGATATAAAGATGGTCGATACTAAATCTCGAAGAATTTTCAATAATAAAGAAGTGATTATATACATGTTGGAAAGTAAGGCTTGGGACTAGCTGAAGAAAAAAGTATTTTGGTCCATTTGGAATACAATTTCTTTAATTTCAAAATAATTTAACACATGAATATATTCAATATAATACTTTTTGTCTCTTTTTCACGTGGACAAAAAAAAACCTACAAATTTATAATAAGTATATTCTTAATCAGTGTTACTATTAAATAACTTATGTAAACGTTCTTTAAAGCTAAATTTTAAAAATGTACCAAATAATAAAAATACGACGAATCAAATGAAAAATTTAAATAATAAAGATCTTCAAAAAATAATTTTCATCCTTTTCATGATTCTTTTCATGGGAAAAGGTAAATATTTGTAATTATCATTATAGTGTATATATATATTATATATAACAAACATATATAGGTGTATATATGTGTTATTATGTAGTAGTGATGAACTTTAACATTATTTATTTAAAATTTTTTTTTATATAAAATTGGTGTTTATTTAACACGCCTTCACCTACTTTTATGAAAGGACTATGTTTGGATAAAATCAGATTTATGAAAAGAAATATTAAATGGATTTTTTACATAATTTTTAAGAGTCTGAATCATATATATTTCCCCCTTTTTTTCTCTCTCTCATTCACACACACACACACTTGATTTTTTTCACAAAAATAAGAAACCCATTTACTCAAAACAATGCTTAATTAATTTAATAATATATATTCGGGTCCATTTAAAATATGATTTCCTTAATTTAACACACGAATCTATTCGACATAATACTTTTGTCTCTTTTTCATGTGAACAAAAAACAAACTTACAAATTTATTAATAAGTATATTCTTAATTAGTGTTGCTATTAAATAACTTATGTAAACATTTTTTAAAGCTAAATTTTAAAAATGTACCAAAAAACAAAAATATGACGAATCAAATGGTATATATATATTATATATAATAAGTATATATAGGTGTATATATGTGTTACTATGTAGTAATAATGAATTTTAACATCATTTATTTAAGCTTCTTTTGCCGTATAAAAGTGTTTATTTCATAGGGTTTTACCTCTTTTACACAGGACTGCTCAAACCAAATCAGATTCTTGAAAAGAAATATTATATGAATTTTCGACATGAATCATATATATTTCCCTTTCTCTTTCTCACTCACATACATATACACACACTTGATTTTTTCCGTAAACATTTTACTTTTTTGACTATCACTTCAGCCATGTGTTATTCCCCATCCTCACTAATAATAGGAAATCTATTTACTCAAAACAATACATAATCAATTAATTTAATAATATATTTGAGTCCATTTGAAATATGATTTCCTTAATTTCGGTATAATACTTTTGTTTCTTTTTCAAGACAAAAAAAAAAAACAAAACCTACAAATTTATTAATAAGTACATTTTAAGCTAAATTTTAAAAATATATCAAAAATGAAAATACGACGAATCGAGTGAAAAATCTAAATAATAAGATTTCCAAAAATTAACATTCGTCTTTTTCACGATTCTTTTCATGTGAGAAGGTAAATATTTGTAACGATCTTTATAATGTATATATATATTTATATATAATAAACATATATAAGTGTATATATGTTTACCGTGTAATAGTGATGAACTTTAACATTATTTATTTAAGCTTTTTTTACCGTATAAAATTGGTGTTTATTTAACAAACATTCACCTCCTCTTTACAAAAGGACTGCCCAAACCAAATCAGATTCGTTTAATGTTAAATGAAATATTATATAAATATTTAACATATATATATTTCCCCCTCTTTTTTTCTCTCTTTCTCATACACACACTTGATTTTTTCCGCAAACGTTTTACTTTTCTGACTATCACTTTAGCCATGTGCTATTCCCCGTCCTTACTAACAATAGAAACCCATTTACTCAAAACAATACTTAATTAATTTAATAATATATATGCAGCATGTGCCGCGTCAGCAGAGGTTTAGGGTTTTGCAATGACGTGGCAGTCTCTGTTTCAAACCGTTTCAAATTTTTTACATGAAACGAGTCAAGAAAACATACTGTACAGAAAAACCAACCGTAGATTACCGTATCCTCTCAAATAATCTCCGTCAATGGAGGCCTCCTGTAGAACCTCAAAAGCAACGAGCAGCCAATGACGCTCACAGAGGAGGAAGCCATGGCAGCTCCAGCCATCCACGGAGACAAACTGATGGAGAAGAACGGGTACAGTGCACCAGCAGCTATAGGTATGGCTACCACGTTCTATCCCATGGCAAAGTAGTTCATACGTATCCTGGAGAGAGTCATACGTGTGTGATCACGTCTTCCTCATGAGTACGTAGTCTGCTGCTTCTATCGCTACGTTTGTTCCTGCCCCGATTGCCATTTCCACGTCAGCTGCCCCCGTTGGGCATACGCAGAGAAGAGCATACACCACGTAGCCTGTGTTCGTTTCTTTATTCTGTCAAACAACTCTTGCGCCTCTTCGAACTTCCCAGCTTGTGCATATCCCGATATCATGCAGTTCCACGAGACAATATCTGGCCGAGGTATGCTCATGAAGATCTCTCTGACCTCCTGCAGTCGCCCATTCTGGGCATATCCCGAGATCATAGTGTTAAAGCTCACAACATCTGGGTTTGGTGTCTTCCGTAATGTAAGCTCGGCCTTTGTAAGTTCTCCGTTCTGAAGGTAAGCCTGCACAAGTATGTTCCATGAAAACACGCCTTTCTCAGGTTGTCTCCTGAACAGCTCCTCAGTTTCATCCAGGTGCCCGTTGTCGGCATACATCTTGAGAACCACATTCCAGGAGATTGCATCTCGTTCAGGCATCTTGTCAAACATCCTCCGAGCTTCTTCAATTTCTGCGTAAGCTTGAATCATTGCATTCCATGAGAGTACGTTCTTCTCTTGCATTGATTCGAATACTTTCTTGGTCCCTGCAAATGCCCATTCTGGGCATATCCTGTGAGCATTGTAGTCCACGAGAATATATTCCTCTCAGGCATATTATCAAACAGCCTCTGTGCCTCTCTCAGTCTACCATGTTGGGCGTATGCTGTGATCATTGCCGTCCATGAAAACACATTCCTCACTGGCATACTATCAAAGATCTCCTTGGCAAAGTCGATACTCCAATTCCGGGTATACCTAGTGAGAAGCGTAGTCCAGGAGACGACATCAGATGTGTCATGTACACTCTCTAGCATCTACCTGGCCTCCTGCATATGCCCATTCTGGGCATATGCACCGACGAGAAGACTCCATGAGTAGTCATTCTTCTCCCCGACAATGGTATCGTATACTTGCCTGGCCTCGTCAAGGCAACCGCATTTTCCATACATTTTGATGAGGAGATTCGCGAGGAAGATGCTTTGCTTGCCCAAGTATCTGTACTCTGCAACCTTACACAGTTCTAGCACGTTGGAGAAGCACACACCTCACGGGTAGACACTTCCCATGCGTGCATGTATGGGCCCTCCACACACACACACAACAGACTAAACAGTGATCAGCAATGGATGAAAAGAATGCAAGGATAACCTGAAATTATTAATTTAAGAATTGGTCCCAAGCAACCAATGATATTGAGCAACAGCATCGGCATCTAAAGGCTCCAGGAACTCACTTCTGTCTAGAATCTCTCTTGGTGGTAAACCAGAGACTAGATTAGTCTCAAGTTGGGGACCTGCAAGCAAGTCGTGTGTGTGTGTGTGTGTGTGTGAGAGAGAGAGAGAGAGAGAGGAACCTGTTTGTGAAGGAGCTTCTTCGTCTTTGGCGGATATTCTTAGAGGTGAGGCTCCAGAGAAAGCTTCCTATTAACATTGTAAAAAACATGCATGCTTCATAATGATGTAGTGTATTTATTCATGTTATATATGTATAATTATTTTTTAAAGGTCAGATTAAGTTTGACTCAGGTCATTTTGGGAATTATGATAAAAAGATGGTCAATGCTAAATCTAGAGGAATTTCCAATAATAAAGAATATTAATAAGTGGTTATATACCTGCTGGAAAGCAAGGCTTCGGGCTGGCTGAAGACAAAAGTCCAACCATTGTGACACTAGTGGAGAAGGACCTCTCACTCGACCACCAACTTTGTTGCTCTGAATACTACTTGTAGCCGGTATAGCCTGAAAACATTAACAATCACAAACAGACATTAATCACTTTATATATCCAGAATATAAACTCCATGAACTCCAACACTACAGGAGAGAGAGCATATACTTACCATATATCAGCCCAAAGACTAGTTCCGGATGCAGGAGCAACAACAGCAACATTTGATGATCGCTTTGCAAATGGTAAAACATCGACTGACCACCCTACTGCAACCCAAACATCCCCAGCTCCCAAAGCTTTCAAGTAATTCACATTATCAAATACTCTCACCTGCATCAAATAAATTTAAAATATAATATAGTAAAGGATTTTACTAGTATGTAGTAATATATACCTGCTTCCTTAGTCTCTGAAATCTGTTCTTCACTGCTTCTTTCCACCATCAACCTCTTTATCAAAATCTTTTGAGTTGTAAGAAGCTTTAAGTGACTTAAGCACCATGCCAACAACTTCTCTTGTAGATTCTACCATGGATATTCTCCCTGTTAGCTCTGGCCTCCAAAGGTCTTCCCAATCCTGGCTATACATATTAAGTTAAAAGTCATCAAGGTGTGTGTGTGTGTCACAACTTTAAATCTATGTGTGTTTCTTTGTCTTCATGTATTTTCGTTTGTAAGTTTTTTAGTTAGAATATATGAAGATATCTTACTTACCAGTCACAGTATATTTATATATTATTTATTAAACTAACCTTGATGCCACTTAAACCAGCTTTTTTAAGCTTATCTTTCCTATACGCAATTACCATACACCCACATCGATATGGTGCACCCCAGACATCTCCTGTATCACTCGGATATCCCTTTTCATCCCTTTGCAGATACCTCTGTAGAAGAAATTGTATTACTTATATACGACTCCACAGGTACATCAAAAAACATGTATAATGTATAAGATATATCAGCATAATATGCTATTAGTATCGCAATTGTACCTGCCATTTCGGGTTCAAATACTGAAACCAATCCAGCTCCTCAGGTTTACCAACAGGAACAACTAACTTGCTGTTTATGGCAGCTCCCAACCATGACTCGCCAAGTGTGACCGCATCTGCAGCCATGACCGAACGGGCAGTGATTCTTCCACTCTGTTTCTCTGAAGAGAGCTGTGTGTAGATCTTATCAAGTGAGCCTTGAAATTCTGCACCTACACGCATTCTTTTACCCTGTGCAAGTATAAAGTCCTGGAGACCAAATATGTGGTTATTATACATAACATACAGTTATCTATACAATAAGATACATGACATAAAGTTCAGATATCTCCACTTAGAGCTTAGATGGTGACAAGTAGATTAATCTAGTATAATGCTATATATTGTCTATTTGTGTTATGTTTGCGTGCGTGCACACACCCAGAGAGAGAGAGAGATGTATGTCACTTTCCTTGTATATAATGAGTAAACTTATGAAAGGTTACATGCAGAAACTATATACATATATATGCATACCTTGATCCAAACCGGGGGAACTGATCCACGGAGACCAACAATTTTCAAAGGAACACTCGGAGCATATGGAACCGTCTTCCATTGTTCATAATCACGTCGCAAATCTTCATTCATGGTATTAGATCCACCTTTCCTAGACATTGCAATTCCCACACTTCAACACGCGCGCGCGTGCACACACACAATACACGGTGCATTACCTTCATTGTTCACTGCATCCTTATTCTGTTGGGTGATCTCCGTTGTAGTAACAGAGGCAAACAAATGTGAATTCCTCTGTTTTCCAGCAAATGCAGCAAGTGCTCCAGCTCCCAAATAGAGACAATGCAGCTAAGAATATACCACAATCCAATCTGAGACGCTCCTGATTGGAAATGGGTTTTAAGTCTTTGCTACTGCCTCTTGCATTTACCACAATCCTTGCAAAACTAGGATTCGCATTCTTCATCTCTGTTTCATCTCTACTTTTATGTCTTTTCTTCACACACACACCACGCTTACCCGCACGCAGGCTGTGCCTGAATCCTTCATTGTAGTATCCCCAATGCAGCGGCAAAGCATGGGCGCACCTCAAAGCGCTCCCTGTATCCATCCCTCGAAGAACCCTACAACATGAACCCTAAAATTCTTCCCAGAATTTAAATTCTCTCCCTCGCACACACCAGAGAATACTGTAATGCTTGTCTATGCGAAACAGGATTCAAGTGGCAGCATTTGCAAGAGAGATTCAATGCTGTAGAAATCTGGACGAAGGGAGAGCAATTCACACTCGTATCAGGCAGACACCGCTCGCAGAAGATGGATACCTCAATAATCTCCTCATTGGGATGTACAACAGCTGCGGGAGCACAACAGATGCCCGCTCCGTATTCGACAGCATGTCGGAACCGAACCAGTTCACCTGGAACTTCATGATCACGGGATACATTGCTAATGGGCAACTCCAGCAAGCAGTGAACACGTTCAACAGAATGCCACAACACGACACTGTCTCGTGGAATGCGATGATCAAGGCGCACTCCCAGACGGGTAACATCCGACTCTCACATGTGCAGTTCGAAAGGATCCCTGAGCGGAATGTTGTCTCATGGACAAGCATGGTAACTGGATATGCCCAGAATGGGGAACTCCACCAGGCAAGAGAGTTCTTCCAGAGAATGCCGGAGCACAATAGTGTTTCATTCTCTGTTATGCTACAGGCTTTTTCTCAGCATGGAGAGTCACAAGAGTGCAGGAAGCTCTTCGATCAGATGCCAGAGAGGAGCAACGCGATGTGGAACATGCTCCTGAATGGATATGCCCAAGAAGGGGATTTACAGAGAGCGAGGGAGTGCTTCGATAAGATGGCATTTCAGTCGACGCTTTCATGGACAAGCATGTGTCTGGCATACTCACGCAGCGGTTACTTGTATGAAGCCAGAACTCTCTTCGAGCAGACGCCGGAGAGAGACGTTGTTGCGTGGAACGCACTCATTCAGGCTTATGCGCAACTCGGACATATGGACGAGGCAGAAGAAATGTTTACAAGAGTTCCTCTCTGCAACATCTCGAGCTGTAACTCGTTGCTGGGTGCATATGCCCGTTCTGGGCATATCAAGGGGATGACAGAGCTCTTTTGGAGAATCCCGCTGCCAGATATCTTCTCGTGGAGTATATTGATTCTGGGATTTGCAGGGAACAAGGAGGATAGGCTGGCACTGCTGCATTTCGGGTCGATGCTACTTGATGGGATTCACCCCGATGAAGTCACACTCTTGGGAGTTTTATCTGCTTGCAATCACCTGGGAATGCTCGGAGGGAAGGAGCTACTTGGTATCTATGGTGATGGATTTCGGGTTGAGTCCGTGTCTTGAACACTTCGGATGCATGGTTGATCTCCTGGGAAGGATGGGACAAGTTAGCCAAGCAGAGGAGTTGCTCAAACACATGCCGTTCATGCCGGACTCTGTTGCTCATGGTGCCCTCCTCGGTGCCTGCAGCATTCACGAGGATACTGCTCACTCTATCTCGTCTCCTTACGTTCTTCGATCTGAGTCGTATCATTTAGCATCTCAGTATGAATCCTAGCTTGTTTTATAAGTGCGTGGGTGCGTGTGCGCTTGTGTGTGTGTGTGTGTGTGTGTGTGTGTGTGTGTGTGTTGGGTATGCATAATATAGTTGTCTTATGCTTGTTTATCGAGAGAAGCTTTCCCATTCTCCACACGGGGACCCCAAAAATATGTTAACCAACTTCAATACACCCATGTTGTTATATCTGTTGAGTATAGCTGTGCATTTTCCCACTGATGTGTATATGTGTGTGTGTGTGTGCGTGTATTCTTCAAACATGTGTTATTTTTCCACAATAATCTTAAATAAGAATAATCTAATTCTGAATTTATGTTAAATTTTTTTTGTATATAATATATTTATGTTCCAACTTACTGGAGATTAAGGATTAGGTTTAGGGTTTAATGGGCAACGCAGGCTCTGCAGGGTCGTCTTCTTCTCCGCCGACAGAGAAGAAGGAATGCCTGTACGAGGTGCTGGGCGTGGAGCGCACGGCGACACCGGACGAGATTAGATCCGCATATCGCAAGGAGGCTCTCCGGTGGCACCCGGACAAGGCCCATCTTACGAGCGTCTCACCGGAGGAAGCTAAAAAGCGATTCCAGGCCATCTCCAATGCGTATGAGGTATGGATTCAGGTTCCCTGTGTCTTTCACAAAACCGGAAGATTTCTTGTTCTTAACAAGATTAACCTCGCAACTGTTCATGTTGTGTGTGTGTGTGTGTGTTTAACCACTTGTAAAACGGAAAATAACAACATCATAGTTTTCTGTACCTACCTGAATATGACTTACCCCTACAAATATAGGTGCTTAGCGACCCTTTGGAGAGAACATGGTACGATTCACACAGGTCCCAAATACTCACCGAAACACCTAGCCGTGAGGAGTTCGAGCTTAATCTTTGGTCATATTTCTCACCGACTGCCTACTCGGGATACGAGGAGACTGGGAAGGGCTTCTATGCGGTATATGCTGATGTTTTCAGCAAGATTCATCTCCAGGAGCAGATGTTCTCAAAGAAATTCGGATCAGGGAGTGTGAGAGAAGCTCCAAGCTTTGGTGGGTCGAAGAGCCCGCATACCGAAGTGTCTGCGTTCTACGACTACTGGCTCGGGTTCAAGACGGTGAAGGACTTTGCCTGGTGTGATGAGTACGATGTTACGGATGCACCCAGCAGGAAAGTCCGTAGAGTCGCGGAAGAAGAGAACAAGAAGCTTAGAAAGAGGGCACAAAGGGAATACAATGACACAGTGAAGCAGCTAGCGGCTTTTGTGAAGAAACGAGACAAGAGGGTGTTGGAGAGACAAGCGGAATTACAGAGAATCAGGCAGGAGAAGGAGATGGAACAGAAACGAAAACAGGAGGAGCTTAAGAAGGCTAAAGAGAAGATGGTTAAGGAATACCAGGAGCCGGAATGGGCGACACTTGATGAAGTTGAAGAGATTGATGACTGGGATGATAGTCTGAAACGCGGGAAGAACACGAACAAGCAGGAGTTTTACTGTGTTTGCTGTGAGAAGAGGTTCCGGTCTGAGAAACAGTGGGAGAATCATGAGAGGTCGAAGAAACACATCGAGCGTGCTGCAGCCATGAAGGATGCGTTTGTGGAGGATGATGAGATGCTAGAGTCTAAGATAGCTGCTGATGAACAGGCAGATTCTGTTGTAGAACAGGTCGAGGATGCTGAACATGTGAGTAAGGTAAATTCCTCTGAAGAACAACTTACGGAGAGTGAGAGTGAGATTGATACCGGGGCTGAAGAAGATGAAGAAGCCAATTTTGCGGCTATGATGAACTCTCGCAAGGCCCGTGCTCGTTTGGAGGACGATGATGACATTTCTCAAGAAGCGAGCGTTTTGGAAAACGACACAAAGAGGTCGAAGCGGAAGATGAACAAGGAGCGTGAAGCTTCTGCTACAAGGCATACTACAGAAGCTGAGGTTGCTGGGTTAGGGAGTACTATGGAGGAGTTAAATGTCAACGATGATGGTAAACAGGAGGTGAAGCAGGATAAGGGCAAAAAGAGTCGTAGAAAGGGTAAAAAGGGGAACCGAATCTACCACCTGAGGCGATGAAGAAGACTGCGAATCCACCACCTGAGACGATGAAGAAGGCTGCAGGAAAAGGGAAGAAGGGGAAAAACACCGTGCCGCCTTCGAGTATCTGTGAGGTTTGTGGAAAGGACTTTGACTCCAGGTACGTGTTTGCGTGTAGTGTATCTCTCTTTCACACACACACAATTTATGTTCTTGCGCATATATATGTATATACTGTATATACACATGTATGTATTTCAGACGCTCAACTTATTGTGGTGGTTTTTTTTTTGCAGGAACATGCTATTTAAACACATTGAGTCGTCCAAGCATTTTACTCTTAAGAGATAAGAATTTACGATGAGAATTATCGTATTTTTATATTTATTGGTTTAACTTACCAAAATGAGATGAATAAATAATATGTTGTATTATTTGTTGTAACCTAGTCACACACACAGCTTATCCTGGGTGCATTAATAGAGAGGTTCTGAATATAGTAATGGTAATTCATTTATAAATAGATATAAGTAATGTGAAATAAAGTTGTTTTTTTTTTTCTTTTTGATCGTTTATTACAACTGATGTTACAAAGCTAGCAACAACGACGTTGCGTAAGCCTCCTAAGGAGTATATTCTAATCGAATCACGTTGCATTCTCATTGCATGTAATAAACAGGTGCTCCTCCGGTGGGTCCCGGCATTCCGTACTGCATCGGAGGTCCAAAATGTGAGGGAGGCTGGGTATATGCTCCCGGAATCGCCATCTGTGGGCTCGTGTACGGAATCGACATCTCAGGGACGCCTTGCGTGTGATCCCACGTCGCATATGGCGTGTATTCCATAACTGGTGACGTGGCAGGTCCTTTCCCCAGTACCGAAGGTGAATGTGCAGATGTGTAATCTCGACTTCTATCGCTGTTTACCTGTACAGTACACAAATACATGTTAACCATGTACGTATACCGTGATTATAATATATGTTAGTTCTTTTAAGCGTATACATGTATGACGTCTTGCGGCAGAGCATCAGACGCCTAGTATATATACATATAAATAGTGATACACACGCAAATGTACGAATATGTGTGTGTACGTGTGAATTGTATCCCTATATATTTATTGTATATAAGTAGATAGAAACTCATTGAAAACAGTTCTTATTACATCTGTTCTCCCATATAATGCACATATATCTCACATGTCTGCATGTGTAACTATGTACGTGTGCACATATATGTACTTATCTACACGTTGAATTCATCATACGTTCTCTCTGTGTACGTGTGTGTAGAAAGTGTACAGGCAATGAATGACTATACGATGTTACTTCAAAACGTATGTTTTTATCTACACTACATCCCTCTAAAACACATATACCATGCGAATCTGTATACCAAACACACACACACACGTTACCTTTACAAGGTCTACGAGCATTATTGTGTGTGTATACGTGTTCATATGAGCGTACAAGTCAAAATGCTTACCCGTACCTTAACATTGAGGTCTGTGTGACGAGAGTAGGAGAGGTGTAATTTACAGTATCCACCTTCATAAATACAATGCCCTTCAAGGGATTCTTTAGCAGCCACTGCCGTGCTCACATCTGGAGTCATATATATAGCCACACACACATGAATAATAAATAAATAAATATATTTATTTATTCATGAAAATTATAGTGTAGCTAACTGCAAGTTGATTAATGATACTACAAATATTGATATGGAAAAAGACCAGACCTGCATACTGTATCAAAGCTTGGAAACCTGCATTCTTTTCAAACATTGCAAATTTTTTGTATTGTACCAAATGGGGCAAAAACCTGCATTTTATTGGAATGTTAGTGCACAAAGCAACTAACCAAGAGCCCAGTTGATTAAAGAAATTTAAACAAGAAAGTAAAAAAGAATGAGTATATGCAAAACATAAACATGCAACAATACCGTGTGCAAGACATCAATAGTGACTTCAAATTGCATATTTTCTATCGAAGCAAGTAAGACATTACTCTCAGGCTCCTTCCTCTTGCCATCAGGTCCCGTCGTAAATTCCTGTGTACGCATAAGTAAATAATCACAATAGAAAATAAGAACATACATGGTTGTATGTATCTCTTGTGTGTGTGTGTCAGCATTCTTCATAAAAATCGCGGGTTACCTGGCTGATACCATTTATTGCGGAAGGAGCAACTGGTAAATAAGGATTCGTGTAGTCCCTGAGCCAAGATAAACAATAGATAAAATGTCAGTATATTAAGTCAAGAATAGGCATTTGCAATAATAATTAGCAATATTGTAGGACAGTCCTGAAGAATGACTGACGTACATGCCAATATATCTATTAAAGACAATATATTCGTCATGAGTCTAACGATATTACAAGGAAAGCTTTGTTTGTTTACCTGCTCCGATGACTTTGAAACTTTACATTCAAGTCCGTATGAGCAGAGAAAGATATACGAAGATGACATGACCCAACATGCTCCGGAAGTAAATATCTACAAAGAACAAGTGTATAACAATTAGTTTCGGACAATAATGTACGTATCTTGAAGTGTAAATGATATCTACATAACAACAAAAAATTATGTATAGGTAAATATCTACCTGGGAATGCTGCGTCCGTCTAGAGCTGTTCTAGCGTTAGAAGCAGTGGTAGAATCACTAAATTGTACTAAAGCCTGTCAAAATAGAAGTTGTGACTGCATATTATGATATTATCTATCTACTTATCTATTTATCTATATATGAGAGAGAGAGAGAGAACCTGGAAGCCTGCAGTCTTCTCGAAGGTCGCTATTTTATGCACAAAACCAAACGCGGAAAACACCTGCATTCGTATAAAACATAGTTTAGAACAAAATAATGGAGAGATCAGAAAGCAAACCAAGTCTAGGCTATATGCACTAAGAAACCAGCAATGTCTATCCTGGAATGAGAAAACCCAGCGAAAACTCTCAGCAGCTCGTAAACTACGATTTTCCTCACATATTTGAGGATTCAAGGTCAAGAGAAAAATGAGAAACTAAAGCTTCTAAATGGTTAAAAAGGGTAGGCAAAGAAAACGAACACACATGCGCTTTCTCCCATGCAGCAACTTGGTGCAGCCGGTATGACATGGACCTGGTAAATCCATGTTAAAACACCCAAACTAATAAACAGAACCCCTGCAAGTAAAATATGAAAACCGAAAACAAAATTGTGAAACAAAAAGAAAACCAAGAACGACCCCTATACAAATAACAAATAAACATAAAGATAACTTAACAAGCTTACCAGGTGCAAAACATCAATGCTAACATCACCAGCTTCTACTCCCTCGATTGTTACTAGTAATACATTACTAGCAACATCACCCGTGTTTTTACTGTTGACAATCTCCTGTCTGTTTGAGTATTGTAAGTACACTGTTTTTCCTCGTACTTGCGCAGGCTCTGATGAGGATGCATAGAATGAAACCATTGCAATAGCTTGATTCAAATCAGCCTGTAAAGTATCAAAATACATATACATACATACAGTACGCATGTATGTTTCAGTCTGTGTGAACCAATAGTAGTCCGTGTGTATATATATGTATATGGAAACAAATTCCCCAAATGCTTGTTTGTGTTGATTCTCAGATATATGTACATGTGCACGTATTGAGAGTATACATGCATATGTAAACGTACACACCTATATATGTATTTTATATGATGTATGATGTATACGCATGCATGTATATTGGGCAAATGCTTGGTTTCTGTTGGTAAACACGCGACCATAATATGCATGTTAGTAGGTCTATATAAGTATCTGAATGAATACAATGTACATGCAAGTAATCTCTTCGACATAAATTATATATACACACACACACACACACACATATATATATATATATAGCGAGAGAGAGAGAAGAGAGGGAACTCACGAATTCTACAAAAGCTTGGTTCCTGTTGGTGCCTACATTGCACTTTGTGTTCACCACCTTGCCGAACATCTTACAAAGCTCAATGAGCTCTTCTTCTGTGCATTCCCAAGGCAAATTGCGAATGTGTAATACTTTGGAAGGCGGCTGTGTGTAGCGGAATTGTGGCTGGCTAGGAGTAGAACTCATCTTCCCTAACGGAAGAGAAATGCGGGATTTTCGCATTCCACTAGCAGTGACCTACGGAAATCTCACTGCGGTTGAATATTCAATTTTGCATTCACCTGCAGCATGGATTATCATGGAAAATTTATCCTTTGCTAAATTTCTATCTTACCCCGAAATGGTTGATTCTGACGAGTCTCGCATACAAAATCCACGGATTTTCACGGAAATCGATCCTTCTCTATTGTATCATACCCTGAAATGCGCGATTCTGCCCGCTCAGCTGCAGCAGAATCCATGGATTATCAGGGATATCGATCCTTATGTAGATAGCGATTGAATCTTACCCCGAAATGCACGATTTTGCATTCACTACTTGTATAGGAAATCGCTAACTTGACAGAAAGAGAGCGAGATTACACATGAATCAAAAAATCGGATAGATTGCTCTCAAGGAGTTGCTCCCGCCCGTGTTCTTCCCTCCTCCCTGCTGCTCCTCGCTTTCCTGTTGGGACAGTTTTAGGGCATTTGGCGATAGGGCTGCTTGTTGTGTGGAGAAGTTACCACTCATTTCGCCCTCGGGTTCGATTCCCGTTATCTACAAATGCTTCCCAACAATATAGAATGTTAAATTTACTTCTACATGCTTGTATTTAAGTCCATGTTGTTTTTTATTATATAAAACATAGTTACATTAATTGTGTGCGTGAGTGCGTGCGTGCGTGCCTGTCCGTGTATGAGTAAGTTTAAGTCATAAATAATCATATCGCAGCCGTCTATAAACGAGATATTCGAATATGCAGTCGCATATTTGAAAACCATGAATATTCTAATAGCTCCGAATATGCTGGTATTTTTCATAAATATATACTTTATTTAACAGTTGAATAATTTTTTATTCAGAAGATCAAGGGGTGGAAGAACAAGAACCCAGAACATCCCATGTCAAATCTGCATCCAGGGTTGGCACACTGTTGAGCAAGCTCTCATCAATCTCAGCCCATGCCACATTATTCCCATGAATCCCCTCTAGTTTCACTCTCTCGGATCCCATTGCCTCTTTAGAATTGCCCGTGGTGTGCACCTCCATTTCCGAGCTGCCCTCAGCTTTGGGAAGAACAGAAACCTTCTGCATTTTCATAGCAGCTGTCTTGTGAGACAGCGCTTGGATCTTCGCTTCGAGAATAGACTGATGTATAGGCAAATGCATGGACGACAAATCTCTGGAAGAAGATCTGAGATGGTGAAGCAAATGGGGGAAATTAAGCCTCGCATACTCTCCCCTGAGCTTGTAAGCAGCTTTGATCATATACGCAAATGCAGCCTCCTCAGCTGTTTCAAATGTGCCTAACCACAGCCGGTGCGGTTCCTCGCAGCCTGATTTCTGCTACCCATTTTCCCCAGTGTTCTGCCTCACCCCTCTGAACAGCTTCTGCCTTGAAGAAGAAGATGCATTCTGATGGCCATTCAAGGCATTCACCCCCATGCTTGCTTGCTGCTGAAGAAATGCTTGATTCGCATCTATATTACCATAATTGCTGTGGATTTGATCATGGAACTGTGATACTGAGGATGATTGCCATGCCCAACTTGGTGGGTTCTGTTGATCCTTGTGTAATGTAGCGAAATCCCAACCTACTGGAAACTGCTCGCTTTCACAATTTGAAATCGCTTGTGAGAAGATGAGGAGGAGCTTGAATTGTCCGGAGAAACCTGATCCATAACTACATGTACATTATGATCACCCGATTAAAGATTTCATTCGAAGGACCTATCCCAATTCCTCCAAAAACACATTGATAGTTTTATAAAGCAGCGGGAGAGTATATTCCAGACAGTGATCAGCAAGGAGGATATAGATTCAGCTTTGCCAACACATGGCTCGATACTTGTTTACTCCTCGCGTGGATAAAGAAATTGCATAATACAGTCTGGTGGAAGATGATGGAGCGAAACTATTTAAATGGAAAAAAAAAATCTGCAAAAGGCATGGCGGCGCCTAGCTTATTCTTATAGCTGTTTTAACGGTATGCCCTAAAACGGATGACAGTTAATTCCGTTGGTTTGCTGACCTGGACAATCTAACACGTGGCTGAGCTCTAGTGGAGAGAACTATCACGAGAGCCATCGTGGACTGTCCACCTAACCCCCGGTGGAAAAAGTGGGGAGCATGTCATAACGTCTGTCAGGATGCGTGTTCACGTTGCTTTTCCCGTGCAAGGACAGCTGTCAGTCTTCCCTGGCCAATGTAGTTGGAATTCCAGATATGTTCTTCTTACCTAATGTTAATACACCAAACTTTATTTAAATGTAATAAATAAATAAAGAGAAATGGGGGTCGTTTTCAAGTGTATAGAAATCTATCAATGGAAAAGTGACACGTGCTACGTTCATATAGTCCTTATAACGTGAGTCCAATGATTCATTGATGGAGTAAGTAGCTAGCTTCCAAATTTGAATCGGTACTAGATTGTAAGGAATATAGACATATATGGTATATATTGCATGGTTGTTATGGTTAAAATAATCAAAGTCATCACAACATTGTCATATAGATAGTCCCACCATTGTCTCAACCATGTGTGACATAAGCCAGAGGAGACTCACATGTGATGCCTAGCCACATGATTTATACATGTGCTGGTGTTGGATTGGATGGGTATTTCATAGCATATTCTGGGTATATTCGCATTATTATCATGGTACTGGCTCCTTTTCCCTTTGAGTAAGCCAAACATCATCTAAAAATAAAGGGGAACATGCCTAAAAGAGGTTATGATAGTTCCCGTTTGTGGAAAATGACATAGCTATTTAAGATTAATCACCTCTTGATTGGCCCACCTAAAGTGAAGTTCTAAGGGCCCACAGCATGGAGTAGTTATCAAGTGAAGTAAAGAAACTCACAGAATAATATGAGTTTATGGTACTTAGGGACTTTATCCCCCAAAGAATACCGTGTTCATCACACGCACGCACACGCACGCACACATGATGTGATAAGTTTGGTATATTCAATACATAACAGTTGCATCCGAGTAGGTCGTTATCTCATCTTTTGAACTGAGTGCCCTGGAATGAATTCGCCAAGGTATAGATACCATGATCACAGTCAGAGATTTCACATCTAGACCATCCAAATCCAGTACTGTACTCAAAGTTACCGGCTCTAATCTATGCAGGTAACGTATCTGCATTGTCAGGTGACCTTCTTGTCAATAAAGCATGCTTGGTAGTCAGAGAAGATTTTAGTATAGTATAAATGCGACCATATACATTTTTATAAATACGTATGCATACGTGTATATATACATTTACATATGTGTGCGGTTTCGTCAAAACACTGTAAGAGCAAAAGATACGCGTGTGTATATATGTGTGTTTGTGTGAACCAAGTCTCACTCTCTATATATATATCGCACCTAAACTAAGGTACGCAGTACCACATAGATATGTATATAAAATTAATCTTGGGGAAAAACACTGTAGTCGCTGAATTAAACTTTCTTGAATATTCGAATCTATACCTCGAAGAGAACACTGGTGTGTGTATAATACTAAGGCATATATTCTAGTACGTATAAAATATCTGTGTATATATTTATGAAATGCTTAAGTTATGATATAGCGTGCGTGTGTGTATTGTATGCCTATAAATATTTGTATATCTGTAACATCGTATAAATACGTGTTAATAAAGTAAAAACATGTAAAGTAATATGTCTGGAGTTCGAAGCTCAGAGGTCCAATTTGTACGTTTGCCCTTTGTCAACGCCGCCAGGAATGCTACGGGTGAACCAAAATCTCAAAGGTTTCTAGGGTTTTTCGATCTCTGTGTCCTGCATTTTAGGGCTTTTCAATCTCACGGCGAGTCGCAGTTGTGGCGCTAGCAGCAGCAGCGGCGGGGAATGGCGCCCGCCAAGGGGAAATCCTCACGCCATCGCTCGCACAAGGAAGACGATGAAGACGATTCGTCCGATGGTGACGCACGAAAATCCGGTAAGCACAGGGAGCGTCTTCATAGACGGCATTCTGCTTCAGAAGACGAAGATGTCTCTTCCGATGGCGCGGCTCGGAAATCCTCGAGAACAGGCAAGCACAGGAGGATTTCTTGCAAAGGAGACGATCAGGATGCTTTTATTGATGGCACGTCTCGGAAATCTGACAAGCACAGGGATTCCGACAAGGATGAGCGAGTTTATAGACGAATAGACGAGGAATGTCGAAAACGCGACAAGGATGAGCGAGTTCATAAACGGGAAGACTATGAGGATGATGGCGCGGCACGAAAATCAGGCAAGCACAGGGATTCCGACAAGGATGAGCAAGTTCATAGACGGACAGACGAGGAAAATCGAAAGCGCAGGGATTCGGACAAGATGAGCGAGTTCATAGACGGACAGACGATGAGGATGCTTCTTCTGATGGCACGGCTCGAAAATCAGGCAAGCACAGGGGTCATAAACGCGATGAAGATGTTTCCTCCGATCGGGAGGCTCGGACCAGGGATTATGAGCGAACTCGGAAAAGGAGTGGTAAGCATTCTGACGACTCTTCCGACGGTGAGCATAGGAAATCATCTAGGGTTAGTAAGCATAGGGATTACGACAAGGACCGAGGACATAAACGCAGGCATTCTGCTTCCGAGCATCATTCTTCAAAGAAGACCAAGCCGCAGTCCCCATCCGCTTTGCAAGTTACCGACTTGGGTGAGGATTCTTCTTCAAAGAACGATGCTGGAATAGGACGGAAACAGATACACAGAATAAGCAGCCTCCCGAAGATGTGGAGGATCTTAAAGATGACAGAGGTAGAACCAGGCATAATGACTCTGGCAATGCCGTGGAGAAGAAGAGTGAGCATAAGGAACAGCACAGAAGTGACAAAGAAGAACGGAACAATGGTATGTATACACTGATGCACACTAGCATACTTATACATGCGATTTTGTAAGTATATTCAATTTCCTATGCTGGATGCATATATGTATTGGCCATGTTACTACGTTAAGTATACAACATAATATACTTAACGCATGTACATACACATAATTTGAGATACTTGTAACATTCAAAGTCGTAGTCACAATTGTAACTGTGTACATAGAACACAGGCAAACATCATATGTGTGGCTATGTAAGCAAACTTATGTATCCTACAACGTCTATATGTTTTTACGTTTTATCTATGCGTATAAATATATGTATATCTATGACTCTAATATGGAGAATCATGCATACTCAGATTGGTATACATACATATTGATATTAAAGTATATGTAGATATACATCTGTTTCTGTATGTACTTAAATATAAATATATGTCTGTATAGATATGCTTCTGTGTATATATGTACCTTCACAGAGTTCTATTGCCCTGTCTGAGCTTTTTTTGCAGAATTGAAGGATGAAGAGCTTCGGAAATCTGATAAGAAGCACAGGCAGAAGGATGAACATGATAATAAATTTCATTCAGACAGTAAGAACAGGGAAGATAGACGTTACGACAGTGACTATGATCATGTTCACTACAGAAGGGAAGATTCCGAGTATCGATCTAGGAATTCGAGGGATCACAGACGTGAAGAGGGTATACGAAGAAGACAGACACGAATACTCTAAGGACGAAGATGAGCGTAGAGAACCCCGTCGTAGGCACTACAGGGACGAAGACGAGGACCGATACGCACGCAGGAGTTACAGAGACGACGAGTATGTACACAGAAGCTACAGGGAAAGTCACATGAGTTCCAGAGAGGAACCTAGAAGGCGAGAATGGAGCAGGGATTTAGAGGAGAGAAGTTTGACAGAGGTGCAGAGGGTGAACATGGGCATAGACGCAAAGCTTCAAGAGAGTCTAAGGATGAGAAGGCCAAGGTTGGTTGCTTATGTGTCATATTCATGTTTATGCATTAATTCAGACAAGACTCATATTTAATACATATATTTACAGGATTTGGATTTGCAAAACGGGAAAGAACGTCAAATTACTTCAACAAAGGCTGGAGATGAAAACGGCAGTAAGAGCCACAGCAATGATCTGTACAACGAGGAGGATCATCGAAAAGGGGAGAAAGAGCTAGATACACACGAGCGGAGTGTTCACAGGGGTACTTCATCAAGCCGGTCATCCATGCGTAATGAAGACGGGTATGGGAGAAAACACGGTGGGTTTAGAAGAAACGAGGATATATGGAGCTGGGGTAGAGCGCAGGGTGTTTACTCTCCTTTTGGACCCGCGTATGGAGCTGGGTTTCCTAGTGCTTCAATGTATGGGGCAGCACAGATGGGATACTTTGGATATCCATGGTATGGAGTTCCGAGTTCGGTTATTGTCGAGGATCCAGGACAGACTCAAGATTACATGCATATTGAGTATCCGCAGCAGACTGAAGAGTTTCAACAAGTGATGGAGGTAGAGAATGTGCCAGAGGAAGCGGGTGTCTATATGTAGATTTGTTTTTATCCCGTGTAAAAACATGCATGTTGGCAGTTAATTGTTTAGTGTGTCTATACATGTATATATATCATGCTACTTACTGCTTTGTGTCTCTTGATAGGTGCGTGTACAGATACGGTTGCTCGTGCGCTTCTTTTAAAGCAACAAGATTTTCAGGTCAGATGAAACAACTTGTTTCGAGGTTGAGTGTCTCAGAAGAGCTAGCTGGTCAGGAAACTCTTGAAAAATATCAGAAGTTTATATCTGACGAGCATATTCAACCCCCTGCTGCGGATACTTTGTCCCCTTACGTTTCCGACTCAGAAGACAGTGATCTGGTGCTAGAGGTGTGAATCTCTCTCTCTCTCTCACACACACACACAAACAGACACCGAGCCTGATAAATGTATCTACTTGTTTACTTCTATATGCATACCAATTATTTATGCATTAAGCTTGTGTATTATAGGGCATATAGACTATGTACATTCTTTCAGAAGAGCACATTTTGCTACCAGATATATAAACACGCGGGCATACTGGTCATAAATATGACCTCTTCACATACCTGATATTTCTTGGTGGGTCTTTCAGGCAGATTCCCAAGCAGAGGAGTTACTACGTGGTGCGGACATGTCTGATACCGGTCTTCATGTATTTCCATCGAATGTTTTTGAGGTATGATCTTTTCTATTTCTTATTTTTACACACAATGTTCATATTATATTTATACTTAACATGACACTTATACATATGGTGCTTTATTTAATTATGTTTGCTTCATATTCGTCTCTGTATTCATAATGAGAAATACGTAATAACTTTTGAATATTCGTACAGGGTGTTCTGAAGATATATAAGAAACCAGGAGAAGAAAAACCGGCGTCAAAAGTCTCATGCAGGTTCATATCTGCTCCCGAATGGTATGAAACCCGAGCACAAGGACAATGTTGAACAAAAGGAGGCCTTAGCAGAGGCACCATTAGGCAAAGAGGTATATTTAGAAGCAGTGAAAGATGTATCTTTAGAAGCCGTGAAAGAGGAGGCACGTTTAGAAATTCTTGCACCAGTAGCAGAGGCTCATTGGGCAAGGAGGTATATTTAGAAGCAGTGAAAGAGGTGGATTCAGGAGAAGCATATTCAGAGAATCTGGGAACACCAAAAGAAGAACCTGTAAGAGTGAAGGACGAACAGATTGTAGGTGGGGTGGTTACCAATTTTGGAGACGTTTTAGAGGAGGTAAAAACAGATGAAGACGGAGTTAAAGGTACGTTGTAGACTATAGGCATACGTATATGCATTATACACAGTGACGTATAGGTGTTGTGATGCATGTTTACAAACATTCTTCATGGTGTTTTTTCCTCTGTTGTGTGTTTTTTTGTTCAGCTTCAGCTCTCTGTGAAACTAGAAAGCTAGTTTCCAGTCCGTGTAGCTTACGGATATTCCATAGCTGCTTACGGATATTCTTGTCGCAAGGACGGCTGGCTGGGCTTAACTCTTTTTTAAAATTTAATTATTCATTAATTATTGTGTTTTTTTAATTTGCCAGGGAGATTATTCTCTGCTCACATTCCTGGTTTTTTTGACTTATTTTTTCAGACGATTGCTTTATTTTTGAAAACTGAACAGCACACACGACACAGCCCGGCTCTGTTTCTATGGCTTTTTACTCTTGTAGTCGTCATTAACACAACTTTAACAAGTCTTGTTTTCATCTAAAGATCGGATTGCCTAGTACACACTTACATATATAAGCATCATATGAGCATTTTATGCTCTACTCTAATAAACTTGCTTACGTAAGTATGATAACTTTTAAATCCATGCCATTAAATTAAGTAGTTTAGTCAAGGTTTAAAATAAGCACAAAAAAAAAAGTTTAGTATTTAAGTAAGATAACAAAAGCTGTAACAAAAAATAGATTTTAATAATTTTGTGTAAATGTATAATATATTTTAATAAAATTATACACATGCAATAGCTGAAAATCAGCTTTTTATACACATTAATAATTTTATTATTATTTGAATGATAAAAGAAAAAAGACTTGATGTAGATGAGTAAAGCTTCATGTACTTCAAAATTAACTTAAGTAATAAAAGGGTTGACCACATAATGTGCAATGTATTAAAAATACATTGCACGCTGTTGTTCACTACCTGTCATTTTAAAAATAGTTTATTATGTTTATGTTTTCAAAAGTTTAGTCCTTCTTTTCATATACATATATATGTAAGTATGAATATTCTACAGGCAGAGTATGCTAGATGCTCTTTCATATGCACAAGAGTTCATTCGGTATGTTTGTTGATGCGTGCTTCCATTGCCATGGAACAATTAAGAATTTTATATTATATTCAAAATGATTTTAAACCTAAGGCCTAGGGTTCTAGTAGCAGAGAAGGACGACGATTACAGCAGGCAGCTGTTGTCGTCCATTGAACGCCGCAATCGAAGAAGACATGACCGCCGAACATTTCGGAAAGGCTCCTGCTCCGTCAGAGAAGACATGGTACAAAATCCTCTGAATCGCATATATTCATGTGCATTTGGGTATAATCATATAATGTGCAATGTAATATTCTTAATTTGCACAAAAATCTTATTTTTATGCATTTTAATACGTATTTTATTCATTATTTGTTTATAATTGCTTAAAAATGTTTATTTTTGTGTATATTTAATGCGATTCTGAAAATTTTATATGGCATCTTCTTTGACGGAACAAGAGCCTTCTAAATGTTTGACGGTCGTGTTTTGATCGCAAACTGAACGTATACATTTTTAAACTTATCCAAACATAAATTATATAGAATAGCTTTATTTTATAAACTTAATGAAAAGAGACTTTAATTAATACAAATGTTTCTTCTTAATAAATTAAATTGACTTAATAAACTGTGTCTTATGGTTTTTATTTTAATAAATTTTCATTTAACAAATTCGTTTCTTATAATTACAATGTTTCTATTTTACGACTTGATAAATTTAATTAGAAGTCAGTTTATCAAACAAATAAATAAAAGATATTAATATTTAATATTATATATAATTGAATAATCTTTAAGAAAATTAATTATAGATTTTAAGGTTTCACATCTTAATAAGTTTTATAAACTTTTTAAGTATAAATTTAAAATTCACAAACATTACCGTTGTCAAAAATAAAAACCAAATAGATTTTTATTTTAAAAATGATAAGCTACATCACGATACGTTTATAAACATACCATGCATTAATAAACATACCATATAAACTCTTGAACCTTGCATATGAAAGAGCATCTAGCATATTCTAACTGTAGAATATTCATATATACATGTATATGTGTATACTGCCTAAAAGAAAGAATACAATCTCTTTTAAAAAAAATTGAGTATATGCAAAACATAAACATGCAAGAATACCGATCAATAGTGACTTCAAATTGCATATTTTCTATCTAAGTAAGACATTAGCATACTTGCATTCGAACGGGTACGATTAATAAAAGACGCTGTTTAAAACGCGCGTATAATACGGCGTTTAAAACGGCGTTTAACACCAAGAATATTTAAAAAAACCTAAAGAATATGCTTTCTTTTACTTAGGATTAGGGTTCATGTAAAATCAGGGTTCACGGGATCCGGAAGCGCTGAGGTAAGTCCGGGAAGGCAGCCATGCTGGAGTCTCATGTTCTGAAACTGAGGCCGACATGGCGTGAGTCCATGGAAGTATGATATTATGTTACATGTTTGGATGCAAGTACGATATTATGTTAAATTTTGTTTAGTAACAGTTAATTATTTTTTAATTATATTAAAATTGAAAACCATTATACCGGTTCGAAAAAAAGCTAAACGGGTATTAAACGTTCGATACCCGTTCGAATCCGGTTGCGTTTGAACGTTCGGATGCAAGTATGGACATTAGTCTCAGACCCCTTCCTCTTGCCATCAGGTCCATGGTAATACGCATAAGTAAATAATCACAATAGGACATAAGAACATACATGGTCGTATGTATCTCTCTTGTGTGTGTGTGTGTTCAGCATTCTTCATAAAAATCGCGGGTTACCTAAATGATATGATACCATTTATTTCAGGAGCAACTAGTAATTGATTCGTGTAGTCCCTGAGCCAAGATAAACAATATCAGTATATCGAGTCATGAATAGGCATTTAGCAAAATTGTAAGACAGTCACAAAAATCATGTTTTTATGCATTTTGATACGCATTTATATTCATTATGTTTATAATCACTTAAAAATGTTCCTTTTACGTATATTCATACAATTTCTGTTCTTAATCTGCAAAAAGATCTCATTTTTATGCTTTTCTACGTGAAATTGGTTTGATGTGTTCAAAAGCTCTCAAAATTCGTCGTTTGTTGTTCGCAAAAGATCAGACTTTTATGCATTTGATATGCATTTCCACATGAAATTAATCAATTTACATAGATATCCCAACTTTATGCATTTCATAAGTGATGCCTATACATACACTTAAGTTATACAAACGATACGACTTTTATGTTTAAAGTGCAGTCATCGTTAACGACTCGCGGATTAGCCCAATGCTTTTTTTAAGATACATTTTACATATCTTTAATGTAATTGATTATATGATTTAATATTAATTAAGCCTAAGTCTCTCTAAATAAGTCAGTTATCATTTAATATAATCACAATTAATTAACTTTGTTAATCTTTAAAAGTGTAAATGTGTATTTCCTGGAAATAATCCTTAAAGACACAAACATAACATTCAATTTTGTTGACACTAATACAACATTTAATTTTTTTTAAAACATAGGCCTGGAATTTCCTATAGATATTTTAATGTTTTTTAATTCTAAATCAATTTGCAAAAATTCAAAAAAAAATTTCATGTATTGTATAAAAACTTATGCATTTTTTCAAAATCCAAACATTTCATTATAAATACGATTTCTTGTCAAACCAATATGTACTAATACAACATTCAATTGTGTTTTAAATTATGTTTTGAAACATCGACTGAATCAATACAGATTTGTGTTAACACAGGTCCTAGCCGTGTTTGTGGACCACAGGAACATGCAGGGGTTCATAATGTGTTTTGGAGCTATGTACTGGTTAAATGTATATATATAAATGTTAATAATATAACATAAGTTTTATTTTATTTATTTTCTTAAATTTTAAAGTTGTTGTATTTTGCTCAAAAGATGGAGAAACAAAAGTGTTTTTTCAATTATATTCATATGTTGGATGGCACATACACTTGTATTAATAAAAGAAAAAGTATAATTTTATATCACCACAACGAAAACATGTTCTTTCATTAATCATTTTTCCCAAGTGTATATATATATATATGATTAATAATCATTATTTATTTAATAGGTATTCACTTCTTATAAAAATAAAAAATGAAAAAACAAAATTGAAATCATGAAAACTATTGTTATATGAATTTCTTACATAATTTTCAAAAGTCTCAATTATAGTTTATTATATATTTAATATTCAATATTAAAAATATAACTCATCTTTTCTTTGATTGTCAGGAAATTACATAAATATTTATTGAGTGATAGAATATAATATTGTGTGTTTTATGTAAAAAACACATAATATGGTAATGTATAAAACACATATAAATAAAGAATGAATATAAATGTATATTAAAATACATAAAAATATAATTTTTATTATAAATATTACATGCACTTACGTAGAAGACATTATACTCGAACCTTATTTAATTATCCTTTTGATAATTTAGTAAATTCATAACCTTACTTATATATTTTATTTAGTATATATCATATATTAAATAGAAATTAAACTAAAATGATCCCTTGTTTACAAATTTATTATTATTTAATTAAACATATTTATTTAAAAAACACCAATAAATACTTTATTAATTATTAGGTCCTTTGAGATAAATTTCAGAGTACAAATCTGAGATAAACATTGTATATATAATTTATATGATTTTATAAATCGTACTGGATCTTCTCCGACGAAACAAATGATGATAATATTAAATTTAAAAAAAAGAAACATTATTAAAATATGTACAAACATGTAAAAATAAATTTTTTATACATGTATATGTGGGAATGAAAATTGCTTCGTTATTTATATATGAAATAAGATCGAAAAAATTATTGAAGAATGAATTTAAATATTACTTTTAAATTTAATTATTGAAATGAACTTCAAATTGCTTTAGAATAAAAATTTAAATTAAAAAATAAAACATTGTCAAACTTTTTTAAATATACAATAAAAATATAAATTTTATTTATATGAAATATAATCGCTTATATATAAGATGTGTACACGTGTTATATATATATATATATATATATATATATATATATATAAGCATAAAGTATATTATGTACTAATTAAAGATAATATGTATGCTTACTGATTTATTTAAAACTTAAGATTGTAATAGTAAACATGAACAGTTATTTTTGTATTTTAACCTCATATTTTATACATAAGTTTCTACAACATTTATATAGTTATGCAATAACACATTACCTATTTTCTTAAATAACCAAACGATGATATTATAATTCACTTAAAGTATGATAAGAAAGGGATTGTATATTACGTAATTTATTATGTAGAATATTATGTTTTAAGTAAATAGTTGAGGGGGGTTTAAGCTTTAAACAAAAATATTATAAGATTTATATATATAAATTCAAAATTTATCAAAACAATATATTCAATTAAATATAATGTGTGTGTATTTATATATATACATGTGTGTGCCCACGTAAATCAAAAGTTAACCATGGTATGTTTTAAAAGTTATTAAGATTATTTATAAATTAGTCAATTTTATAATATAAATAACTTATTTTTGAATACAGAGGCACTTAATGTTTTTTTTGTCTCTGAATTATTTATTTATTCTTTTTTTCACCTTTAACTTTACATTTATATTAACAATAATTATTTCACTTACATTATAAAATTTCATATATAATACACATGTGATAATTATTCTTGTCAATACAAATTTTAATATTTATTTATTTTACTTACTATGGTTAATCATTATGTATTAATAATGATACTAGTCAAATAACCTTTGTACATATTATATATTATATAGATATGAGTGTACCAATGCTTTTTTATTTTTAAAGTTTTAATATTATAATTGGATGTATATAAAATTAAATATCAATTTTAACCTCACCAATATTTATTTCTAAGTTGTTTATTTTTTTATTTAGGTAAAGTCATTCAAAATAATGTTTTAAAGTAGTTTTGTTAAATGTAATAATATAGAGTGAGATAACTTCTCAAAATCGAGAATTTTAGTTACAATAATTATTGAAGTAATATCGATTTTTTTTTATGCTTACTACTAAGATTTGAATATAACACTATATTCGAACAAGGATGTTTTATTTTTTAAAGTTATTATTTAATGATAGTAATCAATAGAATTGTTTATCATAAAATAACATTTTGGACTTTTTTTTATTTATAAATTTCTTGTTATGCCTTTTAGGTTAGTCTTTACTCGAATAAAGTTTTTAAATACGATTGCAAAATGTATAAATGACATTTTAATTTGTACTAAAGGGTCTTAAAAAATTATCTCAAGGAAGTAATTTATATATTTAATTGATTATGTGTAACAATGATGAACTTTAACGGCGCTTGTTTAAGCTTCTCATGCCAATGCGTATTTTGATTCACTTGTAATATCATTTTTTCAAGGTAATAAAATGGTTTTAACACATGAATATATTTAATTACTTTAAGAAATTTAAATATATACACATTCATTATTAAGTTATAATATGCCTAAGTAAATGTAATATTCTTTACCATGTTTTAATAATGTGTAAAATGATGTTTAATATAACACTTTAAATAAATAATATTATAATGATATACTATGTATATACAAGATTTCACACTTTTAAATCAATGTTAAAGTGATGTTTAGATATTCATTCTATTTTGTGTAACCTTTATATATTTCAACTTCTAAGATAATAATAACTAATTGATTATATATTTATTTAATTGTAAGTTTGGAGTGAAATAAAATGAAGTTATTATTAAATATTAGTAAATTATCATAAATAACAGTAAACGTCAAAATTTGTAATTAACTATTATATATGAAATTACAAACTAATGTTAAAATATATTTACGTTTTATTTCTGAGGGTGATGATGTTTAATGTGTCATATAAATGTACATATAAACTATATAACTATGGGCCAACGCCCACCAATAATTAAATTAGCCTAATTTCAATTAACTTTTTAATTGACATTCCAACCGGCCCAATTAAGTTCCAATTTAATTAGCTTAATTTAATTGCCCTAATTTAATTGAAAATCATTCCCACCAAAGATTCTTTTCAATTAGGCTCATTACAATTAAATTAGTTCAAGACGGGAAATCCTTAATTTTTTAATTGAATTCAGCCTGTATCATTAACTCAATTAGGGTTTTGGGTGTGGCAGCTATGGATCCAAGTGAGCATGGGCTGCATGGACTGCATGATACACATGTTTCTTCATAGAAAAGCACAATCGGCAGCCTAATTGGAGCAGGGAGGAGATCTTCTTGCTGGTACAGTTGAAAAAGGAGGAGGAAGAGGATTACACAAGTAGGAAGGACAGGAACAAGGCCATCTCAAAGACACAAAGGTTTCAGAAGATCGGTGAGAAGATGGCTGCTGCAGGGTATAGTCGCGGCCATGAGAATATCAGGGTGAAGTGGGACAACATGGTCTCGGCCTTCAAAAAAATCCGTGATAACAATGCTGCAACCGGGGCAGCAGATTACTTTGGGATGACCTCCAAGGAACGCTCCATCGCCAAGCTACCAGCAACAATGGAGCGTGAACTATATGACGAACTGGAGGAGATTCTGCATGGCAAGCCAAACATCTCACCTCCAAACCTTTTTGACCTCCAAGCAGCTGCAGAACAAGCAGGGAGATAGGGACCAAACAAGGAGGTGGAAGCAAGGAGCAAGGAGCAGCTAGTGGTCTTGTCAATGATGAGAGCACCGAGACTGTTCCGGGGGACCGTGAGTCCGGCTCCTCTGGCCGGCTCAAGAAACGGACTCGTCGCTCTGATGTTGGTGAGGCAATGAAGACATTTCGCCAACTTGACAAAGGAAGTCGAAGAGAATCGTGCTCAGAGGCATGCTCAAAGTCGAGCAGGAGTTCATGCGGGAGATGGCTGAGATTGAGAGGGAACGTCTCCAAGCAGAGCGGGAAGCAGCTGCAGCAATGAATATGAACTTTGCTACCTTTGTCAACTCCTACGCCAAGCAGCAGCAACCTCCTGGATCTTGAGTAAGTTTGGAAGCTTGTGTTGAAACGTTTGCCAACTAATGGTTTTGTTTACTCTCAGGCTGGGTTGAAAGAACGTCCTGCACACACCATCCTTCTCATACTCTTCTTGCACTTGTAGATAGCTAAGGCATTTGCATGAAGTTTCCTTTATGTTCTTTCACATGTTTCTCATCAGTAAAGTTCTATTTTTTTTTCAGGAAACCCAAGTAGCGAATGGATCACTTTGCTCCTTGTTTTCAGGCAAGTTTTACTTCATCTTCACCAGATCACAGTGCAACAAGCTCGAAGAAGGTCTGCTCAGAGGTTGAAGAAAGCTCATCAACGTTTTCTCAAGAGGAAGAGGGATGAAGAAGAAGCAGATGCCGCTGAGGATTTCGAGCGAAGCTTTTTGTTCCAGTTGATTGTTCACTGTGCTGTTCCGGACTGGAGACTTCAGTCTGATCTCCAATGGTGGGTCAAGCCCCGCTCAACTGTGTGGTTTGACCGGTTTGTGGTGGAGATGTACGACGACTCTCGATGGTTGAAGCTCTTCGGAATGGACAAACAAACCTTCAACAACTTGGCAGCTCGATTGCATCTCCGACTCGTCAAACATGATACAAACTACGCATGGCTATTGGTGAAGCTGAGGCTCGCTTGTACCATCTTCAAGCTAAGGAACAACTTCAAGTACCTGAACTTGTCTGAGGAGTTTGGCATCGGTGAGAGCTCTGCTGCTCGGATCATCAAGGAGACATGCAAAGCAATCCAAGAAGAGCTTCGGGACTACATCAAGTTCCGACAACCATAGCTGAGGCTGAAGTTGTCATTGAAGGCTTCACCGACTGGACCTCTCTTCCCAACGTCCTCGGCTGCATCGACTGCTCTCATATTCACATCAGCAGGCCAGTCGAGAACAGAGAAGCGTACATGAAGCACAAGCATGCAAGCATGTCCTCCAAGCGATTGTAGACTCGAAGAAGAGGTTTCTCGACGTCAACATTGGTTGGCCCGGATCTGTGCATGACACTCGGATATGGAAAAACAACGGGTTTTACGAGCGTTACAGGAGGGGAGAGGTTCTCCAAGAACGTGAAATGAACATTGGTTGGCCGGATCTGTGCATGACACTCGGATATGGAAAAACAGCGGGTTTTATGAGCGTTACAGGAGGGGAGAGGTTCTCCAAGAACCAGTGAAACGACTCCACTTCCCCAGGATCAGCATTTCGATGTTTCTCTATACCTTCTTGGGGACAAGGGATATCCATGTTGCTCAGCGATCATGATACCTTTCGGGTGCAACAGAACGTGAATTGGATGACAGAGATCTTCAACTATGAGCTCTCAGCAGCGAGGGACCTTGTGGAGTGTTTGTTTGCTCTATTGAAGAGTAAGTTTTGTCATTTTTTTCCTTATTCTTGTTGTCTCTGAGATGGTTTCTTGTGACAGACAAGTTTGGAGCTCTTCGTAGGAGATGAAGATGTCTCCAAATGGCCTCTAAGCTTGTTGTTGCAACTTATATTCTCCACAACTATCTGATGGATGTGGAGATACAGATGTTGAGCAAGAGCTACAAGCCATTAGAGTGGCTGAACAAGAGGCTACAAGCCATTAGAGTGGCTGAACAAGAGCTACACAACAACAAGCTCCTAGGCTGGAGCTCCTGAAGCTCAAGGCCAATTGTAGCTGAACAAGAAGACGACAATGAAGCTCAACCTCAGCCTGATGAAACTAATGATTGCATATCCGAAATCAACTTGTTGATATTTGGCATTTGGAGTTGGAGGTGAACTTAATTTATTGATATTTTGGTTGAATTCAATTATTAATTAAATTAATTCCAATCCCATGCCCTAATTATTTCAATTAAATTAATTAGTGGGAATGAAATGTAATTAAATTAATAAATTAGATTCAATTAGCCTAATGTGATATTCTTAATTAATTCTTGGTGGGCGTTGGCCTTATATACATATTCATATATAACTATATATGTATTAAACTATTATATAATATGTACTTTCAAATAGATTAAAGAAGGCCATACTCAGTGATGTTGCCTTAAGGTGCATCCCAGTCTTGTGTCAATCCATTAGTGTCGTACATATGTTTGTGTTCAAATTCAATTAAGGTTCTCACTTAATAACCTAGTTGACTCATTGTTGACCATGAAACAAGCCCTAACCCTAAAATTCTGCCACGTCAGACTATTTGTGCTAGAGTTGTAAATGGGAACCCCAGACTCCAAGCTGAGTCCAGGTCCTTGGCTTGCTTAGGGTTAATGAAAAAGCTGAACCCTAAACTGGTGACAAGGACAGGAACCCCCAGGACATGAGTCCAGGTCCTTTGCAGCCGCCAAATTATATATGTATGTGTGTACACGTAGTGTGTCATATATGCAGTATAAAATAAGTATATACTCTGACGTGGAAGAAGTTTCTTGTAAAATGTGCTAGGAAAGTACACATGGCTGTATATACTTTACATACGTAAAGAAAGATTCTATGTTGATGTGTAAGATGTGTATGTATACGTACATGTATGTGCTGTATAAATGCGAAAATCATGGCAAGACCAGATTAGTTCTTGCCTTGTCATTTACGTGTTTATATATAAACTCGTGATTTAATCTATACATTATGTAGAATAAAGTGTTAGTTAAATTCAAACATTCGATGGGGGGTTGTGAAGTCAAGTGATCCAGCTCTGGTGTTAAGTAGCTTTCAAAGCAGGTAGCGTGGATGACGGTGAAGGAATGGACAATACATATTTATATACGTACCTACGTGTTTGTATTTATATGTATATTATATTATATTTATTTATTTATTTTATATACTATCTATGCATAATCTGACCAAGTTTCGTGTGTGTCAACTTGACAGGGAGTGTTTTCTCTGCTTTTTATGTATTGGTTCACATGTATTGCCAGAGGACTGTATGCGTTCACACGTTCAAAGTTTTTCTGGTGAGAAGTTACATGTTTCGTGGCTTTGCGTCTTTGGCAAAACGAATCACATTGAATGACTCTTGTTTACACATATTTGTCTTGAGATGAGAAAATGAGAATTTTATTCTATTTTTTAAATCGCCATTTACATTGTAATTTGTGTGTAAAATATATCATTAACATTTGGATACCACTTGTGTCAGGATTGATGGTGGAGCAGGCATTATCCAGACACTCGATTGCTCTTCTTGGATATACATAATTCAATCAATGTGTGTCAAGTGGGTAGCTTACAAATCCAGCAACAATGCACAAGGTATGTAACAATGTATGCATATGAAACAAACTGATACTTAGTTTACAGAGGGAGAGAATGCTGAAGCTCTCCATATCTGGAGACCATGAAGAGGCACTGAGGTCAAGCTTGGATTTGAATGCGCCGTTACTCTCTGGTAGGAGGCACAGAGCAACAAGTGAGAACGCACATATAGATAGAACAAGCAGCAATCTGGGAAGCTTGAGTATAAAGAGACCTTTGGTTCCATTCTTCACATGGGAGCAACCGTTGAAAGATCTGAAACAGGCAGATACTCAAGATGAGCCAGTGGGATTCTCTCTAGCACCTCCTCCTGCACTCGTAGATATCAGCAGGAATTTGGTAGAATCCACAGAAGGGGCAAATGCAGACTTCCTCGATGCAAGGTCCGAATTTGGTTGTTCAGAGATTGGGAATGGAGATACTATCTCAGTTGCACCCACTTACACGGTGAGCAGTTATGGGGATGATGAAGAGGACGCCCTGGTTCCATATAATGTGGCTGACACTGATAAGGACATAATTCTGCGGAGGTTTCTCCCTGCGGCAAAAGCAGTGGCAGATGAGGTCACCAAGGAGCACAGACAGGTTGATGTACGGGAGAGATGGAGACCATTACCGTCTCCTTTGCCGCAGTACAGAAGACAGGAGATTACCAGTCCTGCAAGGAAGAGTTTCGGAGAGCTCATTAACATGCAGGGTTATCTCAATAACCATGGTTATGATTATGAAACTAGCAGCAGTGATGATGATGAGAGAAAGCACGCTCTGTGCGAAAGCGTTTCGAGCAGTGTATGTGGGCTCTTCCCACTGTTGAAGATAATGGGGAGTACAACAAACAAGAGTACACATGGAGTAAGAAAGAAACTCGAGCTACCGCAGGAAAGAATGAATGGAAATTATAAAGTTCAGGAGGATGATGATAACAGCACAGAATGGTGGAGTGACCAGGTAGTGCGTGTGTGCGTGTGTGTGTGTGTGTGAGAGAGAGAGAGAGAGGTTACTAAAGTACAACAACAGGGTGAAGAAGCTGAGGATTTGTCGTGGAAACACAGATACACTCCTTCACGAGGAGGGTTAAAGTCTACAGTAATTGCAGAAAGCAGGGGATTTTTAGGAATGCCCAGAGACAGAACTGGAAGAACATTTATCAGAAGAATGTACCCAGTTGTGGAGACTGGCAGTAGATTAACAAGATCTAAGCTTGAGTTTGATGTTGACAGTGACTCTAGCGGGTCGCTGGTATTGATGAAACAGGTTTCAGGTTCGAGCTCCCGACAGAGCTCGTCTAGTGAGAAGATATTCTGTCTTGATACTCAAGCTCGTTCCAAGCATAGTAAGCTGAAGAATGGGGAAGAGTTTTATGACTCTTATGAGAACTTGGGCGACTTTGTTGATGGAACTGCTAATGTTTTGTACACGCCCAGGAGAGAGAAGAAGAAAGCACAGAGTGGAGGTGCAAACTATGTGATTAATCGCGAAGAGGATGATTATAAGGTTGAAGATGAGCTGAGAATATGTTGGCATGAAGAGGAAAAGTTTGTACATAAGCAACCTGAGTTAGCGCTTCCAATCCCAACAGGGCCTTCTCAGTCATGGCTCAAGAAGAAACTTGTTAGGTAGTGTACAATGATATACATGATGATACGGTCAATGACTTCCATAATAAAATGATTTATCATTAATATTAATTAATAAATTTAATATAATAACGCTTAACCATCGAAATGTTTTCAAGTAAACTGATTTATGATTTTTATTAAATTTTAAATTCAATTATAACTTACTTTTAATAAGAATATAACAATCTAAATAAGTTATATAATTTTAGAAAATATATAAAAGCATAACTAAATTTATTAAAGATAAAGATGAACACTCTTGTGGAATCTTTAAACAGTGTAATCTTATGTTATTTTAAATTTTTTAATTTTCTTTTTACAATTAAGGAAGGCACGATATACATAGATTTTTTCATCTAAATAATACTCATGTAAGTGTGCATTAAGTGGCATATTTAAATTTTAACTCTTTTTTTTTAAATTATTTTTTAGTTATAGTTAATATATAATAGTAAATTAATAAATACAAACATTCAAGCAATATAAACTATTTATATATAAAACTTAACAAAATCATTAATACAATTATGTTATTATGCCTTAATTAATATAATCTATATATTGCTTGGTGATATTTTTGGGATATTTTAAGAACATGCTTAATAAGCATTAATAATATAATATATAATTACCCATGTAAAATAAAATAAATAAAATAAATATTATAATAGGTGAAGTCATGTGTGTTTTAAAAATTTACTAAGATCTAAAGTTTTAAAAGTAAAATATATGGAGAATATTTTAGATTAAGACTATAATAGATTTTAAACATTCTAATATATTAGATTAATCTTATAATTAATTAGTTTATTTTTCAAAAAATTTCTTACTCATTAATAAAATTCATTGTATTACTTTTAAATTTATATTTATTATATAAGCATGTTGTAGGATTATATACAATTTATTAACTTTTTAAAATGATGTAATTTTATTGGCACCCATGTGAAAATATTATACTTCACACCTACATGAGTTTTTTAATTTAAAAATATTAATGCATTAAGTAATAAAGATTAATATAATAACTTTTACTATTATTTCTCACTTAAGTGGAAACTCATCCACTAACTTCACAAACTCTAGTGTCAATATTAAATTATATCTTAATTGTAAATTTTGTTTAGAAACTGATAATTATAATAATAATATGTTTATTTACAATAAACTCATTAAATAATTCCTAACAAAAATAATTTACAATATCTAGAACGAAACCTTCTAATAGGCAACCCACTCATTTAAAATAAGAAAAATAATAATGTAAAATATATATAAATAGTTATAAGTTAAGTGTACATTTAATTATAATAAAAAGTTAAAATTTATAATAATATTTTATATTTAAGTTTATATTTAGATCATTACCCTTAAACTTTGTTTAAGAGAAAATAAAATACACTAGTAATAAATAATATCTTTTAAGTACCAACGATATCTAAATGTTAAAGGTTATATTTTGTTTGATATTATTTCATGTTTAAACTTTTCAAGACATTATAATTATAAGAAACAAACTATATTAGTAATATTCTATGTTTGATTTAGATGCAATAAAATGTTAACAATATGTCATTATTGTATTTAAATTATGTATCAAAGTTGGCTTACTTTAAAATAATACTCTACCATTTAATATAAATACGTTAAAACTAGAATATACTAATAATAATTTAATATAAGTATGTGTGAAACACATGAAATAACAGATAAATATGTACAGAATGTGATACCTTATTCATGTACAAAACCTTGTTTATATACAAGAGACCTTCTCCCATGTGGCACACATGTGACACATGCGCTGACACATGGGGGCAGATCACCACCCATGTGTCACTACACATGTTGTATATACACATGAGTATATACAATATACAACATCTTACATTATCCTCCCTTCTGCGGCTGTGTAGATGGTGATGGATATGATGCTCCTAGATTCGTGTGAGCTGGCTCACCTAAGGTATGATCGAATGTACTCAACGGGTCTCGAACAACAAACCGTTTCATTCGAACTACATGAACTATCTCAACCTCATGAGATCCCATTAACTATACTTGATACACATGAGGACCAACCTTTCGAAGTACTCGGTAGGGACCAAGCCACTTATGTAATAAGTTGCAAGCCCAGGTGCAGTCAGCTTGGGAAAATGTACCAGACTAAGTCACCGTCAGCAAAATCTAATGGAATTTGATGTCGTGCATTGTAAGAAGATTGCTACCATTATTTGAGCTCGACCAAGATGTTTAGCAAACTCTGCACGTAAAGAGGCAAAACAGCATCCAAATGTCGAGCCCACATCTTTATCCTAGGCACGTGGCAGATTCGATGATAACCCCAATTCATAGGCAACTTAGATCATAACCATACAATGCTTGAATAGAGAGATGCCAATCGAATTCTGAATGCCTGTTACATAAGTAAATCTCAAGCATCGCAAATACCAATCCCAATTAGTGTGATTGAAGTTCAATACTTCGAGATCATACCCTTGAAGGTCCGATTCAATCGCTCCACCAAACCGTCAGTTTGTGGATATATGGAGAGGCAAATGAGTGTTTTACCCCTAACCTCTCACACAACACTCGGAATACCTCTGCAATGAAAGCGGGGCCATTATCTGATAACATCCACTCTAAAGAATGCTGCAAAACCACATTATCAAACAGAAACAAAGCTGTTGACATGGCAGTTGCATCCGGAAGGCACCAACCTCCACCCAACGAGTTAATAATCAGATACACAATGATGTACTGATTACCTTGAGAAGAACGTGGAAAAGGTCCCATTAAATCTACTGTAATTCTCAAAAGGGCGAGAGACATGATGATTCTAACACCCCCATGGCCCGAGTCGTAAGGAATTCGAGTTTGACAAATGGGAGCTGTGGATATACCTGATCACATCACCACGCATGCTGGGCCAATAAAAGATCGGCGAAGCTTCTCCAACACTCGTTGGTGACCAAGATGACCTCCAAATAGGTGAATCATGATATGTCGAAGAAGGTGTGGAACATATGTAGAGGGTACAGCAAACGCCATCTGTCTTGGATTTGTCCAATAAATATAATAAACCATCCTGAAATCAAAATGAGCATGATATTGTCGAAACCGAGGTTCGAAAGAAGGATTTGCAAATGCATCGTAACTGCCTCGTCCATGGTTCATTTTTTGAGCATCCTGCCACTGTTCCAAGGATGGTAAATCAACATCTAACATTTGAGGGGCTTGTATCAAACGAACGTGCAACTACTACATGAGCAAGCAAAGTGGAATCGAAAAGGGGTGCTCGAGAAAGTGCATCCGCATCCACCATTATTCGCCCAGGCCTATGCACCACCTTAAAGTTATATACCTGGAGACGTAATACTCATCTGGCTACACTCACTAAATTCTTTCGTTTTAATAATGAAGTGACAGCAGCATGATCACACTCTAAAAGTGTTTCACTCCTATGTAAGTAGGCATAAAGTCGTTCAAAACCCCAAACAGCAGCAAGGCATTCTTTTGCAGTAGTGGAATAATTTCGCTCAGCAGGTTCGAGTACTCAACTAATGTAAGCCACTGGGTGTCAAATTAAAGGATATGCAACATCGGTTTGCATTAACACACCAACAATACCAATATCTGAGGCATCTACTCGTAAAATGAACAGACGAATAAAATCTAAGTATTGAAGGAACTCTTTTAACTGGTCAAATGCCTGTTGACACAGTCCACCTAAAAGTACTTGTGGATGAACTAATCCCGAAGGGGGTAGTTCGAATCAAAATGATCGATGACCCAAGTATGCACCTTGCCTAAGAAACGCTAGACTTTCTGTACCATACGGGGACGAGGGAACTCTCGAACAACTCACAACTTTGTTGATCCACCTGTAAACCCTCTCGAGATATACGGTAATCCAAGTAAGTGGTATCGGTCAATCCGAACACACTTCTCAAGTTTCAACTTCAAACCAACTTCTCAAAATCGATCAAGAACTCGCCATACATTATGAATGTGATCCTCCCAAGAACCAACCCATGAATTAGCACATTATCAATGAAATCGGAAGTGATATCGGCATATCTGAAAGAAGCTCATCCATCATGCGTTGAAAGGTAGCAGGAGCTGAAGTCAATTTAAACGGCATGATTAAAAACTCATAAAGACCAAATGGTGTCCGAAGGCCGTTTTTGAAATATCCTTCTCAGCCATAGGAACCTGCCAATATCATGATGCCAAATCCAACTTAGTAAACCATCGACTCTACCCAAACGATAATAGATCGGCAAAGTTCGGAAGTGGATAATAAACATTTAATAGTAACATCGTTGAGAGGTCATAATCCACACAGAATCGAAGAGATTCATTAGGCTTGGGAACCAAATGAGGTTCACATGCCATGGACTCCGTGATGGACGACACACTCTTACCAATCATATCGAGTTGCTGATAACTCTTTTGGTGACTTGTGTCAAACCAGGACTTTGAAAGGCGTTGCATTGCTGGTGGGTATACAGTGATGCAATGTGCTCGATGCTCAAGTGACGGATCCGGCATTTGAATCTGTTGAGATGAACACCACCCCAAGACCGGAATCAAAGGAGCTATATGCGTGATATAACAGCAACAATCTTCTCTAATGTAAGGAACAGACTGCAAAAGAACAGACTGCAGAAACACAGACTCTAAGTGTAATACGGGAGGAGAGTGAAAAATCACACATACCTTTCGACTGCTTTAATTAATCACATCTCAGAATAATGTCAAAGACCTAAAGGGACAACCCTAAGAGACCCAGAGGGAAACTTATAGTTGGCACCTATACTAGCGTAGTCGAAGTGGTGTATTTGATATTGCATGAGACTGCCCATTACTATATAAAATGTGCAAGACCTTATCTACACGTCTCAAGGGTAATGAGTAGTTATGGAAGACATGCTAGATCTTGTATCCACAAGTACTGTGACTGAAACATCATTCACTCGTGCAGAAAATGTTGGTGGAACTTGCAACCTTGATATGCATAGCGAAAAAAGCATGGAAGTGGAATTTCCATTGCACGGATTCCTCCGTCGCCCGTACGATTATTAGTTTTCCGCAACAGATCCACTCGCAAGAGAAGCGTCATCATCTAGAAGCATCATCAGACATAATGGCCATCATAGGTACACCATCCGGAACATATGGTCGCCAACCTAGATGTGGGACATCAATCACACATCACATGCTTGCCAAGTATGTTTAGGTACCCAATTTCTCCACCAATGAAAGAACAAATAAATATGCATAGAATGTCATATGTTATTCATGTACAAAACCTACTTATATATAGGAGACATTCTGCCACGTGGCACACATGTGACACATGGGGGCAGATCACCACCCATGTGTCACTACGCATGTGTATATAACATGCCTATATACAATATACAACATCTTACACACAGAGTTTTATTTTTTTTAATATTAATGAGTTTATATAATCTTCTTTATACATATGCTATAAATTTTCACACACACACTCTCTTAGTTCACTCACTCTTACTCTCACTCTCTCTCTCAAAACACACACTTCGTTATATTCCACGAATATCCATTTATTTTTAGAATAGGATTAACAAGTTGCCCAATATAGATCAGGATATATAATATATATAGAAATTTTGTAAGTCAAAAATAAAATAATAATGGCAAGGTGGTTATGCAGGACTGTCAAGGTTTTGTTAGTATTGGTGGTTGCCGTTGGGCTCGCAGTGTTCTGCACCTGGTTAGCGATTAGGCCAGTCAAGCTACCAAGACCCAATATAGATGATGTTTCATTTAGCAATACCTCCGTTGGAAATATGAGCTTAAGCACACAAAATATCACACAGCTCGCATCATTGTTCACTTACATAACGGCTGGTAATAGCATTGCAGATTTAAATCCAGACAACATCCCACTGTTCACTTACATAGCCGCTGATAATCCGCCGGTACTGAGCTCACTGATCACATACAACGTTCATGTGGAGAATCCAAATAAGAAATTAGGGTTCTACTACGATCATATAGAGATCTTCTTGAACTACAAAGGGCAGCGATTGGGAACAGTTTAGTTCCTTCCTTTCACCAGAGACACGGGTGTGTTAAGCACATCCAAGTTAATATGACAAGCTCGATTCCGGTTAACGAGAAGTTTATCAATAACTTGGTTGACGATCTTCGAGCCGGTGGTATACCTCTGCAAGTTCAAGTATTTTTTAAGGCGATGGTTGAATTAAGGTTTAAGATTACGACGCTTAAACTTCCTCATGTTCGGGTCAAGGCCACTTGCAGTATCCTTGTCAATCCTGTTTCAGCCGACGGTCCCACGTTGCTAGAGAAGCATTGTAGCAAAAAAATTCTAAAAATCTAATTCTGTATAAGAGCTCCCTCTCACATACACATGCACACACACGCGCGCACACACCAGCAATTGGCGATAGACGTGGGAGCACTGGATAGAGCATTCATCCATTAGTGCAGTTGAGTGAACAGTTTATAAATGCGTACGTGCTTAGAACCAAAAAATAAAAAAAACAATAGAAAAACTAACTAAAACAAAGTTATGCTCATGCAATTCAACATAAGTTTTTGTGTTTTAAAGAATCTTTTAAAGAATAATTAAAGAATCTTTTTTTAATTTTCTTTTCATTATTTCTTTAATCAATAATTTAATTCATTTTGTTTTTGGCTCTGGCCCTAGCCACGACAGTTGTACACGTGTTACTGAAGATATATGAGGTGTACACGTGAGAAAGATAGAGAAGAAACATATGATGACAGTATAATAAGTAAAATGTTTACATATTGCATATTAGAGCCTATTTACAAACATATTTATTTGTGTTTAATAATTTTAAATAAGATTTAATGATAGAGGTTGAGTTGGGTGAAACATCTTATGACATGACCAAAACATAGAGATAAATGGGTATAAATCTGATATCACTCAATGAATTCGTATAGAGGAACATTATGTAAAAGGGTATAACATTTAATACACTAGACAAATATAGGTATAGGTGTTGTGAAGTATCAGATATCAATGTAAAGATTATGATTTAGAATATCTCAAGAACATTTAAGCGTATTAAAACAAGCAACTACATAATTTAGTATCTAAGAATTATTTTAAAAGGTATTCATTTTTATATTTCATTCGTAAATAAAATTATTTTAATTCATATTTTGTTTTTGGCTAAGATTTTAAAAAATTGAAACAAAATTTTGTTAAGTTTCCAAGAATATTCCAGGAATATTTCTGTGTACCCTTGGCATATTTTTGTAGGTATAAGTACCATCGTACATACTGTATACTCCGTACGTGTACATGTACATGTGGAATATTCTTAAAATCTTGACATATTCTAGAACTGTAGTGCAGCATGATTTATCCAACCCCCGTGCAACTCCAGTGGTAGCTCTCCTGACACACTCTGCCCATTCTTCATCCCATCCCTCCTTCACTACTATGATCATCTTTGGCTCGTAAAAGGACTAAAACACTGAAGGGTGTCAGAACCTGCAAGACAGAATCAAGAAATGTGCATAACAGAGAAAAACAAGAGACGGAATGAGAAATTGATTGATCAATTCCATCAGGGTCTTCGAAATGGTATCAAAGATCTCTTGCTCCACTTTGACAAAGACCTCAAATCCTTGGTGAAAGCAATTAGTTGTGCGGTAGAGTGTGATACTGTTTGTTTGAACAGCGTGTTGAGTGTACGTTTGGAACAACTCTTTGAGCGTTTGCCTCCACCCCGTATGGTATTCCAATTCCTGCTTTTGCTCTTAGTTCTACTCCTACTCCTGCCCCAGTCTTACAACATCAAGGTTCCACTGGATTAGAGATTCACAATGTGGGAATGCGAAGGAGAGCCCCATTGTCTAATGCTGAGTGCTAGGAATTGTATGCGTATAGCATATTTAGCATGTTTATATATTCTGGTGCACGGATTTTATTAAGGTTAAAACCCTTAACTTTAACTCGGGTTAGAGCTCCAACCAAAAAGATAAGGACATATTTAAGTAAAGATTCAATATTGGCTTTTAAAAATATGATAAGATAAGATTAAATTATGAATCTAAGATTAGCTGAATCTATAAGTATAAAAGCTAATTGGGTTATAACACCTTGAATCGAATCAACACCAGTTAATTACCACTCTTTTCTTCATTCTGTGTTTTATTCTGTAGATATACAGAGGCTTGAAGGCCATACTTGTATTCCTCTTTTGGATCCATGACAATTTGATTTGATTTCCTTACCTCCAGTTTTTTAATATTTTCTTTATTTAATTTTCATCACTGCTCTTCAAGATCCTGTCACAGTTGCTATCACAGCTCTGCAAGATGGAGAATCAATTGATGTGTGACAAAATTACTCCACTTTAGCAACAAGTTCAATCAAAATCCAGTTCCGTTAGACTTCCAGTAAAATTCAATAGCATTTGAGCGGAAATTTAAGGATTTCTCAATCAGATGGAATTCATTTTTTTTGTAATTTGTAATAATCAAGCCCATAAAGTCACCCATCTTATTGTGGATCTTGGGTTGTGAGTTCAAACCTCTCCAAAGCGAAAATCATATGATATACACACATTAGCTTTAATTTAATTTTGGTATTAATTAATCCATTCTTAATTTGCAATGATTAAGCCCATTAATTAATCCCTTTTTTAATTTGCAATAATCAAGCCCATAAAGTCGCCCAATCTTGTTGTGGATCCATTGAGGAACAAGAGGAAGACACACATAAGAGCCCTTTTGCCCATGGACTTGTCAAAATTGGAGCACCCTTTTATCAATGGTTTCAAATGACGTTGCGTTGTGATCCGTTTATGATTTTTGGTTTTTAAGTGCATGTGCACGACAGTCTTGACGAGCCTAACATTTCGGATGTATCCCAGACCCGAAAAAAGCGCAGGGTTCATCCGTTGTCGCATCACAGAGTTTGGAGCTAGGGTCATGCACACGCAGCATGTCCGGTACCTAAATGATGAGCTAAACGATGCGATGCGTAGGTTCGTCGCAGGTTCGTTTATATCACAAGATCAGCCCAACGCAAACAGCCGGGTGTGATGCAATATTGCAAGATGCATTTTAATGATAAGAAAGTGCAGCAGGGTGCGCTCTGGCACAGAATGGGTAGTCTGAGATGGTGAGTGCATCAGGCTTTGTGGGGCCTTTAATTTGACTAGCTCAGCTCAGAAAATCTCCAACCGGATCGTGCGTATGGTGTGGATAAGGTATGGAGGGTGGATGTTTACCTATAAATGACATAAATTTAATTTGAGTTATTATCATAAGTTGATGTGGTTTGACTTGTTGGTTAGGGTAGATGCCACAAAACTGATGGTTTGAGTTCTCAAACCCTCCAAGACCAAAATTATATAAGATTGGCACATCAACTTACTTTAATTTAATTGGCATTAATTAATCCTTTTTTTTGTAATTTGCAACAATTAAGGCAATTAATTAATCCCATTTTTTGTAATTTGCAATAATCAAGCCCATAAAGTCACCCATTCTTGTTGTGGATTCTAGGTAGTGAGTTGAAACCCTTGCAAGGCCAAATCATATAAGACTCATATATAAGTTTTAATTTAATTTTGGCATTAATTAATCCCATTTTTAATTTATAATGATTAAGCTCATTAATTAATTTCTTTTTTAAATTTGCAATAATCAAGCCCATAAAGTTGCCCAATCTTGATGTGGATCCATTGAGAAACCAAAAGAAACATAAGATGTAACAACACACACAAGAACTCTCTTGCTCATGGACTTGTCAAAATTGGAGCATCTTTTTATCCAGCGTTTTAACCGATGTTGTGCCGCGATCCACTTATAATTCTCGGCTTTTGAGTGCACGTGCATGATGGTCTTGACAAGGCCGACATTCCGCATACATCGCAGACCGAAAAGGCATAAGGTCCATCCGTTGTCACGTCGCAAAATTTGGAGCTAGGGTCTTGCATATGGCATGTCCGGTGAGCTGAGCTGAGTGATGTGATGCGTAGGTTTTGTCCCAAGGTTCGTTTATATCAGAAGATCAGCCCGACCCAACAGTCGAGTGCGATGCAGTATCATAAAATGTGTTTTAATGGTAAAAAGGTCGGCAGGTGCTCTCTAGCACAGGATGGGTAGTTTGAGACAGTGGGTGCGTCGGCTTTGTGGGACCTTTGATTTGACTACCTGAGCTCAGAAAATGTCCAACCGGATCGCACATTATGTTGTGGATAAGGTATTAAGGTGGATGTTTACCCAATAAATGACATAAATTTAATCTAATGAGTCATTATCACAAGTTGATGTGTTTGGCTTGTTGGTTAGGGCATATCCCAAAGAAACTAATGGGTTGTGAGTTCATAGAAGATTTACATATCAACTTGTTTTAATTTTTTTTCTGCATTAATTAATCATATTTTTCAAATTTGCAATGATTAAAAACTAATTAATCTAGTTTTTTTTTTTAATTTGCAATAATCAAGCCCATAAAGTCACCCAATCTTGGTGTGGATCCTCGGTTTGAGTTCAAACCCCATCAAGGCCAAAATCATATAAGAATCACACAGCAATTTGCTTTAATTTTTTTTGGCATTAATTAATCCCGTTTTTAATTTGCAACAATTAAGTCCATTAATTAACCCTTTTTTTCTAATTTACAAAAATCACGCCCATAAGGTCACCCAATCTTGTTGTGGTTCCTCAGTTGTGAGTTCAACCCCTCCAAGGCCAAAATCATATAAGACTCATACATCAACTTGTTTAATTTAATTTTGGCATTAATTAATCCCTTATTTTAATTTGCAATGATGAAGCCCTTTAATTAATCTTTTTTTTAAATTTGCAATAATCAAGCCCATAAAGTTGCCCAATCTTGTTGTTGATCCATTTAGAAACAAGAGGAAGACACACACAAGAAGGAACAACACACACAAAAGCTCAAAAATTGGAACACCTTTTTATCCAACGGTTTCAAACAACGTTGTGTTGTGATCCCGATTATGATTCTCGATTTTTGAGCGCACGTTGCATGACGGTTTGCGAGGCCAACATTCGGATGCATCGCAAACCTGAAAAGGCGTAGGGTCCATCCGTTGTCGTGTCGCAGTGTTTGGAGCTAGGGTCATGCACATGCAGCACGTTCGGTGCCTAAACAATGAGCTAAGCGATGCAATGCGTAGGCGCCGTCATGAGGTTCATTATATCACAAGATCAGCCCGACCCAACAGCTAGGCATGATGCAGTATCACAAGATGTTTTTAAACAATAAAGGGCGAGAAGGGTGCACTTTGGCACAGGATGGTAGTCTGAGACGGGGGTTAATTCAAATTCAAAGAACATTATCAATCGTTGATATAGAATTGATAAGCAAAAAGTCTTACTTTTTAATATTTAAGATTGAAAATACATATTTTATATGTTTTTTAAATGTTCACATTTGCAACCATCTGGTGATTAGAAAGCCCTAGGGCGGGATACCATGCATCACGGGGGCCCGGGGGGCCTGATCCAACAAACAGTAAGCGCCGTCACGAGGTTCGTTTATATCAGATATCAGCCCGACCCAACAACGAGCGTGATGCAGTGTCACAAGATGCATTTTAATGGTAAGAAAGGGCGACAAGGTGCGCTCTGGCACATGATGGGTAGTCTGAGAGGTGGGTGCGTCGGGCTTTTGTGGGGCCTTCGATTTGACTACCTGAGCTCAGAAAATCTCCAAAACCCCTCCAAGGTCAAATCATATAAGTTTCACACATCAACTTGCTTTAATTTAATTTTGGCATTAATTAATCCCGTTTTTTTATTTTGCAACAATTATCTTTTCAGTGAGGCGCTCCCATTAGGAGCTAAGTGGGGAGCTTAAGCTGTGTGTTTGTAGTAGTAGTGGCATTTGTAGAACGCCAAACAAGTGTGTTGTGGGTGGAGAAGGTGGAGCTTGTGTGTTTGCATTAGCAATGGCATTTGGAGAAGCAGAACATTTGTGTTTGTGGGTGGTAGTTCAGCTGGAGATAGCGGAGCTAGGGATGGATGCGGGAGAGTGGCCGTGAGAAATGCAGCAGACATTCTTCTTCTGGAAATCTCGGATGAGATTTGGGCAATTGGAAAGGTTGCAGAGGGCTCCCAACTGTTAAAAGATTCATCAAATCCCTTCTACTTAATGAGATAGTGGACTTTGCGCTGTAAGGAGGTTAGAAATCAATAAACAAATGCAGTATAAAACATACATTGATGTGCCCTTTTTCCAATATTTCTTTAACCTCGTACTCCATAGATTTGCCGCAACACAAACCTCTAGTGAAAACCCTTACCTAAGATGATGAAGAGAAGCAAAAAAAAATGACGGGTTATTTATCCTTGTAGCGGCATGTGAGACTCAAACGCTCAACATGGGGCACGCGGACTGTTAACCCACGAAAATGTCAACACACCGACAATGTTAACACGCCCATAATGATGACGCGCAAAGACCAACGTTTGTGTTTTGATATTTTTAATTTTGATCATTTGAAGGAGCCCTCAAAGAGATCCCACTTGTCTTCCCAGTTAAAGATATGCTTGGGTTAAGCGACTGGGAAGTCAAGCGAGAGCTCGTTGAGACCTCTTGAAAGAGCCAAGGATTTACTATCAAAAACATACCTTAGGTCGTAACGAGGAAATTCTCGTGCTCTCCCTTGCGCTTCACCACCGTCATTTTCAGTTACGTCTGCCAAAGTAGTTGAAGTGAGTGTAGAAGACCATGCATGCTATGTTCAAAGCCACGTTGAGGTTATTTCCAGCTATATACTTGAACATGCTTTGCAAAGCCGACCTAACTTGGGCTCAGTACTGCTCTTTTCTCCAACACTAGTTGGTCATTCCAACAAAACGAGGATCTAATCCAACCTATCCGCCATGAGGTCGAGTACCTCATGCGCCAGGTGGCTTCAGGTACTTGGTCTTGTTGTGAATGGACTGAATTAGATCCTCGTAATGAGCTAATGTAGGATATCATTAATTGGTGAAACGAAATGACGATCAAATCCAATCAATTCGCCATGCCTCGCATGCTTTGCAGAGCCAAACCTGACCATATGTGTCATCAAATCCTTCCACTTAACAACAGGTTAGACAGCCTAGAAATTAATAAAAAGATAACAACATACATGTTCTTAATATGCCCTTAATTTCAAACCTTACGTGCGAGCGGACTTGGGGCCTTAGACAAGCAAAGCACGCGAGAACTTTGTGTTCTTCATATTGCAGATGTGAAGATTTTGTGGAATGCCAATTTACTCACAACTTGAACCCGTTGGAGGTCAAGGTGTCGTTCAGCTGTTTCAGAATCTTTGTCTAACTGCACATGGCTGGCGGTACCTATTGTGTCTCCCGAAGACCCTCGCAGCACTTTTGACGCATCTTGTCGCAGTTCTCAGCAATGAACTAGTCCAACATCTCCTGACATGTGACAATGTGAGCCTAGGCTTCTCTTTTCTCTCATTGCCATGAACACCAAGTCGAGAGCACCCCTTCCATTCACTTTTTCTTTGTAAAAAACTCGATTTGCTGATGTTGTGTATCACGCTAAGCTGTGCAACAAACGGGTTTTCCGTCAAAGATCATTTCCTCTGAGCCACTGTTCATGAAGCTGTGGTATAGGAAGGTTCTCCGGTTGTGAAAGGAACAATTTTGAGCAATTGTTCTTGCTCTTGCAATCGCATCCCTTTGAGCAAGTTGGCAACAACGTTCCTCACAGCAGTAGATGGTTGAGACGAGCCAAATGCTTTCTGGGCTGATGCTATTGGAGATCCGAGGGATTTTGGAATCTGGCAAGACTTCTCAGAAAGATGTGTATCTTCGTTTACGTGCTAATTCTATTCTTGTGGAGCTTGATGAAGATTCCGGCTCAACAAGCTCCAACTCTGCCAACGGCCACCTACAGAAATAATCCAGCCTCTAACTCTCCGTGGGAAGACACTCTTCGATGCACATCAGTGCAAATCCTTCTCCCGGTACAACGGAGTGTACTTTCCTCATTGCATCTAGTGAAACGATCATTTCTATCCCCAAACAGTGCAAGTTTTGTGAAAGGTAGCCTCTCTTGCCTACGTCAAATGACCTGTAGAGATTAGGTGAGAAATCAAATGTAATGAAATTGTATGTACGTTAAAGGCATGCAAACATCTAACCCATGCATTAGTTTATACATGCTTTGAAAGTAAAGCACGCGAGGCCTCACGTGCTTCTTGCTGGGACCCATCAACTTTAGGTTGCTTTAAATGTAAAAGCATGTGAAGCCTCGCTTGCTTTTGGCCCCAAATGCGATTAGAAGCACGCGAGGCATCGCGTGCTTCTTTTCGAGAGCCATCAACTTTGGGTGCTTTAAATGTAAAAGCACATGAGGCCTCGCATGCTTCTTGCCGGGACCCATCAACTTGTTGCGAATGGACTAAATTAGATCCTCGTAATGAGCTAATGTAGGATATCATTGATTGGGTGAAACGAAATGAGGATCAAATCCAATCAATTCGCCATGCCTCGCATGTTTTGCAAAGCCAAACCTGACCATATGTGTCATCAAATCCCTTCCACTTAACAACATGTTAGACAACCTAGAAATCAATAAAAAGATAACAGCATACCTGCTCTCAACATGCCCTTGATTTCAAACCTTACATGCGAGCGGACTTGGGCCTTAGACAAGCAAAGCATGCGAGGCCTCACGTGCTTTGCAGAGGCAAGCAAATCCCTGGTAATGTCAGATGTAAAATTACAAATAGCAAAAAGAGTGGGATGCTGCTAAGGAAGGGATAGTAGAAAGTCAAGGTAGAAGATCAAGGGCATGTCCAGGTTTGACTTCCAAGAAAACTTCATATCCCGATGAATTGTTGGATGATTCAGTGAATAGAAACAAGCATCAACTTCTGGGTCTGATTTCGAACAGATTGAATTAGATCCTCGTTTCGTTTCACCAAATCATTCAGTAGTTCATTTGAGAAAAAAAAAGGTATTATGGAAATCAAACCTGGTCATGCCCTCGAACTCAAACCTCGAGTGCTTTGCACGTGGACTGGGAATGTCAAATGTAAAAGTGCCCTTGATGTTCTGGTGGGTGGGTGCAGGATAGCATTCTATTTCCATAGTAGGTGTACCTCCCGCTCTGCTGGTCCTTATTCTGGTCGGACATCATCGTGACATACTTTTTCTTTTCTTCGGGAGTTGTTGCTGACCTTCCACACTTGACGATGTGTTGGCAGACGCTGCACTTCAAGAAGTTTGTGTTCTTTGCAATGCAGACGTCCTTGTGACATCTAAACATTTTGTGGAATGCCGATTTACTCACAGCTCTACTCGTTGGAGGTCAAGGTGTCGTTCAGCTGAATTAGAATCCTTGTCTGATTGAACATTGTCGACAAGACCTTCTATGTCTCCTGAAGACCGTCCAAGGTGGTGCCGCACTTATGAGGCATCTTGTCGCTGTTTCATCAATGAACTGGTCCAGCATTTCCTCATATGCAACAATGTGAGACCTCGGCTTTTCTTGTCTCTCATTGCCGTGAACATTGATTTGAGAGTACCCGTTCCACTCGCTTTTTGCTCTATAGAATCTCGATTTGCTGATGCCATGTATCACGCGCCAAGCCGTGCAACAAACGGTTTTCGGTCAAAGATCATCTTTCCTGAGGCACTATTCAGGAAGCTGTGGTACATGAAGGTTCTCCGGTGGTGAAAGGAAAAGTTTTTAACCAATGTTTTTTGTTTTTGCAATCGCATCTTTTTCAGAGCGTTCCTCGCAACAATCGATGGTTGAGATGACCCGAATGCTTTCCAGGCTGATGCTAGCAGACCTGGTGGACTTCCTCACTAAAGATGTGTATCTTCGCTTTCGTTTTCCTTCACTGACAGACGGAGAGTCCTATGTGAGAGCGGGCACTTCTAGAAATTCGCAATCCTGAAGAGGCCATTTATGGCAGGAAGTGTATTCGTATGGTGTATTTTGTATTCAGTATAGTGTATATTCTGGTGATCAGGTTCATGTATGGTTAATAGCCCTAAGCCCTAACCAAGTTTAGGGCTCTTCAAGATCAAGGGTCAAGATCTAATGACGGCTACTAAATATCTAATTCTAACTTGGGTTAAGGCTCCAAAAGATCAAGGGACATATTTAGCCAAGTTCCAATATGGCTCCTAATTATCTGATAAGATAAGATCAGCTAAGAATCCATAATTAACTGAATCTATGAGTATAAAGCTCATCAAGTACAGGTACAGAGACAAGCCCTTATACCTGTACTCCTCATCCGGGTCCCTGAAAATTTGACAAGTTCACCACCGTGTAGTTTTGTAGACTCCTGAAATGTCTCAAGGAGCATAATCCCGATGTGAAACTCGCCCAGGACATCGTTATTAATAACAATGTAGGTCGACCCAATCAAGTTCATTGTTGGGCATGTTGGGCACCTGGACATACTTGGCGGGCATGCGATGTGTATCCTAATTGGCGTCCACCACATTTAGGCTGGCGACCATATGTTCTGGATGTGTGCATTGGTGGCCATTATGTCTGATGATGAGCTTCAGATGATGAAGCCTCTCTTGCAGATGGATCTGTTATGGAAAACCAGTAATCGTACGGGCAACGGAGGATCCCGTGCGATGGAGACTTCACCTCCATACTTTTCCGCTATGCATATCAAAGGTTTGCAAGTTCCACCAGATCATCCAATTTTCACATTTTCTGCACGAGTGAATGATCTTTCAATCACAATGCTTGTGGATACAGAATCCAGTATGTCTTCCATAACTACTTCTCTAGCGCATCAGTGCTCATTACCTTTAAAATGTGCAATAAGGTCTTGCACATTTTATATGGTAATGGGCAATCTCGTGCAGTATCATAGTACACCACTTCGACTACACTGGTTTTGGGTGACAATCGTAATTTCCCTCTGGTCTCTTAGGGTTGTCCCTTCCCAGGTCTTTGACATTATTCTGGGATGTGATTGGTTGAAGCAATCGAAATATGTGTGATTTTTCACTCTTTCCTCCTGTATTACGTTTGGAGTCTATGTCTCTGCAGTCTATTCCTTTACGTCCAAAGAAGCTTGTTACTGTTGGTATCAATGCATACAACTCCTTTGATTCCAGTCTTGGGGTGGTGTTATCTCAACAGGTTTAAATGTCGGATCCATCACCTGAGTATCGAGCACAATGTATCGAACAACTTAAGCAGCAGTATGCAAGTTTGTTCAAATTTGATCTGTCCCAAGGTGCACGTGTGAAGACTTGACACTGTATACTTACTGGCAAGCAAAGCCTTTCAAATCCCGGTTCGACGCAGGTCATCAAAAGAGTTATTAACCATGCGAACAACTGTTACAGATATGATCGGTAAGCGGGTGTTGTAAATCACGGAGTCCATGGGCATGTGAACCTCATTTGGTTCCCAAGCCTAATGGATCTCTTCGATTCTGTGTGGATATCGACCTCTCAACGATGTTACCATTAAAGATGTTTATTATCCACTTCCGAACTTTGCCGATCTATTAGATCGTTTGGGTCAGAGTCGATGGTTTACTAATTGGATTTGGCATCAAGATATTGGTAGGTTCCTATGGCTGAGAAGGATATTTCAAAAACACCCATTTGGTCTTTATGAGTTTTTAATCATGCCGTTTAGATTGACTTCAGCTCCTGCTACCTTTCAACGCATGATGGATGAGCTTCTTTTAGATATGCCCGATATCACTTCCGATTTCATTGATAATGTGCTAATTCATGGGTCTGGTTCTTGGAGGATCACATTCATAATGTATGGCGAGTTCTTGATCGATTTTGAGAAGTTGGCTTGAAGTTAGACTTAAGAAGTGTGTTCGGATTGACGATACCCTTACTTGGTTACCGTATATCTCGAGAGGGTTTACAAGTGGATCCATTGTGAGCTGTTTGAGAGTTCCTTCGTCCCCGTATGGTACAGAAAGTTCAACGTTTCTTGGCAAGGTGCATACTTGGGTCAATTCATCGATCATCTTGATGATCGAACTACCCCTCTTCGGAGTTAGTTCGTCCACAAGTACCTTTCAGGTTTACTCGTCCGTTCATTTTATAAAATGCCTCAGATGTTAGTATTGGTTGTGTTATGCAAACTAATGTTGTGGATCCTTCAATTCGACACCCGGTGGCTTACATTAGTCGAGTACTCGCGCCGGCTGAGCGGAATTATTCACTACTGAAAAGAATGCCTTGCTGCTGTTTGGGGTTTTGAACGACTTCATGCCTACTTACATGGGAGTGAAACACTTTTGGAGTGTGATCATGCTGTGTCACTTCCTTGTTAAAACGAAGAATTAGTGGGTCGTGTAGCAGATGGGCATTACGTCTCCAAGTATATAACTTTAAGGTGGTGCACAGGCCTGGGCGAACAATGGTGGATGCGATGCACTTTCTCGAGCACCCCTTTCTGATTCCACTTTGCCTGCTCATGCAGTCGCTGCAGCATTCGGTTTGATACAAGCCCCTCAGGTATTCGATGCCGACTTACCATCCTTGGAACAGTGGCAGGATGCCCAAAAACGTGAACCGTGACGAGGCAATTACGGGATGCGTTTGCAAATCCTTCTTCCGAACCGGTTTCGACAATATCATGCTCAGTTTCGACTTCAGGATGGTTTATTGTATTTTATTGGGACAAATCCAGAAACAGATGGCGTTTGTTTGCCCTCTACATATGTTCCACACCTTCTTCGAGCATATCATGATTCGCCTATTGTTGGAGGTCATCTTGGTCACCAACGAGTGTTGGAGAAGCTCCGCAGATCCTTTTATTGGCCCAGCATGCGTGGTGATGTGATCAGGTATATTCAAGCTGTCCCATTTGTCAAACTCGGAATTCCTCTACGACTCGGGCCATGGGGGTGTTAGAATCCATCAATCTCTCGCCCTTTTGAGTTAATTGCAGTGGATTTAATGGGACCTTTTCCACGTTCTTCTCAAGGTAACCAGTACATCATTGTCGTATCTGATTATTTAACTCGTTGGAGGTTGGTGCTCTTCCGGATGCAACTGCCATGTCAACAGCTTTGTTTTGTTCGATAATGTGGTTTTGCAGCATTCTTGTCCAGAGCGGATGTTATCAGATAATGGCCCCGCTTTCATTGCAGAGGTATTCCGAGTGTTGTGTGAGAGGTTAGGGGTAAAACACTCATTTGCCTCTCCATATCATCCACAAACTGATGGTTTGGTGGAGCGATTGAATCGGACCTTCAAGGGTATGATCTCGAAGTATGTGAACTTCAATCACACTGACTGGGATTGGTATTTGCGATGCTTGAGATTTGCTTATGTAACAGGCATTCAGAGTTCGATTGGTATCTCTCCATTCAAGGCATTGTATGGATATGATCCTAAGTTGCCTAGTGAATTGGGATTATCATCGAATCTGCCACGTGCCGAGGATGCAAAATGTGGGCTCGACATTTGGATGCTGTCTTGCCTCTTCTGCGTGCAGAGTCTGCTGAACATCTTGGTCGAGTCAAATAGCAACAATCTTCTTACAATGCACGACATCAAATCCACCAGACTATGCTGACGGTGACTTAGTACTGGTACGTTTTCCCAAGCTGACTGCACCTGGGCTTGCAACTGGTTTATTACATAAGTGGCTTGGTCCCTACCGAGTTCCCGAAAGGTTGGTCCTCATGTATCAGGTACAGTTGGTGGGATCTCATGAGGTTGAGATAGTTCACGTAGTTCGAATGAAACGATTTGTCGTTCGAGACTCGTTGATACATTCGGTCATACCTTAGATGGCCCAGCCCACACAGATCTAACCATAAGATCCATCACCATCTACACAACCACTAATGTAAGATACTATACATTATGTAACATATAATGTATATATGCATGTTAATACACACATGCATAGTGACACATGGGTGGTGATTGGCCCCCATGTGTCAGGCCACATGTCACAATCATGTGTCCACGTGGCAGGTCTCCTGTATATAAGCAGGGTTTTGTAATTATATATTTGACATTCTGAATATATATATGCTCTTTCAAATTGAATAGATTTAAATAATGGAAAATTGAAATTGGAAAAGATAAAGAAAATCTATACAAAAAGACACAAATATGAGTGTTCCATATAAATAATTAAAAATGCCCCTCACCTCTATCATTTGTGAAAGTTTCAAAATATAAAAATGTGCATATTTATTAGCCAAAACCCTAACTTATATATAGAAACAAGTGGTTCAAATTAAAATCAATTCAATATATATCAAAATCTCAAATATATGACATTGTAGCAGTACACTTAAACCTATAAATCCATTTTAAATTAAATCTATATCAAATAACTGCTAATACTTTATTAAACGTTAAGACATTTGTTTTACATTTATAAATATTTAAGTTTTAAGAAAGAAATTCACTTGTTAAAGTTGTGTTAATGACAACTGCAAGAGTAAAATGCCATAAAATTGTGGCAAATTAAAAAACACAATTTTACCCTCACCTTTGAAGGTAAGATTTTAAATACGCCTAGATTTATTTAAATTCATAATTATCATAGGTTTTAAATAAAAAAAATTTAAAATATTTTAATATAAATAGTCAAGATTTTTAATTTTTAATTTTTATTTTATATAAAGAATTTTATAATAATGAGAAGTAACTTATATTTATTTAATTTAAAAAATAAAATTTATTAAGTTTAAATTAATACCACAAGGTTGAACAGCACATGTGAACCGCACATAACCTAATTCGTACACTGGGTCAAATCCGTACGCTCTGTTATTAGGGCTCTTCAATGGAGAAGATAATATCAAAGAAATTACAGGTGGCCGTGGGTCTTATCCATGGCGCTGGCAACAGCTTGTGGAGGACTAGTGTCTCTAATGGGATTCCCTTCGCATACTGAGTTTCGACAAACCCTACTTCCATTCCCACTCTCCAAATCAAGAACACCCACTATACGGAGATCAGCAGGATTCAAGTCCTCTGGTGGGGAATGCAGAAGCCCGAGAAAGTACGTATACCATGCACATATACACGTAATACTGTGTATATTCTCTAAACAGGTTGAGCTGGAGCCTATTACAACAGAGGATCAATTCAATGAGGTCCTTTCCCAATGTCAACAATCCAACAAAGGTGTGGTGATTGAATGGTATGATTAATATACATAAAACTACATATATTAATCAAGTATTCTATAGGATGGCATCATGGTGTAGAAAATGCATCTATTTGAAGCCCAAACTTGAGAAGCTAGGTGCAGAGTACTATCCAAAGTGAGTTAATATATGTATATATATGTATACATGTATATAAACTGTACATGCATAGCTACCAATTCTACTGCGTGGATGTTAATACTGTTCCAAAAGCTCTCATTGAACGAGCTGAAGTTACTGTAAGTTCAACTATTTAACACAATTCAACTTACTAATGTAAATATCCTGGTTACAGAAAATGCCGACTATTCAGGTAAGAAGAGCGAGAGAGAGAACATATATTAAGGTTGTACTTATATGAAGCTGTGGAGAAACGGACAGAAGAAGGGAGAGGTCGTGGGTGGTCATCAAGCATGGTTAGTGTTGGACGAAATCAGAGATATGCTTAAAAAGAACTAAAACTGAACTATATAAAATCGAAAAGGTTTAGATTAAGAAAAAATAAAAGTAACAGGTGGCACATACTTGTTTACTTGCTTCCTCACTTTGCAGACCTGCAACATGATTCCCTCTTAGTACAAATTGATATATAAATACAGTGCATGCAAGTACAATACAGATAATTTACTTAAATGCTCACACACACTTATTGGTAAGTACCTGATCTTACGAAGAGCAGTAGCCATCTCCTCACGCTTTCTCTTAGCCCTCAGATGAGTTCCTAGCTTGCGCTTGGCGACCTTCAGTGCACGCTTATCTTTCCCGACCTTGAGCAGCTCGGTTATACGCTTCTCGTAAGGTGCAAAGCCAGCAACTTCACGGATTAACTTCCTCACGAACGTTGTCCTTGTCCCGCCTTTCTGTAAACCAAAATCAAACTCAAAACTATTCGAATAGCAAATTAAGGTTCCAAGCACTTGCGGAAAAAGTCAGACACAAATCGGCATGTGTAATGCATAAACAACACAAATTTTCGCATAGGAACCAGAAATCGGCATGCGTAATAACACATAGAAGCACAAATTAAAAACATCCGACATGCAAAATGCATAGAATCAGTCAAAAAACACAGGAGATCAATGCATTTTCAATAAAAAATATAAGATTTCATGTATGCCAATTCGTGAATCACTTACCCCCTTCCTGCAACGGGACGCTTCGCAGGAGTGCGCTTGGTGAGGACATGGCCTTTGTTCAATCCGACCGCTATGCCGCTGCTCTCCACACTCGGTGCCATTGCCGTCAAGAACCCTAAAACTGCAGACCCTAACTAGGTTACGGCTACTAAACCCCTAAATCACGTTCCTTGTTCGAATCCCTTCAGAAACATTTCCAATAACACCACGTCACGTCGGGAACATTATCATTCCACGGCGTCTTTAGAGCACGACACTTTTCTAGAACGCCCTAGAATATTCATACCTCTCGATTGTTCTGGTTCTCTCTGTTGCATGTATAAAAACAAGGGCATTTCTTTTTGTGAAAAAGCATCGAAGAAAGAAATACCAGCTTCTTCTTAGATAGGATTTAAATTTTAATCTCTGTTCTTGAAAAAAAAATCTGATTCGGAAAAAACAGCGATATTTGAAGAATTCATGGCGCGCCAGCAGTAGGCATTGATCTTGGAACAACGTACTCGTGCGTTGGAGTGTGGCAGAACGATCGTGTGGAAATTATTGCCAATGATCAGGGAAACAGGACAACTCCGAGCTATGTCGCCTTCACGGACACCGAGCGCCTCATCGGAGACGCAGCCAAAACCAGGTAGCGATGAATCCCCAAAACACCGTCTTTGATGCTAAGCGTCTCATTGGTCGGAAGTTCAGTGATCCCTCTGTTCAAGCCGACATCAAGCTATGGCCTTTCAAGGTACGCAAATTGGGTTTTCATGTGCATCTATATTATGCATATATGATATGTACATGTATATATATATAAACAGTACAGATGTTCATGATCTCATTTTTATTTTCTAATTTCTTGTATAGGTGATTGCGGGTCCAGCCGACAAGCCCATGATCGTGGTAACTTTTAAGGGCGAGCAGAAGCAGTTCTCAGCTGAGGAAATCTCGTCCATGGTGCTCACCAAGATGAAGGAGACTGCCGAGGTGTACTTGGGGAAGACAGTAAAGGATGCGGTGGTCACGGTTCCTGCATACTTCAACGACTCCCAGAGGCAGGCGACCAAGGATGCCGGTGTAATTTCTGGGTTGAACGTGATGCGTATCATCAACGAACCCACAGCTGCAGCAATTGCTTATGGGTTGGACAAGAAGGGAAAGTCCACCAATGAACAGAACGTGTTGATCTTCGACCTTGGTGGTGGAACTTTCGATGTTTCCATTCTTACGATTGATCAGGGTATCTTTGAAGTCAAGGCAACTGCTGGAGATACGCACTTGGGAGGTGAAGATTTTGACAACCGGATGGTCAACCACTTTGTTCAGGAGTTCAAGAGGAAGTACAAGAAGGACATTTCTGGTAACTCGAGGGCTCTTCGTAGGCTTCGGACTGCCTGTGAGCGTGCTAAGAGGACACTCTCATCGACTGCTCAGACTACAATTGAGATTGATTCCCTCTACGAGGGCATTGACTTCTACTCGACCATCACCCGTGCCAGGTTTGAGGAGCTCTGCATGGATCTCTTCCGCAAGTGCATGGAGCCCGTTGAGAAGTGTCTCAAGGACTCTAAGATGGACAAGGCTTCCATTCACGACGTTGTCTTAGTCGGTGGCTCCACTCGTATCCCGAAAGTGCAACAGGTATGTGTAGTTAATCGATGTATACATAGATAGTTCATATGATGTTCTTGATTCTTCTATGTAATGGTACTAACATGTTTTCGTATAACAGTTGCTCCAAGACTTCTTCAATGGCAAGGAGCTCTGCAAGAGCATCAACCCTGATGAAGCAGTTGCATACGGAGCAGCAGTGCAAGCAGCCATTATGAGTGGTGTACAGAACGAGAAGGTGCAGGATATGGTTCTCCTGGATGTGGCACCGCTCTCACTGGGACTAGAAACAGCTGGAGGAGTGATGACAACGCTCATCCCACGGAACACCACCATCCCCACGAAGAAGGAGCAAGTCTTCTCAACTTACTCGGACAACCAACCTGGTGTGCTGATCCAGGTGTATGAGGGTGAGCGTGCACGCACTAAGGACAATAACCTTCTGGGTAAATTCGAGCTCTCGGGTATTCCTCCGGCTCCTCGGGGTGTACCACAGATCAACGTGACGTTTGATATGGATGCAAATGGTATCTTGAACGTTTCAGCTGAGGATAAGACGACAGGGAAGAAGAACAAGATCGTGATTACGAATGATAAGGGGAGGTTAAGTAAGGAGGAGATTAACAAGCTGGTACAGGAGGCTGAACAATACAAGGCTGAGGATGAAGAGGCACGCAAGAAGGTGGAAGCCAAGAATGGTTTAGAAAACTATGCATACAGCATGAGGAACACCATTCGAGATGAACAGGTGGGAGGTAAGTTGGATCCTTCCGACAAGAGGAAGATTGAGGAGGCCGTTGAGAAGACCGTCCAGTGGTTAGATGCTAACCAGCTTGCGGAGGTGGACGAGTTTGAGGACAAGCAGAAGGAGCTAGAGAGTGTGTGCAACCCGATCATTGCGAAGATGTATCAGGGTGGTGGAGGTGCTGCCGCTGGCGGTATGCCGGGTGGCATGCCAGGTGGTGCTTATGGAGGCGGTGATGGTGGCGCTGCTGGGGCTGGTCCCAAGATTGAAGAAGTTGATTAGAAGTGCAATTGTTTTCCATTGTACATTTTTTTTTGCTTTTGTTGAAGTAGAATAAATTTTTGCTTTTTCTTTGTAACGATAATTCCATACATCTCTCTCAAATAGGACGTTTATGTATTATGTAGACATACGAAGATGCATACACAGATGAACATATCTATATATCTGTGTACATAATATATACGTGCGTCTTTACATGGTGAGCGGCAAAATTTGAATTTGAATCCATGACCTAACAATATGCCACACGTCGAAACCGCAGTAGCTAGTCCGGAAAGGAATCGATTGGCATATCAAGATTTTACGAGAAATAGTTATCGGCTGCTTGATTGGGATATTTTTTAACCTAGGTTAGAGTTTTGAATGGCGGCAAAGAGGGCTGCACGCCCACGCTCATGGCGTGCTGTACGCACTCCTTGTGGTCCAGCCAGGAGTACTAGGAGTATCTTATTGCGAAGGCAGGCCCAGCAATTCGCTGACTGTTTTCACCAGATTTGCGAGGGATTAAGCTCTTTTGAGAAGAGTTTAATACTCCTCGAGTTTTTGCATCGTCTCCAGGTGTGTGTATATATATATATATATAATATATATATATATATATATATATATATATATATATGATTTGTATCTATTTTGTTTCACAGAGTAGGATGGGCTGAGTCTGAGTTTCTAGAAGAACAAGCAACATTTTTTCCCTCTGCTTACTTTTTGTGCTGCTTGTTTAATTCAAAGAAAAATCATTATTGTAATATGAATAAAAAACTGTGGATTTGCCACGTGGACCTGTGCCACGCGTGCAACGATGGCGTCACGTGGGGAAGCTGCTAACTTGGATATATGGAGGAAGAAGAAGGGAATCCAGCAAGCAGGTGCCCATCTCAGAAAGCATCAAAATGGTCAGTTGAATCCTCCCGTGAATCCAGCCGTACATTTGAACCAACCGGATGCATCGAACAGCTAGAAGTCTGTGGTGTTCTATCCGTCAGCTTCTCTTGCACCACCCAGCAGCAACATTCGATCGTGTCAGCTTTCACACCTGAACACAGGGTCAGGTTTGGAACCTTTGAAGTCACAACAGAGGAAGAGCCGGACAAGGGACACTGGTGTTGGAGCATGCCTAAATCAGTGAAGTGATATACATTGAACTATATGGTTGCTCAAATTTAGTTGCAAAAATTACAAAGAGAGGAACAGTGGTATTTGATTGAAATGCGTCTGGTCTGGTCCAAGATCAACAGAGATTTATTCCATGTCAAAAAAAAACTTACGTAACATCCTGGTAAGAGAAATTGTTAATATTGGAATTTATATTAGTTACATTGTATAGTAACAGTATTTGCCTCATATGGGCATTTTCTTCAGACATTACTTGTAAAAAACATGACTTCTGAAATATAATAAGAAAATAAATTCGGCACTTCTTTGAAGTGTCTCAAGAACTTACACATCTCTCTCTCACACACACATCCTCCTATACATTATATATACAATATTTATATATGTATTTCGGAGTTAGGAACATACAATATATATATGTATATATAATATATCGTTCGCATACATTGTGTATATATTGCATTTGTTGTTGCTTTTGTACAAGAATGTGTTTGTGTGTGTTTTTATGCATGCTATGTATACGCACTAATGTCATCAGTGTGGAGTATATAGTATATACTACTTAGGATACTATAACACGCATGTGGCATAAAGTGTGTGCATATACATTGTACATGGGCATACCAAGCACTCGTACGAGTACTATGTTTGTGTGTGTTTCCATGCATGCTCACACACATATGTGGTGTAATACTTCCTCTCTCTCACACCCACAGTGTGTGTGCGTGTGTGCATATATATATATATATATATATAAGCATAATATAGATACATGTGTATTTATATTATATATGTTTACAATATACATCTTCTTTCATGCAAATTGAGTGTACAGTATATATATAGTATATTATATGGTATGTACAAAATACAATTTATGCAGGTCTCTCTCACACTCTACAATCTCTGTAGTATCTCTTTCTCACTCAAACACTCCATGGCTGCACATACATGCACACATATGTAGATGATAATATATAGATATGTGTGCACATTTGATCTTGTGTGATGTGTATTTCACATTGTCTTCTTAAATGTAAGATCTAAGGGGGCTATGGCTAAGTCTGGTTTTACATATATTAATCCTTGCACTTGTTTTGTTATCATGTCTTTATGTTGAATTAAGTTGTGGTCAGTAAGACAGATTTTGGTAATGTTTCGTAAACTTGAGTATAATATGCCTTGCATAATTTAATGATACTAGATCTAAGTCTGTTGTTAGATACTTTATAGCATCGTTTTTACTATGACTTTTATTTTTATTCTGAATTGATTATTGTTGCCTACTTAATTATGTGACAAACCTTAAATGTAAGGCCAACTTAGTGCATTTAGTTGTTTAATAGTAATCCGATAAAAAAAACTTTAGTAAAGGTAGCACTTACCTTATAGAAAAAATTTCCTCTAGTTTTTATGTTTCAATTAGGTTCTTATAAAATTTTCTAGTCAACTCTAGCAAATTTGACGTGTCGATGTAGGTTTCTAGGGTTGACCTAACCTTAGAGTTGTCCTAAACCATGAATAGAGTTTAGGAGGTGGAATATGCTAGAGTCAGGTATGAAACATTAAGGGTTGGCCCAAGCCTTTTTGTGCCACCTCACTCACTCAAACAAGAAAACAAGAGGGGAGGGGGTTAGGGCTTTGTCACATAACTTAGGTAGGGTAGTCATAGAGAGAATTCCTAAGTTTATTTCTCTCTTACCAATGCAAGCTTGTGATGTCAAGGTACAAAACATATTATGCCGCCTCAACCTTTAAAATATGAGGCATGTCTCATGTTGGGGATAACATTACTTCGTCACATGGATATGGATTTGAATATGAATACGGCAAAAGGATGCAGATATGAATAAGATAAGAATAATTAAAAATAGCTAAGTTCAAATTTGACTTCCTTTATAATATATAAGTGTGAACTGATTAAGTTAAGCATTCCGATTCAACACCAATTTAGAAGCTAATCCTCATGTCTTGTTCTGATTTTATAATATAGTTTGTTTCTTATCTTCTTGGCTTGGTTTTTTGACAGTTTTAACCAGAATACTTCTTCATTCCTTGGTTCTGAACTTTTAAATTTCTTAACATGTCTTTTATGGATATAGAACTCCTTGCGCAATAATTTCAATAGTTATAACTTGAGAATCAACGGCTGTGATAAGATTTATAACAATAATCATCCTCATCACAGGTCTTAGAACAAGAAAGTCAACCTACCAACCAAGTTTGATAGATCAAGGTCACACTTTCGAGGTTTCATGAATTAAGTTTAACTGGTGTTTCGTTTACACTTGCACCGGTACTCTACGGCTACAACAAAAGTGGGTCTTGTAGGTGGTGTAACTTTGAAGTGGTTTGCACCTTTGCTTGAGAAGGATTCACCATTCTTAAAATTATGAGATACGTTTTTCCAAGCCTTTAAAGCTATACTTTTAACAATCTTGACTATGAATGCATGGCGGTAACCAAGTTTTTGACAACTATGATAAGGTTCCCGTGCAGCATTCGAATACTTTCATGTGACATCAATTCAGACGATACTACCCTTCATGATCAATTCAGGAAAGATCTTTATGACAATTCTTATTCACTCTTGAGGACTTAAATTCTTTAAACAAAGCTATTGCTCAGGCAGTTCATTATGACAATTGACTTTTTAAGCGATGTCAAAAGAAACATTTTCGACATGTATTTCGTACTTCCAACTCCAATAGTGCAAGAGCCATCAGCTACTCTATCTTTTGATGTCGAATCGGTGAAAATGGATGTTATTCAACTACAAGGGCCAATGACACAAGTTGAGCGACAATAATGTCTTTAAGCAAACTTGTGTTTATATTGTGGTAAGGATGGACACTGAATTGTTATGTGCCCAAATAGACAACGGATTTAAATTAAGGTGATGAATGGTCCCTCGATGGAGTCGGAAAATTAAAAGGTCTAGTTCAAATAAAAACATTTTTGTCATAGTTTTTACTATGACTCGACTCTTTACTTTGGACGTTAACTGTGGTTACCTACTGTACTATGTTGATGGACCCTAGATATAGTGAGAAACAGCCCCGCTTAGTGCACTTAGGTGTTTAAGGGTAGTCTGGCCGGCTATCTTTAGATGTCGCGAGAAACTCTAAGCGAAGGTAGCACTTACATTCTAGAAAACCCACTCCCGATTTTGACATCCTAGTTAAGATGAGTTTGGCATGTTAATAGGGTTAAGAACACCCCTAGGGTTGACCTAGCCCTAGGGTTGCCCTAACCCACGCCCTAAAACCCCACCCCCCTTGGTTAGGGTTTAGGGATAGGGGTTAGTGTGCAAACTCATCTCATTAACTAAGGGGCTGGCATTTAATGCTAGCCCAGTAACACATATAGGAAAAGAGGGGGGGGGGGGGGGGGCGGGGGCTCCGTCACATAAATAAGGTAGAGTATACGTAGGAGAGTTCCTGGGTTCATGACTGAGTTCGTTGCTCTTCTGCCGGTGCAAGCTTCAACTTGTGTTGTTAAGGTACAACCCTCTGTTGTACCGCCCTAACTTCCAAATGCCAGGGGTACGTCCCACCTTCGGGGTAGCTTACCCTTAACGTTGGCGAATCCATGCCTGGGAGGTCTTCTCGGAATGCACGTTCCAAGAGGCAGAGGTTGAGGCTTGTCTCCAGCCTCCTCCTCCACGTCAAGTTAAGTGTAGCACTCACAGCCAAGCAAGGCACATCCGTGTCCTTGTCCAACTGTGGGCGTGGGATCTTGTTTAACAGGTTCACATTACCTAGTTCCTGAGGGTTCATTGAGGGGTTCTAGAGTTGGCATTTAGGAGCCACGTTTGTGGCACTTGGTGCAACTCTCGTATTTAAGGGCTATGGCATGATAGCCCACATCGGGAAAGGCAGTGTCACATGGAGATGTGACACTGGGATAAACATCACATGGTACAATGCCCGAGGCACGCCCTTTGGGGTTATGTCATAGGCTTGTCGCCAAGGGGTTGGATACTTTAGCAAACAGACATGCTTGTGCTTGCACTAGGGTGCTAAGCCTTGGGCATCCGCTCAAGGGAGGTTAGGTCTCATAACTAGGTGTGTTTTGGCACACTTGGCTAGGGGAGTGTTCTCCTTGGAATTCAATGGTTAAACAACCTAAACATGTTAGCAGGAGCCCTTTCGTGAGGCACTTGCAAGGTCATGTGCTTAGGGTTATTTCAAATCTAGTCTTAGGGAGTTTGCTTAGTAGAACACTCGTGTTCACCTACGGCGCACACTCGTGTCCTCACTAAGTACTAGCTCTAGGTCTAGGGTATAACTTGGCCACTCAAACCCTTAGGGGTTAGTCGTGGTTCAGGGTACCCCTTATCACCCTAAAGGGGTTGTACTCCCGGATGAGGGTGATTCCTCAAGGGGTAAGTGACAATGTCTTAGCTCTGTCCAGGGGTATGTGTGGAACACATGTCTCCTTGATGGGGGTTAGGGCATGAGCCTGTCTAGGTCTTCTAGGGCAAGACCCTAAGTCAACTAGGGTTATCCCTCAAGGGTTTTGGGGGTAGACACTCTAGGGAGACTTAGGCTAAACCCTAAGTCAACTAGGGTTATCCCTCAAGGGTTCTCAGGGCAAACATTCTAGGGAGACTTAGACTAAACCCTAAGTCTCCTGTCCACTTGGGCATTAGAGTCTAACCCTAGGGGTCGTTGGGGTTGTTCTAGGAAACTTAGCGTTGCTCACATAGGGTGATGACGCCAAATGGCCACCTAGCAGCCACGTGTTGCCATGTGTTGGCCCTTTGGGTTAAAACTCTGACAATTTTAATTGGACCACTAGAAATCTATTTCAAATATTTCTTTATCAATTACAGTTTTACCTATGATCTCGACAAAAAACACTAGCAAGTCCTTTCTTTATTCGATTACTAATTTAACAAATATGACTTGATAATCATATTAATTTAATAAAATAACAAGTCCTTTCTTTATTCGATTACTAATTTAATAAATATGACTTGATAATCATATTAATTTAGTAAAATGCAAAGACTATAATATGAATATTGAACTTAGTTTAATTTGAATCGAACTTCAGCTTATAATTAAAAATATAATGCTACTTCAGTATTTTAAGGAACCATTCAAGAATTAAAAGGAATTATGAATTAGTTTGGTTCATTTAATTAAAACAAATATTATTTTTTGCACTAAATTATGATACATAATTTGAAATATGCTTTAAGAATCACCTCCTTGTTTGAGTTGATCTTAATTTGTTCGAAGTGGTCAAAAAATGATTGTTTTATAAAGTGCTTGGTGCTGTTAGAGTTCATGTTCATTAACATCACTTAATGACCTTGGAGAATGCCATATAATTAAGATGGTGCTACTTTCTTTATCACTCATGTTCAACTTAGATTATTTAGACCAGCTACTCTTTCTCCAATTGCTCATACACAACTTATATATGAAGATAGATGTTTCAATTTTATAGCCTAAGTTTCAAAAAGTAGTGAGGACATGGTTATGGGTATGAAGGCCATTGACGTGGTCGATTGCGTAGGTGTGGTATACAATGTTTTGAGTGCCAAAGATTTAGGCATTTGACTGCTAATTGTGCCAGCTAATTTACCACCCTTTTGCTAATAGTAAAACTTTATTTAATAACACTAAGGCATCTATATAACGTTCAAATGCAATTGGCAACATGGACAAAGAAAAATCAATTGTCGCTTTGGATAATGTGGTAGAATGTTGAAACTACAATGCAACACATCACACAAGTAAGGCATCATTCTTGAAGCTAATAAAGATGGTCCCATCAATGACTATATAGAAGTGTTCAATCCATGTATGAGCATCTTCTGTAACGCTCCAAAGAAGAAAGAGTCACGACAAAGACAAGGATTATACCATGTTGGATTGTGGGTTTTTTGTGTCCAAACACCAAACAATTGTTGTGTGTCTGCACTTGTGATTCTGTTATAACATGCAAAAGTTGCTCCACATGGCTAAGCACAAGAATTGAATGAGGAAGCTGACAGATTAAGAAAAAAAGATGAATTAAGAGTTATTTAATTTCTCCACCGATGAAAAGAACGTGTATTAAGGATACATAAGGTTAAAAAACCCTGGTTTGACCACTGTCGAGTGTCCAGCTATCGTGAATGAGCAGCAGTTCATAAGGGAGGCCGAATGGAGAAGCTAGGGACGTACAACTATGTATATTCTAGGGTATACACTGAGACAATATATAGGTGCTGACTTGAATGGCTAGGATTAAGCCAAAGGACAATATATTTAACAGTTTGAAACATCAATTAACATTACTAACCATTGTTCAAATACTATTAACTGTTCCAAAATTGATAGAAATGTTAACTAATATTAATTTTAAACTGTGTATACATAGTTTTTATCAAGTTGTACTGGTTGGCTGAATGTACCTACGGAGTATTATATATACATGATTGCAACGTATATATACGAGGTACATACGTGGTGGGGAACCCGGTTCCGGGGTATACGCCTCCTCAGTTTCTTAGTTAATAGCGGGTTTTGAAACTTTATCAGTTTAACCATATAATAATGTTAATATACATGTATGTATACATGTATATGTGTATGTTATATGTGCTTAAGTTTCCAATATAGATATCAAGTTATGCAAGAAACAAATATTAATTATTAAGTTAAAGAGGTTTACTTTGAAATAAAAATCATATAATATTACAATAAAAATGAGTGTCGAGTGAACATAATGGTTTTAATATAATGAACATCGTATTTTATATATTTTTGCAATAATAAATGATATGTATGCATATGTACAATATGTAATAACATATGACATATATGCATGCATAATACATACAAGTCCTCTCTAAACGATGAAACCATTAACAGATACGCTCTTCTCATCAAGTCATGCAACACACTTGTGTTGGGAAAGTCGATACACAGACAGATCCAGCCGTGCCAGGAGAGGTTTCTGTCAAATTTGCTTGTGGAAATGTACGGCAGATGCGCTAGTGTGCAAGACGCACAACGCACCTTCGACAGCATACGCAGGCCCAATGTTTACAGCTGGAACATGCTTCTCGCAGCATATGCCCGCAATGGGCATCTCACTGGAGCGCAGAATGTCTTTGAAAGAATGCCTCACAAGGACACCGTTTCATGGACTACAGTAATCAAGCTATATACGCAACAGGGAGATATACATCGATCTAAAGAGGCCTTCAAGAACGTGCTTGATAAGGATGTATTCTCTTGGAATGCAGTGCTTGCAGCATATGCCCAAGAAGGGGATTTGCGGGAAACACAGGATTTCTTCAGGAAAATGGCGATGAAGGATGTTGTTTCATGGACAACGATGATCCAGGCATGTGTGGAGGATGGTGATTTGTATAGTGCTCTACAGAGCTTTAATCAGATGCCATTGAGGGACTTGGTCGCATATAACACGGTGCTGCAAGGCTTTGGAGAAACAGAAGATGTCTTGACTTTCTTTTCTTTGATGCCCGAATGGAGTTTGACATCTTGGAACATTGCACTAGGTGTTCAAGACAAACTGTTCTGTCGCATGCCCGAGAGGGACATAGTCTCATGGAACTCTCTACTTGCAGCAGCTGGGAATCCAAGAGAAATATTTGAGAAAATGCCAGAACATGATGCGTACTCCTTCACTGTTCTTCTCACGAGCTATGCTCAGACGGGGCATATTGACGAGGCCGAAGTGTGTTCCACAACATGCCTGCTCGGGACATTCAAGCATGGGATGCCATGCTTTCAGTATTCTGTCAATGCGGTGAGATGGAGAAGGCAGAAGCCTTGTTTCAATCCATGCCACACCACAGTGTTGTTTCATGGAACACCATGATCTCTGGACACACTGAGAACGTAGAGACAGCAAAAGCTTTGTTCGACCTTATGCCGGAGAAAGACATTGTTTCATGGAACGCTCTCATACTTGCATATGCCCACTCGGGCATATCGAGGAAGCCAGGAACTTGCTGTCTCGGATGAGCCATCACAACGTGGTCTCCTGGAAACACGCTCTGTCAGGGTATGCCCAGAAAGGTTACAGTGAGGAAGCCAGAATGGTTTTTGAGAAAATCCCACGTCAGGACCAGGTCTCATATAACACAATGCTTGCAGCTTATGCATTCGAGAACAATATTGAAGCAACTAAGTTGTTCTTTGACAGAATGCCGAGTTGGGATACCAGGTCGTGTGCTGTGATGATGTTTGCCTACACAACTCATGGTCACACTCGAGAAGCTGTTGAGTTCTTTAACGGTATACAGTTTGTAAACTTACGACACGATAGGCTTGCTTGTGGTAGTGCTGTCCAAGCATGTGCGGAGCTTTCGTCTCTGGGAGACGGTATACTGATCCACAACGCTTTTGTAAGTTCTGGGACTCCTTTGGATTCTGCATGTGGGTGTGCGTTTGTGGAGATGTATGGGAAATGTGGGAAGGAAGAGGTTGCAAAGAGTGTCTTCGACAGGCTTGTAAACAAGAACACTGGCGTGTGGAGTTCTCTGATAGGTGCGTATGCAAGGAACGGATGTACACAGGAGGTGATTGAAAATTTCAGTATGTTACGATTAGAAGGATATCAACCCGATGAGAGTGCTCTTGTTGCGGTTCTTTCCGTGTATAGTCAGGCTGGGTTAGTGCAGAGAGGACTAGAGTGTTTCACACAGGTATATTACGACAAGGAGAATGCAGGGAGTGTGTTTCACTACCACTGCGTGGTTGATTTACTGGCTAGGGCAGGGCGGCTCGAGGAAGCCGAGGAACTAGTGGAAATATGCCTTATGAGCCAGGTTTTACGGCGTGGTCCACCTTGCTGAGTGCGTGCAGGGTGCACGGTGACTTGAGACGGGCTGATGCAGCTGTAAAGAATGTGGTTGATGAGGAGTCTTATGTAGGGAGTGTAAATGTGAAAGCAGGGCCTTACGTTCATCTATGTGCTATGTTAAGACCGTAGTGCTGTATGTATACATAGTATATATGTATGTATACATGTATGTACGTATAACTTCTCAGTTTTCAATTCTTTCCAGTGCTTGTTGTAATGGCCAGCATTCCCAGTATCCTTGGTTCTCATCTGCGAGTTTAAGCTCTTTGAGTTTTTTAATAGCATCGCTCACTTCAAAATCACAAGATTTGTCAAATTGTCTTTTTAAAACATCATCACATCTGCTCTGCAGCTCCTACGCATTATCAAAAAGATTATATTCCACCATACATACACACATATGTATATGTATATATGTATATAATGTATGTATTAGTACTACCTTTTCTGTAGCCTTTCCTCGAAGCAACAGTACAAAGTATGCCACAACTGTCTCATTCACCTATTGTTCTTGTAAGTGTGTGTGTGTGTGTGTGTGTGTGTGTGTGCGCGCGTGTGTGTAACTTACCTCTTGATGGAGGACATTCTCATATAAATAGGCCAGTGTTGCTGGCCCGGTATCCCGTTGCTTCTCATAAACTACTTTGGATATCAGTTTTTGATACTCCAACACATTGGTGTGAAACTTCGAGAAAGGGTGTGTGTGCGTGTGCGTATGTGTGTATCAATATGTGTGTATATATATCAATATAAACATGTGTGTGTGTGTGTTTTGCCTTACGTGTAATAAACTTTGAAGGAATAGCCTAACACTGCTGCAAGGATGGCGAAGCCCAGTTTAAGATTGGAAGTCTCATTCTCACTCCTACGTTTAAAGGACTCCCAAAGAGCAACCTAATGTGCATTAATATTAATTAATTTAATAATACTATAATTAATACTTACTATTGCAGTTATAGTTCCAGCTGCAAGCTTAGCCCACTCAACAGCACGCAAACGAGGTGTAGTCTTCATAGGCTATGAGAAAAATGTTAGTATATAACTACTCTCTCTCTCTCGCTCTCTCTTACCAAAACTATCTCCAAGTCAGCCATTGGAATATCCTTGAACTGTTTGATGTGGATTCCATATTTATAGTCCTCATTTTTTAATCTATAAATTATATTATATTAAAACATATTAATTTGGTGTAATAATCTTTACCTGTATAAGACAATCACCTGGCTGAATGTTGGCTCTTGCAACTGAACTTGTTGAAAGAAATTCCTTATCCTGAACGCTTTAATCTTAGTGCGTGCGTGCGTGTGTGTGTGCGTGTGTTTATAGAAGACTTACTTCACGTCTTCCACATGAACTCTCTCAATAAAATCCACTTTCTCATCACAACGTTCTTCCAAAGGCCTATTTGTTGAATCGGAGCTTTTCCCCAAATTACTGGTTAAAGAATGAATAAAATTAGTATACATACATGTGCGTGCGTGCGTGCGTGCGTGTGTGTTACCGTAAGGTTTTGAAAAGACTGAGTATTGCTTTGAAAATGCTTTTTCTTAACTCAGCTAGCTTTGCCATGAAGAAGTAACCTTTAGTCTTATCCAGTCCAACACCTCGATGGTAAATCAAAAACTAAATTATGTTTTAGTTAATAATTTAAATTTATTTCTATATGGACGGTTAGGATGCAAACTTTGGTATCTTACTTGATGGTCGAACATGTCGTCCTCGTTTGTGAAACGACGCAACAGATCGCTATCTAGCTAAATAGCACATTTTTGTCAAATATTTAAATAATAAATAACAAAACAATACATACACACACACACACAGATAATGTATGTGTGTGTGTGTGTGTAACCTTGGATTTATCATAATCAATGTTAAAACGAAGAAGGTATTTGCTTCGTTTTGCTTCTTCCCATTCTTTCTTGCTTAGCATGTTAAAGTTGCTCCTTTCATTATCTATACATAAAACTATATATATATATACACACATATATACACACACACACAGACACACACACACAGAAGAGAGAGAGAGAGACCTCCTGAAAGCATGTTAAGAAATTTTCTTCGTACTTTTCGATCACCGTACCCTTTTCTGGATCCTTAAACTTGTCATAAGCTTCAGAGGGATGGAAATATTTACTGTGGAGGATCTGTCATTAATAATTAAGTGAATTCACCAGTGTCACACACACAAACACACACACACAATATGGATACACACATGCACACCTTTAAATCTTTAAAGTCGTCCTCGTTTCTCTTGTTAATGTATTCTCAATCTTCGTGCACAAGGCCTTGAAGTTTTCCTTGTCCTCAGCAGCTATTAAAAATAAATAATCAATTAATTTAAATTTAACACGTACTTACCCAATAGATTTGTGAGCCTCTCCACAGTGTGCTCTTTTGGAACCATAATTGCAGGCTCGCGCTTGATCATAATAAGCTTGGCGGTTTCCTGAGCCATCTTCTTACCCACTTGTGCAACAAGCAAGGTGATGTATATATATAGTACTTTATTAAACGAATCTCCCATTTGCAAGAAACACCAAACAATACTTGAAAGCATCGCTTAGTTGTAACCATTAATGAATTATATACACATGCATGTATATGCATGTAATAAAGTGTATATATATACACAAGCACTTATTTATAACATATACATATAGCCTTAAACAAAGTGTGTGTGTGTGTGAGAGAGACATGCGTGTTAAACCCATTTTAAAGTTATAATAATTAAATCATTTACATATACTCCTCTAAGTATGATTTTATAATTTAGATCGAGTGAAGTCAATTCACAGAAGTTTTTATACATCTTCTCACGCACCAATCACACCCAATCTTTATATTCCTGTGTTATACGGAGGTGTCTACTGCAACTGATAGAAACAACACATACATATTCAAGGACCATTAACTAACCCCTTCACGCGAATGTGCTTTGTTTTAAACATTGCTATGGTACTTTGATTGTCACAATGGAGAATAGTAGGTTCAAGTTGTTATTGTTTGAGTTCAGCAAGCATATGTTGCATCTCCCTGACTATTGTACAAGCTGCCTGGAGCATTTGATGATAAGATACAGCACACACATGTAGTTGAATTTCTAGTGTCCAGTCTCCAGCTTAATCAGCATCTTAATATGCCTATATAAAGCCATACTGCATCGTACCCTTCAAGTACCTAAGCTTACATTTTGCTGGTTCACTGTGGGCTTTGAACGTTTGGTTCCATTAGCCAAATGTAGAAATCCTCCAATGAGTGAGCGGTACAGCGTTGCTTTTTAATGTAAAGGTACTAAATTGCCTCACACTCTATGACCTTGGACTGGAATTGGAGCACGAGCTACCATATATTACTGGTATCGTGAGTATATTCTGTCCTCGATCCAAATATATACACAGCACTTAAATAACGATCCATAGCTTTGGTAATGGACTTTGGTTATTTATATAGTGTTGTTAGAAAGTCTTTGACATTATTACATAGTTTGTGTTGAAGTTGATTCATCAAAGCATATGGCATATCACTCGCAACCGGAAACATAAAACAAACGTAAGACAATTACTTCGTGTAAGTTAATAATCTTGTCGATTGTCGTGCAAACACCACTGGTATCACTAACACAATTCTTAAGTTCATGAATAAATTAATTTGTCAAGCATGAGCCCATGAATAAATTAATTGAAGTTGTCAAGCATGGACAAGTTTGTTTTTAGGAGGGAGTGAATCACGACTACACATTGCTAGTGAGAAGTAAATTAGTCATGGTGATTAAACTAACGGTTAAGATTCATTGATAATAATACGATTAAAACCTTATATCAGAAGCATTTATTATAATAGTTTATCCACTGGCTTAATTAACTTTTAACATTTTCGATTGAGTTGTGTTCACCAAATTTTAATTCTTTAACATTATATAAAATATTTAATTTAAAAACATATGATTATACCTGAACCTTCCAGAGGGGAATATTCCAGAATATTCTGGGAGGTTAGAGCACCTCCAAGAAACTTCTCGAGGACCTTCCGAGAAGCTTCCAAAAGATTATCCATTAGGAATATTCTAGGCATATTGGCTGCTATCCCGTTTATGTAAACCTTGATTCACTTCGATATCAGTTATGGGCTGCTCTCTAGTTTCATCTTATTTCCTCCTTATTCCCCGGATCTAGTTAACAACCCATGATCTGGTAACTCCACCAAGTCCTCCTCGCGTCCAAAAACAAGTTGTGGAGAGTATGAGAACCTAATATATGAAGTTCTTTTGTGTGTTGTGGACTACCTTGGGTGGCTTGTGCATGGCTACATGGTGAAGTGGCACTTGACAAACACTATGCCACCTGGACTATCTTCCACATATGTGCACATACCTTTCATTTATGAGCCCCAGCTTGATGGGCATCCAAGCAAAGTGCAGTTTGTCTTCTATTGAGTCTTATACCAACGATGAACGTTGCATTGCGATATGGGTGGTTTCTATTTGGGGAGATGTCAAATATTATATGAGTATGGTGTATTCCATATTATATGAAGTATTTGATATATATAGAATATTTTGGTGACATGGTTTGATTAAGGTTAAAACACTTAACTTTTTAACTGACGTGAAGGCCAAGGATATTTTTAATTTTTATGAGTTTTGATTGTGTTTGGTTTATTTTTCATGGGTATTTTGAGTACACCCTTCCTTACTTAATTAGGCACTCCTTAATACATAAGAAGATCTATTGTAGTGAAATTAATTAATTTGCGCTCTAGGCCCTAAACCCTTGGGAAACGGGTTACCTGACGCCCTTTTCTTTCCCCCGGGGAATGGTAGCTGATCGCTCCGCCACCGCCCCAATTCTCTAATCTCATCTCAGCCCACATGCTGCCATCACTTTCCTGACGTGGGTTCCGATTCATCCCGCACTGTTTGAAATTACCCTAGTTCCTTCTACTAGGTTTTCCTCTCGCAGATGGTGAGAGTCTTGCGGCACGATCACCCTCCTGAAGAAAGCAGCTTCACGCCAGAGAAGCTGGAGGCGAAGTATGGCTGCGGCAAGTTTCTGCCCGAACAAAACGTCTATCTCTGCGGTATGCGCTTAGAACCTTCTAGCTCCGACTGACTGATTATCTCTCTCTCTCTCTCGCTCATTCACAGCACTCCCGGCGCGCCTGCGTCAAGCGCTGGAGGAGATCAACTCTGCGCCTGAGCCGCCCCCATTCCCCGCCGGCACATCCATTCGACGTTGGTTGATCGATTGGACTGTTAGAATTGCTGAGGAGGGGAGGGCAGTGCTGAGGTGCTAAGAGCGACGGAGACATTGGATAAAGCGATTGTGGAGGTGCAGGGCGATGCGAGGATCTGACAAAGAATGGGCAGATCGTGTGAGGAGAGCTGCCGCTGCAGCTGAACCAAGGGTGCAGCCTCTCCTGCTGGTAACTCCCCCGAGTCCTCCTCCGGTGCAACAACAAGTCGCAGGGAGTGTGAAGGAAGCCCTGTCCCGAGGGTGGAACCTAATGTACGAAGATCCTCTGCGTGTTGTGGACTATCTCGGGGGTGTTGTGGATGGCTACATGAATGAGTGGGCGCTTGACACACATCATGCCGCCTGGACGATGGCGCTGCAGAGTTCGGGTTGGGGGAAGTCGAGATCGATCCAGGAGCTGGCTACCAAAGGCTTCCACGTCGCGTACGTTTCGTTTATGAGCCCCGGCGCGACGGGCGTCCCCGGGCGAAGTGCAGTTGCCGACGTGCTGACTTCCGATACCAACGACCCCCGCTGCATTGCGGCATGGGTGGCCGCCATCCTCTTGCAGATAAAGGACGCAAGCCCGGGGAGTGGAGGGAGACGCAGGCGTCATTCCCCAAGGGGACAAAACCCGGAGAAGTGGAAGGAGGCGCAGGAGTCATTCCGCAGGAGGTGTCCCAGAGGTATCTCAAGTGGAATTCCTGTAGTTTTTGGGCTGACATTGTGTTACCAGTTACAAGGAACTCAAGGAGGACGTGACTCGAAGAGTGCCTCACCAGTCTCCTGCTCCCGGAGAGCAGTGGAATCCTGATCAACTGCGGCAATGGATTGACGGCAAGCTGAGCGGAGTCTTCACACCGGGAAGGAAGGTCGTCTTCTGTCTGGATGAAGCCGCCTCCTTGTTCAAGGAGCAGCCAGGTTCGTTCTTGGCTTTTAGGAGGTTCTTCTCGGCGATACCCCACCATAGGAAGCTCTTCGGTCTGGTGGCTGACACAGCAGGGAAGCTAGGTCTTATTTTCCCACACAGAATGTTCGATCCGAGCGCGCGGGGTGTGGATCCAGCGGCTAAGTTTTTTCAGCCCGTGTGGATGGTGGGAAGCGCGCACAGGGAGCCGGACAAGCTGAAGCGCCTGATGTCGGAGCAGAAGGATGTGGCTGCTGTTTCGGAAGACTTTATAAGGGAGCTCTTCAAGATGGGGCGCCCGCTCTGGCGTGCTCTGCTTGGAAACAATGCGTCCCTGAAGGTGCAGTGAAGTTCGCCAGCCAGAAGCTGTTGAACGGGTGTCTCTGGAAAAGAGCATGAACCACGGAGGCAATGGCAACGGCCATCATCGGGGTGGTGGCCGGGTTGGAGGTGGCTGCGTGGGCGGACCTCGCCCAACACATGGTGGCTGGCCATATGCGCAGCGTGAGTCACGTAAGTGGGGATGGGAGCGTATCTTCACTGCTGACGTGATAGAGCCGATCCTGGGCGAGGCGGCGGGTCACATCTTGGCCAATGTGGAGGTGCTGCTTCTTCTTCTCCAAAGCATGGGTAGGGTATTGAAGCAAGCCTTTGTTGTGGAGGGGCCACGAGGAGAGATTGTGGGGAGGCTGCTGCTGGTGCTGGCCATGCATCATTGTTGCAGGCTCGAGCAGTCTGGGCAGCACGAGATGTATAGCCACCCGGTGCCCCTGGGCAGCTTCCTGTCGGTGCTCTGTAGCCGCACGGTGACGGCCAAAGGCTTCATTTTTTTCAACCGTTTCATGTTCCTCAACAGGAAGGAAATAAGCAGGAAGCTTCTCCTCTTCTGTTTTCTTTGCGGGTTTGCCATCATCCCGCAAAGAAACCAAGCGGGGTTCGACGTTCTGTTGCCCTGGCTCGTTCCAGGACCGGATGGCAAGTACCAACTGGATCCAGATCGGATGCGAGCTGTGCCTGTTCAGATCCGAAACAGGCAAGCCGATGCTGTGAAAGCTGAAAAGCTTTTAGCATGTCTTTCCTCCTGGTAAGCTTGTGTTCTTGCCTCAGGGCCAACTTCAGTTTGTTTTTTTCAGGACCCCGAAGGTCAAAGAAAAAGAAGAAACAAGCAAGTCCACGGAGGCGGAGACCAGCAAGTATGTTTGTTGTCATTGTGTTAAATCAAAACTTAAATGTTTTATTTTGGACTTCAGGCCGACAACGATAGCAGGCAAGTACTTTCAAGCATGACGGGTAAGCTTGTTTCGCTCCCGTGTATCTCAGCTGCATTCATTCTTTTCTTTGCAGCCCTCCCCCGGAAAGAGCTGCAGCGAAGGTTGTGCGTTTAAAAAATAAAGAACTTGCTGATGAGGATGAAGCTGAAGAGCTCCGGGAGCTCGGTGAACTTGCTGATGAGAATGAAGCTGAAGAGTTCCGGGAGCCCGGCCTCATGGAACATTTTGACGAGGGCAGGTCAGTTTGATTTGAGTTTACACTCGATCGTGACTGTTGTTTTTTTTAGGCCTCTCAAGAAGCAGCGGACCACTGTGGCAAAGCAGGAGGAAATCAAGCTTGGAGATGAGTGCGGCTTGTACCTTCATGTCAAGGGGAAAGCAGCTGTTGAGCATGAGGTATAGCACGATTCAAAACTGCTGTTGGTTCTACTGTGTTGTTTTCAGGTGGATATAACTGAGGATTCAAAGGTGCTCGTTCTTCAGGGTGTACGATTCCCATTCCTGGAGGTATGTCATTCATTTTACGGTGTCATTTGCCTTACTTAAAGTCTCTTCTGTTTGTCCTGAGATCAGGGACGGGTGTCCGCTGAGCTGGAGAAGATGTGCGACGCATTCTTCAAGGTGGACGATGAGCTCGAAGTCGATGAGAAGAGAGGGAAGATTGTGCGGCATAATTTCAGCAACTACTTAAAGGTTGGGAAAAAAGTTTATGAACCGGATCTACTTGATATAATATTCTAAATATAGATCTTGATATTATCATTATTATGTTCTTAAAAGCTTGTGGATTATCTGTACTCAGCTTTTAAGTGCATTGAGGGCTAACTTTATATACTGGCCAATTTTCACTGTACCAGTTATATACCTAGCTGGATATTACCTACAAATATATTAATTATAATTGTATACTCTCCCTAAATCGGTCTAATAGTTCACAATTAGACACAGAGCAATGCTTTTCACCAGACTTTTTGAGTTGTCTAATTATATGATATGGGCAAATCCAGTTCATAATAATTAAGTATTCACTGTAAAACTTCTGGATAAGCTGTTTAACCAATTCATAATTATTAATATGCACTCCGAGGATATGTGTTTTTGTTGTTGAGAATGAGTCAAACTGATGATTACTAATTAATGGAATGTGAGAGAATTATGTAGCTAATTTACGTTCATCAGTCCTAAGTTCTAGCTAGTCTTGATTATCTTTTGGTAACTCGTTCTACTAGTCTTGATTACTGTGTATTCATGAAGGGAATGGACAAAAGCATAAATTGCAAGACTGACAATTGTACTGGGTTAGAATTTCTAGCTTTGCCACGTATTTAATTGTAAACTGTATTATATTTAATAATGGCTAATAGAAACCTAGTTTTAACAAAAATGTGTTTTGTAATAAATTTATTAATATGTAATGCAACTACTCAGTCAGTAATGGTTGAAAACTTATTAAACAGGAATATACAACTTACCTTGCCCACAACCGGCAGAAGTTTTTGCTCAAATTTTAACCCGATATTGAACAGCCTTATAATTTAGGTGACAAATTATTATGGAAACTATTCTGGTTAGTTTTATTTTTCTGTTAATAAAATTTAAAAAAGAAAAAAAACCATTTCATTGTTCTTTAAACATGCCCAAAAGTAACTATTCTACCTAAATTGGATGGTAGACAAAGACGACTGGTCAAAGTGAAAATTGTCAAACAAAATTTATTGGCAAAGAAATATGGAAACAAGATATACTCCATAAAGCTAAACGGGATGCTTGAAGATGATGCTGGATATTTACGATGGAGAACAGCATGTTTCAATTGCAAGAGTACCAGAAATTTAAATGTTCACTATTTGTCATGTAAAAGCTTTAATTTATAGTTTTTTTTTTAATCTTTCATATTGCCTTTAGCCCAAGGTATCCTTCAGTTGTCGTTGTAGGGCGCTTGTGTGGAGTTAGATACACTTTAATACGTTATTTCCAAGAAATAAAAAGAAAGAGGAAAACAGAACAAAGTGATGGAGGCCCAGTCTGATCCATCTCCCAGTTCCAGCCACTGTTTGACCGCTGTTTGGAAGTTAATTTATGTGGGTCCCAACCTTATTGACTGCATTTCACGAAGTATTCTATACAAATGCCAGATGTTGAATTGTTCAACCACAAGATATGGAACACAGCTAACACTGATCGTAGTTTCATCAACATCTTAATTTGCAACTTTCCAGATTCAAATCTATATATGGGAGGCATCTAGGGAGGTTTTAAAATTTAAGCATGTTTATAAATAAATAAATAAAAACAAAAGAAGGAGAGAAACCATAAATTGTGGCTTTGTGGAACCGTGCTCGTTTTGTCAGCTAGTCGCTGGAGGCAAACTTTTATCGTTCTTTATGAAGGCAGATGAAACTTTGTTTCTAGTGCATGAACATTTGGATTAGAATGATTATCTTCTATCTCTTTCATATGTTTATGTCACTGGAGTAGAGTTCTGTTGGTACTTCACCATATAAATTCTTATGATCATGACCGATCTTTGCGCTTGCCACGAGATGTTAATGTTAGGTTCTGAGATCGGTATTTAAATGAGCATTCTTTCATTAGTTTGAGTGGAGTTTGCAAAACCCTTGGGCTGTGTACAAGTGGGACAACAATGGTGTTACAACTCTCATCATCATCCACCTGCAAAGCACAAAGTGGATGAATTTGTGTTGGTTCATTTTCCTAAGTTTATGATATGTGATTTGGCCAGGAGTCTCCTTGCTCAATGAAAGGGACTATATCGAGTGTTATAACATGTAGGGCTGCAAGTTTATGATGTTTGGCATGACATTCAACCTAATCCTCCAGACATTATACATGTGCAACATTTGAAGCGTTTTATGTAATAAGGTTATAAATAAGTTGTGCCACTTATAAATTCACTAGTGCATCCTCATGATGTTCCTATATATCTAGGCCCATTTACTAAATAACATTAATAAATTTCCATCTTTATTAAAAAAGTCCAAGTGTACGGCTACAATGCTATATATTAATATTAACATAGTGAATTTTGATAGCTGTTAGATTAGTTTTAATCAATCTAGACCACTCACTCTTGTCTATAAGCTAAAGTTTTGAACTAATATAATATGCACATTTTTGTATTTTGAACTCTTACATATTGACTCACATATTATAAATTCATATTATTCTTAAAAAGCTAGTTCTTTTTTCATAGTATCAACAATCATGGTAATGATATAAATAGTTCCATTTAATGTTTCTAAATGTTCTTATAAATAATTCATTTAATGTTGAATAAATCAATTAATTGGTATTGTAAGGTAGTAGAATAAATAATTCTAGTAACTTATATACAAAGAGGATACGCCATATTTATTATTATTTAGCAATTTTTGGTCTAGTATCCTTATGTCCTATGAGGCATTCTATATATAATTCTAGTATATACCTTATAATATACTCAAGGTGTATTCTATATAATCCTAACATTACTCCCTCCTCTAGATTTAAACAAAGACAATTGTTGAGCATGTTCTGATCTACTCCATTTGAATTGCAAACCATGTACACTTAAGAACCCAATTTTATTACAATGGAATATGGACTAAGTTGCTTAGGAATTAATTTAAAGGACAACCCTTTAGGATGAATATAAAAGTAGCACTTTATCACCCACAGTATAATCATGAATAAATGAATGCCAAACATTATAGTGTCATTGTTGTACCTCTTAAGCATTAGATAACTTTGCTAACATCTCCTTGTGCAACAGCGAAAAGTTTGATTTAAATATTAACTCCACATTTGTGCATATGCCGAAATAAGATGAGAAGAAGCAGAAGCAACATAAAAAAAAAACATAAAGAAACAACCATACAAGGAATGACATGGGACTCCAGTGGACTATGAACTGAAAACACATAGGCAAACTGAAGGAGGGGCAAATACTGATCCCAGTCAGTCTGGTGTTGATTCATATACTTTAAATAGCATGCACTTAAAAGAACAATTAAGTCGCTCCACTAGACCATCAATTTTTGGATAATAAAGATGTCATGAAAGACTGTTTGATCTCGAACCTAGTAGTTAGCAAACTCAAAACTTTGGTTATAAATGGCCTTTAATTGAAAGAGTATTCTTCGAACCCACTTGATGAAACAAAAAATCCACCATATGAATTGCCTTGGCCTTCGAAAGAACCCGGACCTCCATGTATCGTGTCAAGTAATCTGACAAAAGAATAACATATGTATTTCCTAGTTGTCGTTGTTGAAAACGGACCAATGAAATTGTATGTTCATTAGAAGGAGTGGATTGAGAATTCCAAACTTGACAAAGATAACATGTTTGTAAATATTAATGAATGTCATGTCGAAGATGAGCAAAAAACATAACTTGTTTAACACTTTGTGAAACCCGAGATGACCAGAGAAGGGTCATCATGAAAAGCATGAGAAAGTGAGGTACATCACATGATGAATTACTAGTTGAGATGGAGTACCCATGCTAGTTGGTCCCATGAAATAAAGAAAATTCTCTACCATCGTAAACTTTGTAACATGGTCCTGAAAACTAATATCAACATCAACCACTAACTCGGGAGTTTTAAGTACATCTATTATAAGTTGACTCCATGGTTTCAAGCAAGGTGCCAACCTAATTTCATAGAAACAAGGCATTGGTGTGGGTTCTAAAAATGATAGGACACCCGCAATAATTGGTACTTATGATAAAGCATTCATATTTACCATGGAAGAACTTAGATGATGATGAATTATGACCAATTTGCACTTTAACAATTTCAAGATCAATTGACATTGTCGCAATTGTAATAAAATCTATTCCACGTGAGCCAAATGTTTTTCCCATTTACCAATTGAATGCACTAGAAGATCATTCACAAACATTTCTACAAAAGATTATAAACCCCAAATGACTTTGCCCATGAGCCATTAAAATGTTATTAGAACATTTATCAAACCAAAAGGCATCATTATGAACTCATACAATCCATTAAGTATTCAAAAAGCAATCTTAATACATCTGCTGAATTGAAAGGAACTTGCCAATAGCATGAAGCTAAATCCAGTGTCGTGAACCATCGACTTTTCCCCAATTTGTTAATAAGGTCATCCATGCGTGACATAGGATACATTGTCACATTATTTAAAAGCCAAAAATCAATCGTGAAATGTATACCTCCATCTACTTTGTCAACTATATGAGACTCAAAAGCCTACGGGTTACAAGATGAACGCACCACTCCTTAAGCTAATATATCCAAACAACTTGTGTCATCTCTTGCTTATCTGCTTATAAAGGGAATCAACCTCAAATGCACACCCTCAACATACATCCAATTAAAACCCAAAATTACATCTTACAATTGAGAAGGCGTGATCCAAAAAGGCAATGCCTTAGAATATGACCCTGACCGAATAGAGGCATAACAAACTTGAAAAAAGATAGCGAAAGATTTGTCTTTTCTGTACAATGTTTGAAGGGTTCGCTTAGTAGGTTTCACTGAAAGAGAGCATTGTGTGACTAAGGAATGTTGAATGGACAAGATCACCGATCCAAAAGCAAGAAGAATTGATACCAGATGATCACACATAAACCTTCAAAAGAAAAAACAACAAGTTCCTTCTCAAGTGCCGCAACCACACCTTGTAACACCACACCAAAAAACACAGAGGTTGTCAAAACTCCATCACATGATCCCTCTGTTGCATTGGTGATGGGAACTAGTTTTCCTATTCATTATCAAAGGAATAATACATCCACTGGAGGAACTACAACTTTTATGTCTTGTACCCCTGATGAGCCGAACATTAACAATTGGCACTCTCAATAGTTAAGTCTCTAAATCCCTGGCACTCAAAACATTGCATATCATGTTCGTGTTGTTTACCACGTCCATGGCCTTCGTACCCATGACTCTACTCCATGAGTTATGGATGAGCAACTGAGGAAGGAGGGGTTGGTCCAAGCATTCTAGGTTGAATAAAGAAGTAACACTGTCACAACTTTTCTTCTCTCCTTAAGCCAAGTACCAATTGGTGTTTATAAGAGGGCCCCTGGTCACGATGACCTAGTTATGCTTGAGTCTTCACATATTTAGGACCCCTTTATCAACTTTGTGAGTTGCTTGGATATGTTGTCCTTTGGTTTCAACACCTGACCCTAGCATCCAAGGCAACCATCGATTTGTCTTTATCCTAATTAGCAATTGCATTGGCATCATGCGGATGCCTCCATGTTATTAGATGAGGTTTTGCGATTACAAAGAAAGGCAATGAAATGGCTAGCTCGAGTGAATCCTAACATATTTGAGGTGGTTAAGAAAGGGCTATTTTATTAAATGCTTTGTTTGGTCGAAATTTATATTCCTAGACATTGCTCGATGACCTTGGAAGATGCCATCCAGATTGCACAAGCACTCAAAAATTGTGCTTGTTATAGTTCTGGTGGGTTGATCACTTGGGTAAAGACTGTGAATGATAGACAACCGTGCTCAATTTAGATATGTGCAACTTTTGTGGATGCTCCTAAGGAAAAGTTAGGGCAAAGACAAAAATTATACCAAGTTCAATTATGGGTTCTTTATGCCAAGACACCAAGCAATTATTGTGTTTACACACACTTAACTCTATTATGGCCTACAAGAGTTGCTACATGGGACTGCTCTAGATAATTAAGGAGAGAAGAATAGAAAGAAGAAAAAACACTTAAAAAAAAAAAAAGATGAACTAGGACTACTCAACATTTCCACCAATAAAGTATTCAAACCTTTAGCAAGGTTAAAGAAAGGTTAAAAGGCTACATATATTTAGCACGTCCTTATATGGTTCTAGTATATACTTTAGAATATATTCAAAGTATATTCTGTAAAATCATTACTTTCCTGCCGTATCTTCTTTGATGCTCGTATATCTTCCGTGATGTCCTCTCAAGATGCATGTAAGTTACGAAGTTATAATTCAATCGATGATCATTTTTAAAATTTATTAAATTTAATTATTTACAAGTTTGTTTGAGTGTGAGCATTGTAATAAAATATATTTCAATACTTAATTAATGTATGTAGTTGATGGAATATATATTAATCATACCACACCTTTGTTGGACTGTGGACATTGGAAGGAAATTATATTACCCAAGACGGATTAGGTTAGGGCATGGCGAAAAAGAGAGAACTCGACAACAAGCAAGGCGAAAAAGGGGAAGAAGAAGGCTTCGTCCACGAAGGATGTGCACTTGCAAGCCGCTCTTGATTACCTGGAGGGATGGTCGAGGGACGGGAATGGTACGCCTGTTATGGATTTCATTGCCATACGACTTGTAGCGATGGCCTTCTCACCCACAGAAGCTTGTTGAACGGGCTAACAGACGAGGGGTAAGCTAAGAGAACATGTTCACACAACAGGCTAACATATGGATTTGTCAGGTTAGAGTGCTTGCAGTGACAGACCATGATACAATGTCGGGTGTTCCTGCTGCAATTGTTGCCGCACGAAGTTATGGAATCCGTATTATTCCAGGTGTAGAGATCAGTACCAGATTTGTCAGCAGGTATGTGTATAAAGCACGCAGATAGGACATACTGGTTTGTACTTTAAATTTCCCCAGACCGTGTGTGTATATAGGAGATGTATAACCAGTAAACTATGCTGAATGAGAAATTTTGATTTAGTCATCAATTCCTCAACTCAGTTTAGTACTCAGAATATATTTGTGTGTGTCAAATATATGCATAATGTATATAAAGACTCAAGCATTCCACTAAATTCCAATCTCTCTCACACACACACGCCCGTGCTCTCGTACACTTTTGAAATCCTAGCTTACCTCGATATTCTTTTGGTTCTTTGTTTGTCAATGACACGCTCACACACGAGAATATATATTAACTTTCAGCTATTATGTATAGTTGTGGGAAAATGGGAGATCTAGTGCATATACTAGCATATTATGGATGCTGTGGTCCTTCAGAGGGCCTTGAAGAGAAACTGACAGACATAAGAGAAGGCAGATATTTACGAGCACGGAACATGGTACAAAAGTTGAAGGAGTTGAAAAAGCCTTTAAGCTGGGACAAAGTTCTACAAATTGCTGGACCTGGAGTCGCTCCTGGAAGGCCGCATGTCGCCCGTGCATTAGTGCAAGCTGGACACGTTTCTACTGTTGGTGAAGCTTTCAGTAAATACCTCTTCGATGACGGCCCTGCATATTCTACGTATGCTTCTAGCCCCTTAATGCAGGTTTGCTTTGCTTTCCCGGATATAGTTTGTTTAGTATTTAATATAACTATTTAGCGTAATCTAACACTTACATCCGAATATTCTAGGATGTATCATGCATATGCAGCAATTTTTTAAATGTGAACAATTCATAGATTAAAAGTTGTTCATGCTATGTACTTTCAATTGTTATCCGTGAATAATCAATAACAACCCCCCTTTCTACACGAACATGCATGTGTATATTGTGTGTATATGTACATATTTGTATCATACGGGTATACATGGTACTCTCTCTTTTCTCTCTGCATATAATTATATATAACTCCATAGTATAGTACATATACGATGTTAGCAGTAAATCGTTATAATAGCTATATGCTGTAATATGTTTATATGTATTATAGATCAACAATTGTTTGCAGGCTGCTTCTTTATGCTCTTTCTTACTTAGACTTTTACGAATTTTTTGCAGTGGAGCTGAGCTTCCAGCAGCAGAAGCAGTGCAACTTATTATAAAAACAGGAGGTATCGCAGTACTAGCACATCCATGGAGCTTGAAGAACCCAATGGGAGTCATTGAACAGCTTAAGAGTGCTGGTTTACATGCGATGGAGGTGTACAAATCTTCTGGCAGCGACAAAGGTACGTGTATATATGTATATCGCATGCGTCTCTTGTGTGTGTGTGAAGGTTAATTGTTGTATAATGACACAGGATTTGCATCTTTGGCCATATGTACAAGCTTGTGAAGCTCGGTGGATCAGACTACCATGGGACAGGTGCAGTAGATGAAACCGATCTTGGAAAGGTGGAAATACCTCCAAAAGCACTTCATGAACTACTTAAGATTGCCGATCCAATATGGCTGATTCACTAAACAAGGTTTTATCAAGGTTTGCACAAGGAAACTTACAAAGGCCGTTTAAGAAAGAGGTTAACCAAGGTGAGGAGCTCGAATTCATCTGTGGAGACGTGCAACTCGTATGTGATGAGAAGAACAACGTGACTTCACTGAGGCATTCTCTCTCTCTCTCTCTCTCTCTCTCTCTCTCTCTCTCTCTCTCTCTCTATATATATATATATATATATATTATGTTTATTTTGGCCAGGCTTTCGAGGTGGTTAAGCGAGCAAGAGAGGCAGATGGTGATCGAAACTGCTGGTTCGTTGGAATTAACATATTGCATGGAAGAAAGAGAGGATTTTTCAACTTTAGTCGTAAGCAAGATATAACGTAGCTCTTTGACTTAAAGGCAAGGTATCGTTTTGAGAGTTAAATTGTGATATCACTTACGTTTACCTTTGTGTGCGGAGGTGACTTTTTCCGTGTGTATGTGTAAGTGAGTGAGAGTGTATTTTAGCTGTAATGTGTGCGCGTGTTGTGATAATGTTCTCTCTCACACGCGTGTCGTACTTGTTAACGCCGGTAGGCCGACTTCATTTTGGTAACAACAAACTCCTTTTGAAAATTTTTGACACATTTTCAGAATAAATTCCCGACTCCCCTTGCTTATACATGGATTTATTAAGATTAACATCTTTCTGTTGTTGATTGCCATCTTGGTTATCAACTGCAACTGTGAGAAGGTAAGCTCTTCTCCCTCTCCCCCCCCCCCCCCCCCCCCCCCCCCCCCCCCCCCCCCCCCCCCCCCCCCCCCCCCTCTCTCTATATATATATATAGACACACACACACGACCACACAGTGGGCTCCTTGGAAGGGTGAACTGTCACACTTTTGTCTTTCATATACATCCCACTATATTTTTACTCATTTTGGAGCTTTATTCCTTATATGCTTTTAACTATCGTTTCTGCAGAATAAGACTGAACATCGCAAATTTCCATACCCATTTCCCTGGCCGTTTCCACGCCCTGGGCCTCCTTCTCCAGTGTTAGTTGAAACAAAGACTGTCTTCTTACAAATAGTTCGTGTTCCGACCGCAAGTGGTAAAGCTCAAAATGAGTTTCCCGTAGTTCCTGGGCGTGTGCTCAGCTTTCCTTTTGCCGCAGGATCTATGGTACGTGTGTTGCTCTCAGCGTGTGTGTGCATACATATTCGTATTAGATAATTATGACTGTGTGTTAGAGAGAGAGGGAGAGAAAGACTTTCTTACATGCCTTTATCTTTTGTTACTAGCATTTGTAAGTTGTAATCAATCTTATATATATATATATATATATATATATATATATATATATAGTGTGTGTGTGTGTGTGTGTGTGTGTGTGTGTAGAGAGAGAGAGAGAGAGAGATGCTGATCTAGTTGCATATAGTCGACCTTCAATAGCAAGATTACGTCCGGTAGCGATTACTTCACGCCTGAGATTGGAAGAGCACTTGGTACCGTTTCAGCAACATCGAACACGTCATTACATTTAACAGGAACATTATCGTTGTCAGATGGGAGCATTGCTTTTAATGGGGCTTTTCTTAATTTCTCTTCATCTATTCCCTCCGTTTTCTCGGCAACAAGTGGTACCGGACGATACCTGGGCAGGTTCGGTGAGATATTGGTATCTGTAGTTAACACTACCGATGGTGGGTTTAGCGTTACTTCGCGTTACCAGATCAACTTGAATATATTATAAAATTCCTGATGAATCAAAGTTAATTATAATAATCCCTGATGCAAATAATCAATTTAAGTATTTAAGACATTGATTGGATACTATATATATAATATCCATACATCTGGGTTATGAGTCCAGCACGCTTCTGTGTGCCACTTCAATTTTGCTACTTATTAATTCAATTTTCGTTTTTTAATATTTAGACTCTTTTACTATTGTCTCGACACTAATTAATTAATTAATTAAAAACTAATTAAACTTTTCTCGCCATGTTATGCATTTTTAGTTTAAGTAAATATGTACAATTATATGGTCACCATATTAAAGTGTTAAGAAAATGTTATTGTCTCAGGGAGCTTTAGTCCATGTTTTCTTATACACATCAAGGGTGTGTGTATGTCTGAATAAGCTCCTTAGAGCCATTGGTCCCCATTGATGAACTTCTTAGTTACATATGGTGCCACTTGATCCCATGAGAGTTGTTGAGCCCATGAAACCCTACCTTGTTTGTTAGCCCCTGGACCCGAACACTGATATTCTCCATACCAAGAACTCCTGTAACAAAGATCATGTTATTAATCTTTTAACACACACACATACACTGTATATGTGTGTGTATACCTTTGTCTAGCAGGATCATCCCAATCGTGCCACCCTTGTGGTCTCACAATGTTTTCCATATACGTATAAGCAAATATAATCCTTGAGTAACGTCCCCAAGCCCGACCTAGATAGAGCAAACCTGAGCCAGAAAGCCTGCATCTTACAAAGGAGAACCCTGTGTTCTCGCCTCCATAGTCTCGTTTCTGAGCTGCTACCGCACCAAAGCTAGTTGCTATTGAATGTAGGTGACATGCCTATCATAGGTGTGTGTATATATGTGTACATATACACACTTTCTTATACACACACCTCATAAAGGGAGAGGCCATTTCCACATATGAAGTCTATTGAACCTTGAATGAAGCAGCTGTTGAAGTAGTGACGTCCTCTATCGTCATAGAGAGTATCTTGTGCTCCTAGGAAGCCACAATTATAAAAAGCTGCTTTGTCGCCTGATATTCTAAGTGCAGGAGCTTGCATTCGCTCAGCTCCCGGCGGAGGATGTGCTGCAGTGTTCTACAAACATCACCGCGCACACACACGCGCGTGTGTATAACCATGTGTATATAATTGCAGTAATATATTAATTTACCACAAAGCTTATGCCATTCGCAATGAAGTTGTCTGATTCTACAATGACTGTTGCACTGTTATATGTGCCACCAGCTCGCATTGCGTTGTCGCCCCAGCTGATAACTGTTTTACTTAGCCCGGAACCTTTGAATGTGATCATCGGTTTATCACGAGGTATCTTAACCTTTTCACTGCATACAACACGCAAGATACACACGCGCACGCACACACACACACGCTTACAAATATGCTCCTGGATATATGAAAATAGTGACTCGTTTGTTGTTTCCACTTGGGACAGCATCCACAGCGGACTGTATGGTTTTGTATTGTCCACCCCCATGTTTGCTGACAGCTATATAACTGGGGTTATTTTTGACATTAAGTGAATATTGTTGTGATCTAGAAATCAAGACAATAATAATGATTGATAAAAACATAGTCAATGAGCACTCTTGCTGCAACAAGGGGAAAGGCCTTGCCTTGTTTGGTAAACCAAAGTATTTTTGCCTAACACATTACTTTAGGGTTGAAAACAAAGTCATTAAACTCTTAGGTGCATCTTGTTATTATTATATTTTTTAATAGGTGAATGTTAACTCCTAAATAGTTTTAATAACTTGGAACTTTTAACAACCTAACAGTTCATGCATGCTCAACGTATGGACTTTGCTACTTTTTAATTATGTTGGAACATCTTCCACGTAAACGTGTGTGGTGTGCTTGGGCATTCAGGTCCATCTATGTTAACATTGGCACTGTGCCAATTCAGCATAACATCGATTGGCATTCAGGTCAATCCTATGTGGCATCGTCAGCATATATGACTAAGGAATATACTTTCCTTAAAAGATTCCTTAGTTCAGTTTAAGGGTTAGAGTTCCTAAAACCCATCTAGGGTTTGTGTGGGAATCATGCACTCCTTTGTTGTGCGGGGAAACGCAGTTCTTACCTTCGCAATCACTGTTCTCGCCGTTATCTGTGCACTCGCCTCTGTCACCGATTTGGTACACACTTCCGATCCCAAGGTCGATCTCAAGGTATGCGTTCAAAATCATAATCTAATTGCTAATTTTCAGAAAAGTGTAATTCATGATATAATCAATCATGTATATAGCCTCCTATACATGTCTGTATGCATATGTGTGGGTATGTGTATGTATATGTATATTATTAAGGCGTAGGTTTTTTTACCCAATATATATTGCATATGAGATGTATATATAGTATATACACGTGTACACGTGCATACAGACACACTCGCACTCAATGCATGTAGGTTAAAGCATTCAGTTTAAGGTATCTGTATTATGCACGCACAGGACTGATCTATTATTTTGCAGGTTTTGAGTGTCGACACATTTCAGAGAACCTCAAATGGGAATGATGAGGTACTGAGTTATGTTTCTATATAGCTACTGTAGTCATATCTCTTAAGCTCTTTACATACATACAATAATACACATAAGCACATGTTCGAGATGCATGGGGAAATAGACTATGGTCATCATATTAGTTCTATACTAGTAAAGAGTGTTGTGTCTATTTAGTTTCTCCTTTGTTGCTAAGACTTTCTTTATGGCTGGCAGTTGAGATTAACTCTCAATATAACAGCTGATCTCCAATCGGTCTTTACCTGGAACACCAAGCAGGTATTAGATTAATGACTTGTAATTAGAATATATTATAAGTTTGACCAATTTTAGTGTGTCGAAAATAATAATAATTGTTTGTTTCCAGCTCTTTGTCTTTGTAGCTGCGGAGTATGAAACCTCAAAGAATGTTCTGAATCAGGTAACTCTCTCTCTCTCTCTCTCTCTCTCTCTACTTACGCCATCTTAAACAATGTCAGATCTCTCTTTGGGACACTATCATCCAGTCCAAAGAAGACGCCAAAATCTCTCGGATCACGCGGAACAAGTATGCCTTTGTTGACCAGGTAAGAATCCACCTTAGTTATGCAGAGACACACAGTTTGCTTTTGCTGTGTGTGTGTGATAGTTATGATGAGGAGTCTTAAATAGTTCTCTCTCTCCACACACACACAGATCATTGTACAAGAAGTCTAAGTGTGGGTTTAACAGGGGCATAACCTGAGGGGTAAGGAGTTTAACCTGACAATGCACTGGAACATAATGCCGTTAACCGGGTCAATGTTTAACGAGAAGAAGGTGATATCTGGTTTTCGCCTTCCTAATGAATACGTCCGAAGAGAGTACAAGTGAGTTTCTGTTAACAGAAAAACTCTGTAGCTTTTGTCCCTTTTAACTAATCACAAACATTGATTTTAATATTTAGAAATATTTTATATTGCTCCAAATTTAAATACAATGTTGATAAATAACATATATACATATATATACACGCATACATATATGTATATTGCGTCTAAGATTATAGTTTTCATGCATCAAGAGTGACTTGCTGCATATGCCTGTCATACACATGACTGCCTATGTGTATATGATTGTCTGGCCATGTGTACGTGTGCATAACCAAGGAATAATATACATTTAACCCAGAAAGAGCAATTTATGTATAACACTGAGGCACATATTATTCTGGCAGTATATTTGACCCTCTTGATCTCCTCACATTTACTACTTTCCTTAGTAAAGCCTGCATCAACTTTCTAGTCATGTTTGTGTTCTGTTCCGCTCCAAACTTGCTAACCGTATAGAATATACACACATATGCTCGTAACCTAACACTAATAATTATTATTATATATTAAACAACGTAAAACAGCATTACAGTTGATTACATACCTCATAAATTTCTACACATTATCAGTTTATTCTGTAAATCATATATGTATATATCGTATGAAAACATGTGATGTTCTTAGACTTTGTACTAGCTCTAAGGTGATCCAGGCTTGTTATGCACCGGTGCCATCAATTCTAAAAGACATATATAGATTTTCAATACAACAATGGAGTTATATATGGATATGCACACATTGGTTTACGTTATAGACAACTCGAAATGCTTGTTCGAAAGAGAAGAGTAAATAAACAGCAGCCATATTTTACGAATGGAATATCTATGGTCCTATATTTGTATATCACACGGACACACACGCTCAGAATATATATATATGGATATATCCACACACCAAACCTGTCAGAGAGGTATGGAGATTGAAACTGATTCCAATTGTAATCAATGAAAACAAAACACTTCAGCACATCAGAAATCCCATCTATGTTACTTAACGAAGACAGAAGACGAAATTATGTATATAATGAAAATACTTATTGGACTTACTTCCTGAAGAATTCCACAAGGGAAATCCTGAACAAGTTTCTCTCTCAATATCATTTTCAAAAATAATAAACAAATCAATACAATATGCTGTTAGATATCGGGCTGGAAAACGAAAGAAAACGGCGACACCCTAAACCTTAGGGCCGTTTCTCACGGATACAATTAATACATACTTTTATATATGAGAAACTTACCTACATGCACACATACACGTGGTTTCACGAAAAGTGACAGTTAGTTACATTTCTCTCTCTCTATCTCACACACGCACACACACGTACACATACTCTGACCATCAGCTCCTATCTGCTCTTCTTCTCGTTGCATGCCCAAGCTCCGATAGATATCTCTCATCACCAAAGAACTAAAAACAGCTTATTCAATCCTGTGCTATGTTACGACACTGTACGTATCCGAGGGATGAGACTCAAGCACAATATGGAGGGCTCAGATGAAAGAGATGTGAATTTGAGTAGATATACAATGACGAGTGCCGCAAAGAAGTAGATGAAGAACAACATAAGGAAGAAGAAGAACATCAAACTAGTGTGAAACTCAGTATATTCTAAATACAATGTATTAAACTTAAATCCTTTTTTGAATAGAAACATTATTTTACGGCAAAGGCGGCTTAGGACTGATGTTTAGAACGTGCTAATCTTTCTTCACGAATTTTTGAAACAGTTTTCTGGTGCGAAAGGAAGGCAACCTTTACGTCATGATACACTGGCAAGATAAACAAAAACAAAAAGAAAAATTAAATAAGTTACAAATATGAACTTACGATTCCGTAAGAACTCCTTCAATTCCGTCATGGTTATGGGTAGTAGATCCGGTTCTGGGTATGGCGGCCTTGTGAACGGCCGCACTACTACGAAAGGCGGCATACTTCACTAGAGTAATAAAAAGAGTCTAGTAATATATGTGTGTGAAAAGGACGTGTAAGGATAGCAAACCCTTCCTTTTATACAAGGAGGCTAAGCTATTTTAGGTAACCTTTATATAATCCTTTTGTCCTATAAAGATAGATTACCTCTGTAATAATCTTTGGTGAGGAGAACATCTTTCGCCATTGCATGTGTGTAAAGCTCGATGTTGTAAGAAAGTCCATTGTGAACATGGCAATAGTTAGTCCACACACGCACACACACACAGGTAAACCTTGACATTATTGTCCAACGCGTGCTGCACAAATAACATGAAGTCTTAGAAACTCAATATACTGTTATATGATAAAGTATTAAACCTCTTCTGCTTGTGTGGAGGATACTGAGGAGAATGGTGAAGCTCCACCGATAAAGATTAGATTATTATTAATGGATGTAACATCAATATAAAATACCTTAACAATTAAATATACAAAATACTTAAGCATACATTTCATTAAGTAAAATTTTACCTGTGTATGTGATGTTGTTGATGAAGATTCATGGTATTTTTGTTTTTGTGTACATAACTTGGTCTTTAAAAGAGCTTTTCGTTAACGACATCAATGGTGACACTTAATTGAGAATATGTACTTATCAGAGAATTACTAAGTTGCCTTGAAGATGAACTGTTGTACACAGTGTTCTGTATAAAAATATATCTTAGCAGATTAATAGCTATTAATGAAATACTAACTTAGGCATTCACTAAGCTAAACATCACACTAAAAACCTCTTATTAATACCTCTGTGGTATTCGTAGTTGACGAGGATATACTTTTTAAGATAGACATTTTATGCATAGAAGCAGGTATACGATGGCAATAGATGTCTCCAAATACATACGTATTTCAATATGTATATACAGAGTTATACACAGAACGAACGTAACGTACATACCAAGAAATATATATTTGTATATCACACGGACACACATACGCAGAATATATATCCACACACATATACGTGAGTATTGTGTAGCTCATACTGTGTCATGGAGATTGAAAATTGTAATCGATGAAAACAGAACATTTCAGAACACCAGCACATTAGAAGTCCCATCTATGCTATGTAATGAAGAGCAAAGAGAATAATGAAAATATTATTGGACTTACTTGCTCAAGGATTGCACGAGGAAAATGCTGAATAGTTAAAACCTGTGTCAAATTCATTTTCAAAAATAATAAAAAATATAATAATAAACCAATCAATATGCTGCTAGATATGGATAGCCTTCCAAAAACCCATATAAGCACGTATTCAATACTAACCAGACAAATGTAACTCACCTTCCTAGAGCATATTCTTCCCGCAGTAACGAAAGAAAACGGCTCCTACATCCGAGGGATGAGACTCAAGCACAATATGGAGGGCTCAGATGAAAGAGATGTGAATTTGAGTAAGATGTGATATGAATGACGAGTGCTACGAAGAAGAAGATGAAGAACAAATAAGGAAGAATAAGAACATCAAAGTAGTGTAAAGCTTTGATTTAGTAAGCAGTATATTCTTTTAGAAAATACAATTCACTAGTTTAATAAAATTTATTAATTTTTAAATCCTTTTTTGAATTAAAAATAGAAAAACATCATTTAGAAGCATCATTTTACGGGCGAAGGTGGCTCAGGACCATGTTTAGAACGTGCTAATCTTTCTTCACGAATTTTTGAAACAGTTTTCTGGTGCTCGGAAGGAACCTTTGCGAGATAATATGCTGCAAATTTTTAAGAAAAAATAAAATTAAAAAATTAAACAAGTTACAACAATAATTAATATGAACTTACTAAGCCGTAATCCCTCCTTCAAAAACTTTATGGTGATGGGTGGTAGATCCCGTTTTGGGTATGGCGGCCTTGTGAACGATGCGGCCCCACTACTACGAAAGGCTCATACTTCAATTTACCCTAGAGATAACCCTAAAAGAGTCGAATATATATACCTTATATATATATATATATATATATATATATATATATATATATATATATGTATGCATGTACTTACGCGTACGTTGTTTAAAGTTGCAACAGCAATACTTTAAAGAAATACTTACAGTTTTTACAAGTTTTTGTTGTAGTTCATATCAGTATTTAAGAGAACCATAAATTTTCTTTAAATATATTATTTTTTCTGGTTTTTAATATTTGACAATTAATTAAGTTTTAATTAATTAGCACTAAACAAAAAGGGGCTGGATTGTAAAAGCCAGAATTTGAATCTCAGACACGGTCGTCTTGAAGGCCTAATTTTAATATAGCGTAAAATGTTATTATTAATATTCTGGAAGCTGTTTTAAAGTTTTTTAATTAATTATTTTACATGGGAAATGTTATTAATTGATACACACACCTCTCTCTCTCTCTCTCTCTCTCTCTCTCTCTCTCTCTCTCTCTATATATATATATATATATGTATGTATATATTAAGTTTATGTTCAAGCTGGATTTATATGTATGTTCTTAAAACTGTTAAGGCTTGTGATTAGCAAAAGACTCGAGTTCATGTGTCGTTCGAAAATAAGACAGTAATGAATATTTTCTTTACTTAAATCAAAATTTAATTTTTAACTTATAGACATAATTTTATGATACATACTATGTAAATTTATTTATATTTGTCACCAAATTTACTTTTTAATTTTATTATAAATATATAAATCTGTACTTTAAATTTTGAGTTCACAGTAAATTTAAATTGAAAATTGAAAAAAGAAATATTATGGATAAACATTCTGAGCTTTTTAACACTTTACATATATCGCAAATGTATATAATATATAACTTTCAACATGTATATATATAAAGTTTTATGCATGGACTTAATTATTATGATTAGGGCTGCCAATGGGCTGACCCAAATTGTCATGAGCTGAGTCTAGGCCGGAGTTCTCTCTGACCCATGGGTTGGGTTGAGCCGGTTGTTTTAACTCATTTAGTAATTGAGTTGGGTTGAAAGCCACATGTGTGTGACCTAACCCGACTCTCCGATGACTTATTTACTTAAGTACCTGAGGATTGTTAATTGGGCCAATGGGATTATGGAAAAATTTACAATTGTATTGATGACGTGTGAACGAAAAAATGTGTGCAATCTATTTTTATTCACCCATCTAAGGCAGTTAATTTTTTTACTTTCTTTTATACTCAAAAGGGTTATGGGGTACAACCCCTTAAGAGTGCATTATATGCCCCTAGCGTTATACGCCTTGGCTGATTCAGAAGATCCAAGGACACGTGGTAAGTTATATACCATTAGATGATGTGGATAATAATTAGGGTTGTTGATATTAACACACATCATATACCTGGATCGAATGGACAAATTATATATAGGACCTCGATGAGTTGGTCAATTACGGATTGTTAAATAGTTAAGCTCAGGTATAAGTAGAAAGTTAAGGATAAACTCATTAATAAGAAGTTAAGAATATAGGTTAGAGATAAATTTATTAAGTTAAAGATAAAGATCCAATTTAAAAATAAAGATGGACAAACTGAGACATATGGAGGATCTGAAACTGCAAAAAGAGGAGGCTGAAGCTAGACTTGACAGCCAGATGAAGCTGATGGTATGTATATTTGCTTAAGCTAATTATGTATATATATTAAGCTCTTATGTCTGATAATATAATAATGGATTAGGATTTTAATCGATATTATCATCATATGTTTGTAGGAGGAAGCAAAACAACGACAATTGGAAGAAGTTGAGCTACTCGTGAAGTCCGAAGCGGCTAAACTTTTGGCAGAAGAAACAGCTTCTTTGATGAACGAGATTGGCAGTGTAAAACTCCACATACGTTTTCATTCAGCAGGAAGCATACTGGAAGCGATGAACCTTGCCTTGGAATCAAAATCAGAAGAAGCTCGTGACGGGCATGAAATAAAGCAGCTGGCATTGGTACGATTAAGTTCTCTCTCTCTCTCTCTCTCTCTCTCTCTCTCTCTCTATATATATATATATATATATATATGTTGTGCGTATACAAATTATTAGGATGACATTATCGAACATAGATATATGTTAACCTACATATAGTACTTACACAGACAGTTTATATAGATTACATAGTCACCAGGTATATTTAATAAGTATGATACAATTAAATTTTTAATGCTGTTTTGTTGAAGCTTAACGGTTTTCGTTGTTTAGATTTAGATCCGTTTATATAGATATAATGCAAAACTCTCTCTTTCTCTCAAATTGAGTATGATATTATTTTGTAGGGGTCATTTGTATTGGAAGATGCTTTACAGAAAGGAGCACCTGTGGAGAAAGAAGCAGCTCTGATTACTAAGTCAACGGGAGGAGATCCATTGGTTGAAGTTGCAGTCATGTCCTTGCCAAAGGAGGTCTTACAAAAGGGGACTTTAACCCCTGCACAACTTAATCAAAGAGTAAGTAGTTCATGCTCCTTAATAAACTATATGTATATAAATTAATAGTGATATATACACCTGTAACTTCAATTCATAACTGCTATTTAAGTGAAGTTTCTAAATTGAACTTTCAGAATTAAATATGTAACTTCAAGATGTTTTAGTAGTGTATATCAAGAGTATGTATGAAGATGTTAAGTATAATATTATGCTAGATACCCCAATGTATAACTCACCTACGTGATGCTTGTATATTGTTATAACCAGTAACAGATATTAAACTATAATAAGAATAGATATTTTCATTTATTATTCCAGTTAATAATTCAATTACTTCGATTTATAATTCAGATATTATAACATACATATGTGTGTGTGTGATACTCTGGTTAATGTTCTTAAAAGTGGTCGTTTACTTAGCTGGAAGAGATGGAAGGAGCCTTGAGAGAATTAGCTTTTATCCCTTCTTCAGGTGGTGGAGTTTTATGTCACTTGCTTGCTAAACTGGCTACTGGCCTCAAGGTAATCTCTCTCTCTCTCTCTCTCTCTCTCTCTCTCTCTCTCTCTCTCTCTCTCTCTCTCTCTCACACACACACACACACACACACGTTTGTTTGTACACTACTTGGTACATGGTGTTATGATTCATGTATATATATACATCTGTATGTTTAAACATTTAATATATGCTGATTATTACTATCGTTTATCAGCTGCCAGACCATGTAAAATATGACGATAACGGAGTGGACGCTGTGATAGCCCGTGTAAAGGCATGCGTGAGAGACGGGAAACTGGTGGATGCGGCGGATATTCTGTCTATGGGATTCTTGGAGACTAATGGGGAAAGACTGGCAACCGAGTGGAGTACGGAATAGAGCCATTGCAGAGCAGGATTGTTCTTTGTTAAGGGCTCATGCTGCTGCTCTGGCTCTTGGGGACTCTTAAATTTTGGAATAATACGAGATTATTGTTAAAAATATACGATTATTATCTCTTCCAGTGATTAATATTTGATTCAATGTTATTAAACTTAAATATTATATTTAATTACCTCAAAGCAATATTTAATTTAATTTATTAAACTCACCGATGGTGGATATGTGTATATTAAAATAATTCAATTGTGAATGGTTGTGGACTATGCCTATTATGAATTAACTGAAATTTAATTTAGAAATTCACTTCAAAACTATAAATTTATATTTCTAAAAATAAAAATTCATAATTAATCTGTGTCCAATCGAATATATGTATCACATATAATATATAGTTTATGGCATTTACTAATATTTATTTATTTATAATGTTTACTAATGCTCATTTAATGAACTTCACTTTATTTCATTTTAAATTTTGTACATTTGAGTATATATGTATACTGTTCTATATAGAAATGACATATATATGCATGCAATATTAGTTAGAAATATAATATACATATGCATATATTAATGTTTATATATATCATATTGTCATATACATGACGACATATTGAACACCTCACTATTTTAACACGTTCTTAAACTGCTACCGGTATTTTTTATTTTCTAGAGCCAATATTTCATTATATTATTTATATTATTTATATTTTTAAATTATATGATTTATTTGGTTTTGCCGCTCTTATAAGTTATAACTATTAAACATTATATAAATTTAAATGATTTTTTAAACCATGGAATACCAAAATTGTTAATTTTGTGTGCAAGTTCATAGTAATATGTAAATCCTTAATTTTCTATGATAGTTGTATATATATATATATATATATTCTCAATTTGTAATAATTTATTTTCATACTTTAATAGAAAATTTAATTACATTTAAATTTATAACAGTACAACTAAGCTCGTTTGAATTTAAAAAGCAATCAAGGATGTGCAAATTTATATTTATATTTTATTTCATAAATGACAACTTCATCATAAATTTTTATAATTAAATTTACTTAATTTAACTAATGCAAAACATACGAGTTTATGTACATATTACATAGACACATGACATATAAACATCACTATTTAATAATAATCTTTAAATTGTAAATAGTAAAGCATTACATATAGAAAAACTATATACATACAGAAAAGTTTTAAATATAAGTTATAACTAATTAAGCCCTTGAGAATAAATTAAATATATACATTATTACAATATGTGATTTATTTATTATTTTAAGTTTTATATTTTTATAATATTTTAATTTAGACTTAAAGGTACACTAATTTGTTATAGTTTATGTCTTATTGATATTATTATTATTCTTTTTTACATCAATTTTATATGTTGATGTTATTATTATTATTTATTTGATATATGATTAATTATATACAATTAAATAGTTACATAAATTACCCATTTCAACTATAAAAAACACCAATATAAAGTTTAAAGTCATTTTTTTAATGAGTAGTATTCAAATACTTTTTAATGTAATAAACTATAATCTTTTGACATATGCGCTAACTTAATAAATATATTCTCCGTGAATGAGCTTATGCAAATGTCTTTTTTGAAGGTTGAATTCAAAAAATTATATAAAAATATGAATACGACGAATCAATGGAAAATCAAATAATAAAGAGCTTCACAAATTAGTTTTCGTCCTTTTCACGGTTCTTTCCATGAATATTTGTAATGATCATTATAATTAATATGTGTTATTACATTGAATAGTTCTTATTTAAGTTTCTTTTGTGAATTGGGTGTATTTCGGTTCACTTGGAATATTGTTCTCTCGGTGGTAAAACGGTGTAAAACAAGAATATATTTGAAATAGTACTTTTGTCTCCTTTCATGTACACAAAAAATAAAAACCTATAAAATAATCTCATATGATTAAAATCACATATTTATGTATTTAGGTCAGCAATGTTGGAACGATAAAGATTAGACAGTTTATCAAAAATCTATTTAGTTCTTACTTTTAATGAATTCTAAATTCATACTTAAAAGTTCACAAAACTTATTAATATATGAAACATTGAAATCAATAATGAGAAACATAACCGGTTTTTTTTGCTGTTTAGCTGAGTCCACTTGTATTATTTAATTCTCTGATCATAAAACGGCTTCAGACAAGAGTATATTTGAAATAATACTTTTGCCTCCTTTTCATGTGGACAAAAAGTGAGAACTTAAAAAAGAAATTCATATGATTAAAATCACGTAATATGAACATACTATATGTATATTCGTTTGTGCTTTAACGTAATACATGTTAAGAACTACACACACATATATATATGTATGTATGTATGGGACATAAGTCCGAATGGAGTATATAACACAGAGACACACGCAGACCAATTGTAGATTATTAACAGACACACGCACAAACACAGACAAAGAATTATGAACATTGATACGTCTGTTTTATCTATACGCGTTAGACAAGATTAGACTTTTAATCCAATGGATTATTTAGGCAAAACAATTTCAACTGATTAATTTCATGTGGAAATGCATATGAAAAGCATAAAAGTCTGAGTTTTTGTGAATAGATTATGCACAAAAGAGGCACTTTCTAGAGCTTTTAAACAACTAGTTTGTAAAATATGGCCCCCTTTTTTATTCAATATTATTTAGGAGGGATTTAAGATACTAAGTGTTATGATATGGGAAAAATTTAATAAAAAAATTTTAAAAAAAATTTAAATCCTTATTAAAAATTAGAAAATTAAAATGTAAAGTCCTTTAGGGTTAATGCATTTTTAAATTAATATATTTTTTTATTTAAATGCATTTATGAATGGGTTTTTAGTGTATGTTATAGGCAAGAAACCCCTGGGAATTAAGGTAAATGTGAGTCCACTTGTATTATTTAATTCTCTAATCATAAAACAGCTTTAGACAAGAGTATATTTGAAATAATACTTTTGTCTCCTTTTCATGTGGACAAAAAGTGAGAACCTAAAAAAGTACTATATGTATATTTGTTTGTGCTTTAACGTAATACATGTTAAGGACTACACACATATATATGTATGTATGTATGGGACATAAGTCCGAATGGAGTATATAACACAGAGACACAAGCAGACCAATTGTAGATTATTAGCAGACACACACAAACATAGATAAAGAATTATGAACATTGATACGTTTGTTTTATCTATACGCGTTAGACAAGATTAGAAGAATTATGAACATTGATACATCTGTTTTATCTATACGCATTAGACAAGATTAGACTGTTGAATCCGATGGATTATTTAGGCAAAACAATTTCAACTGATTAATTTCATGTGGAAATGCATATGAAAAGCATAAAAGTTTAAGCTTTTGTGCAGATTCTGCATAAAAGAGGCACTTTTTAGAGTTTTTGAACAGTTAGTTTGTAGAATATGGCCCCCTTTTTTATTCCAATATTATTTAGGAGGGATTTAAGATATAAAATGGGAAAAATTTAATAAAAAAAATTTTAAAAAAAAACCTAAATCCTTATTAAAAATTAGAAAATTAAAATGTAAAGCCCTTTAGGGTTAATGCATTTTTGAATTAATATTTTTTTTATTTAAATGCATTTATGAATGGGTTTTTAGTGTATGTTATAGGCAAGAAACCCCTAGGAATTAAAGTAAATGTGAATTTTTTTTTATTTATTATACATGGGGCCGTGTTTTGCAAGTGTCCCCTTTTGAACACATTGAAATCTAAAATCATCAATTTCATGTAGAAAAGTAAGATCTTTTTGTAGATTTTGAACAGAAATTGTATGAATATACACAAAAGGAACATTTTTAAGCGATTATGAATATAAATGTGTATTAAAATGTATAAAAACATGGATTTTTTGTGCAATTACATGATTATACACAAATGCACAAGAATATATATGATCTGGAGAATTTTGTACCGCACCGGAGCCTTTTCAATCGACATCCATGTCTTTTTGATTTCAGCAACTGCCGCAGCTGCCTGCATTCTTGCCTTCGTCCTCCTCCTCTGTTTCTAAAGCCCTAAACCCTCATTTTGAATTTATTAAGGCGCTTTTTAACGTATACATTTTTGAGACCAGCTTTAAATTGAACTTACAGAATTGCTTTATTTTATAAACTTAATAAAAAGAGACGTCAATTAATATAGTTTCAAATGTTTGTTCTTAATAAATTAAATTGACTTTACTTATTATTGATTTATATTTTAATTTAATAAATTCTTTTAAATGATTAAAATATTTCTATTTTACCACTTGATAAATTCAATCATAAATCAGTTTATCGAACAAATTGTGTTATAGATAAAATTAATAAACAAAAAATATTAATATTTAATATTATATATAATTAAATAATCCTTAAGAAAATTCATTATAAATTTTAAGATTTCACATCTTAATGTTTAAAATTCACAAAATAGATTCTTGCATTGCTGACCTGGGTATCCATGTCGACATTTAAAGACTCTGCATATAAAGCTATATTCCTTACATTTTTTTATTTTTATTTTTTTAAATTCCAAAATCTGCACTTTAAAATACTTGAGTGTAAATTATATTTTTATTAAATCTATATATATTTAAAATCTATATATTTTTATTAAAATCTATAATTTATAATATTTAACTCTGAAACAAAATCAATTAAAGATATAATATAATATTATTAACAGCTGCTTATTTAATTATTTATTTTATAAACTATATTAAACAACAATTGCTTATTTGATTATTTATTTAATCAATTATTAATAAGCATATACCGGATATTTCAATCGATTGCAAGGAAATCCACAGTCAATATGATGCTGAGTTCCATACCAGTCTCCCACAGTTTTTGCTACACATATACAGCGTGTTGCGTGTGTTACCTTTGATCAACTTTGGGATTGTTCCATGGCAATGGCTGAAGCATGCATAATAAACGTACCAAATGAACTCTTGGACCTTGCATATGAAAGAGTAGAATATTCATACTTACGTATACATGTATGTGTATGCTGCCTAAAAAAAAAATAAACTTTTGACATGTAGTCAACAACAGCATGCAATGTATTTTTAATATATTTTTCATTATGTGTGTTTTCAAACAACCTTTTTATTACTTAAGTTAATTTTGAAGTACATGAAGCTTTACTTATCTATAGTCTTTCTGCCCTCCATATGCATCGCCTCTGTTTAAGCATGCATAAGCTTTAAAGCATCGCCTTAGTGATCTCTTCCAGTGATTAATATTTGGTTTAATGTTATTAAACTTAAATATTATATTTAAATTAATATTACATACGTACATTTTCATTATAAAGGTAAATTAAAAATACTTTTAAATTTGCGTTAAAACTTAATAGTTTAAAATAACACATTTTTGTGAAATTAGGTTCATATAAAGAAAATTATATATTGTAAGATAGAGTGTATATATATATATATATATATATATATATATATATATTTGCATATATTTATAAATGTTTAAAGTTCATTTGCGTATTATATATATTTAAAATAATTTACTGTGTTAAATAGTTCAGAATGTTTATCCATAATATTTAAACAGTAAATTTGGTGATAAATATAAATAAATTTACATAGTAAAATTATGTCTATAAGTTAAAATTAAATTTTGATTTAAGTAAAGAAAATACTCATTACTGTCTTACTTTCGAACAACAAATGGAGTCTTTTGTTAATCACAGCCTTAACACCTTCACCAAGTTTTTAAGAACATACATATAAATGTATAGTTGCTAATCCAATATATATATATATATATATATATATATATAGGTGTGTGTTTCAATTAATAACATTTCCCATGTAAAATAATTAATTAAAAAACCTTAAAAAGAGCTTCCAGAATATTAATAATAAACATTTTACGCTATATTAAAATTGAATTTCTAAATATTTGAGGCCTTAAAGACGACCGTGTCTGAGATTCAAATTCTGGCTTTTACAATCCAGCCCCTTCTTGTTCAGTGATAATTAATTAAAACTTAATTAATTGTCAATATTAAAAACCAGGAAAAGTATATATTTAAAGAACGACAACAAAAAACTTGTAAAATCTATAAGTATTTCTTTAAAGTATTGCTGTTGCAACTTTAAACAACATACGCATAAGTACATATATATATATATATATATATATATATATAGAGAGAGAGAGAGAGAGAGAGAGAGAGAGAGAGGATTATATGCCGCCTTAACTTTTTTAATTTATTTTTATTCTTTTTTATCTATGACATATGTTCGAACAAAGATTAGCATATTCTACCACAAACCTAAGCCACCTTGACCCGTAAAATGATTTTGCATATGTGGAATTAAATGATTATTTTAATTTTGATAAGGATATTACAACTAAAAAAATTAAATTTAAACTTTATTTATTTTAATACAGTTTTATTGAACTGGTGAATTGTATATTCTAAAAGAATATACTGCCTAAATCATTACATCCAAGATTCCGAATATTGAAGGAGGTGAAGTTCACGAGGCTACCACATCCAATCAATACACTAGTTAAACAGATCTAAACGTTGGTTCGAGGTGTTTTTGTTCTCCAGTTATCATGGCTCGAGCCTTCCACTACAAACCCGTCTGCAGGTATCTGGAAACACAATACATATACATCCAGCATAGCAAATTGAATATGCATAGTTATACATACCATTGTTCCGTTCTTCTGCTCAATCTTCTTCATTCAGAGTCATTATGCCTGGTTCTACCTCTGTCATCTTTAAGATCCTCGATTCTGGCTATCTGTTTCCGTCCTATTCCGAGCATCGTTCTTTGAAGAAGAATCCTCACCAAGTCGCTAACTTGCAAAGCGGATGGGGACGCGGCTTGAAGAATGATGCTATGCCTGCGTTTATGTCCTCGTAATCCCTATGCTTACTAACCCTTGATGATTTCCTATTCTCACCGTCGGAAGAGTCGTCAGAATGCTTACCATTCCTTTTCCGCGCTCGCCCAAAATCCCTGTCCGAGCCTCCCGATGGGGGAAACATCTTCATCGCGTCTATGACCCCTGTGCTTGCCTGATTTTCGAGCCGCGCCATCAGAAGAAGCATCCTCATCGTCTGTCCGTATATGAACTCCTCATCCTTGTCCGAATCCCTGCGCTTTCGATTTTCCTCGTCTATCCGTCTATGAACTTACTCATCCTTGTCGGAATCCCTGTGCTTGCCTGATTTTCGTGCCGCGCCATCATCCTCATAGTCTTCCCGTTTCCCGTTTATGAACTCGCTCATCCTTGTCGCGTTTTCGACATTCCTCGTCTATTCGCCCATGACCTCGCTCATCCTTGTCGGAATCCCTGTGCTTGTCAGATTTCCGAGACGTGCCATCAGTAAAAGCATCCTGATCGTTTCCTTTGCAAGAAATCCTCCTGTGCTTGCCTGTTCTCAAGCCAGCCGCGCCATCGGAAGAGACATCCTCGTCTTCTGAAGCAGAATGCCGTCTATGAAGACGCTCCCTGTGCTTACCGGATTTTCGTGCGTCACCGTCGGAAGAATCGTCTTCGTCGTCTTCCTTGTGCGAGCGATGGCGTGAGGATTTCCCCTTGGGGCGCCATTGCCCGCCGCTGCTGCTGCTACGCCGGGAGATCCTAAAATGCGCAGGACACAGAGATCGAAAAACCCTAGAAACCTATTCCTTGCGGCAAGGGCACAACGGACCTCGAGATTCGAACTTTAGACATATTACTTTACTTTGTTTGTTACTTAATTAACACGTATTTATACGCTGTTCATATACATTACAGATATACAAATATTTATAGGCATACAATACACACGCACACTACGTTCTCATAATTACATAGATATTTTATAGAAAAGCATGTAAAAGTTAATTTTTAAGGTTAGGGTTAAGGTAGTTTTAAAAATAAGCATAAAAAAATGTTTAGGAATAAAAAATTTAAAAATGTAAAGCTGTAACAATAAATAAATTTTCATATAATAATTTTATGTAAATGTATAATATACACATGCAATAGTTGAAAATCATGTTTTTTATACAAATTAATAATTTTATTATTATTTGAACAATAAAATTAAAAAGATTATGTAGATGAATAAAGCTTCATGTACTTCAAAATTAACTTAAGTAATAAAAGGGTTTGTTTAAAAACACACATAATAAAAAATATATTAAATATACATTGCACATACAAAAGTATTATTTTAAATATACTCTTGTCTGAAACCGTTTGATGAGAAGGGAATTAAATATTATAATTGAATTTGGTTAGAACGGCAAAAGAAACTAATTACGTTCTTTATTATCGATTTTAAGGTTTCATATATAATAAGTTATATGAACTTTTAAATATAAATTTATAATTCATTAAAAATAAGAACCAAATAAATTTTTATTTTAAAAAATAATAAACTGTCTTATCTTTATTGTTCCAACATTGCTAACTTAAATACATAAATATGTAATTTTAATCATATGAGATTATTTTTTAAGTTTTTATTTTTTGTTCACATGAAAGAGATATAAAAGTATTATTTTAAATATATTGTTATTTTATATAGTTTTACCACCGGAGAGAACAATATTCTAATTAAACTGAAATACATATCAATTCGCAAAAGAAACTTAAATATAATGAAATATTAACTTTAAAAAATAAAAAATAGCAATACATGTAATAAAATCTTGTTTCACATGACTCCATTGCACAATTTAAAAACATATTACAAATAGTGAAGTGTTCAATATGTTGTCCTATATATAACAATATGTATTTCTCAATGTGTGTTATAATATATATAAACATTAATATATGCATATGTATATTATTTTCTAACTAATATTGCATGCATATATATGCGTGTGTAGTCATTTCTATATAGAACAGTATACATATATACTCAAATGTACAAATTTAAAATGAAATAAAGTGAAGTTCATTAAATGAGCATTAGTAAACATTATAAATAAATAAATATTAGTAAATGCCATAATTTTTCAATAACTATATATTATATGTGATACATATATTCGATTGGACACAGATTAATTATGAATTTTTATTTTTAGAAATATAAATTTATATTTTGAAGTGAATTTCTAAATTAAATTTAGTTAATTCATAATAGGCATAGTCCACAACCATTCACAATTGAATTATTTTAATATAAAACTACTACACATATCCACCATCGGTGAGTTTAATTAATTAATAATAATTTATCTTTAGCTTAATAAATTTATCTTTAAATTGAATTTTTAATCTTAACTTTATGAATTTATTCTTTACGATATATAATTCCCTTTAACGGAAATTTGTCACTTCAGATAACTATTTTTAATTTATTTTTATAATGAAAATGTACGTATGTAATATTAAATAAATTAAATTAAATATTGCTTTGAGGTAATTAAATTAATTAACATTTAATATTAATCACTGGAAGAGATAATAATCGTATATTTTAACAATAATCTCGTATTATTCCAAAATTTGAAGGAAAAAATAAGTGTCAACTGGTGTAAGAGTCCCCAAGAGCCAGAGCAGCAGCATGAGCCCTTAACAAAGAACAAGCCTGCTCTGCAATGGCTCTATTCCGAGCTTGATTACTCCACTCGGTTGCCAGTCTTTCCCCATTAGTCTCCAAGAATCCCATAGACAGAATATCCGCTGCATCCACCAGTTTCCCGTCTCTCACGCATGCCTTTACACGGGTTATCACAGCGTCCACTCCGTTATCGTCATATTTTCCATGGTCTGGCAGCTGATAAACGATAGTAATAATCAGCATATATTAAATATTTAAACATACAGATGTATATATATACATGAATAATAACACCATGTACCAAGTAGTGTACAAACAAACGTGTGTGTGGTGTGTGTGTGTGTGTGAGAGTGAGAGAGAGAGAGAGAGAGAGAGATTACCTTGAGGCCAGTAGCCAGTTTAGCAAGCAAGTGACATAAAACTCCACCACCTGAAGAAGGGATAAAAGCTAATTCTCTCAAGGCTCCTTCCATCTCTTCCAGCCAGTAAACAACCACTTTTAAGAACATTAACCAGAGTATCACACACACACATATATATGTTATAATATATGAATTGAATTATTAACTGGAATAATAAATGAAAATATCTATTCTTATTATAGTTTGATATCTGTTACTGGTTATAACAATATACAAGCATCAGGTAATTTATCTAGCATAATATGATACTTAACATCGTCATACATACTCTTGATATACACTACTAAAACATCTTGAAGTTACATATTTTATCACTGTTAATTATATACATATAGTTTATTAAGGAGCATGAACTACTTACTCTTTGATTAAGTTGTGCAGGGGTTAAAGTCCCCTTTTGTAAGACCTCCTTTGGCAACGACATGACTGCAACTTCAACCAATGGATCTTCTCCCGTTGACTTAGTAATCAGAGCTGCTTCTTTCTCCACAGGTGCTCCTTCGTGTAAAGCATCTTCCAATACAAATGACCCCTACAAAATAATATCATACTCAATTTGAGAGAGAGAGAGTTTTGCATTATATCTATATAAACGGATCTAAATCTAAACAACGAAAACCGTTAAGCTTCAACAAAACAGCATTAAAAATTTAATTGTATCATACTTATTAAATATACCTGGTGACTATGTAATCTATATAAACTGTCTGTGTAAGTACTATATGTAGGTTAACATATATCTATGTTCGATAATGTCATCCTAATAATTTGTATACGCACATAACATATATATATATATATATATAGAGAGAGAGAGAGAGAGAGAGAGAGAGAGAAGAGAACTTAATCGTACCAATGCCAGCTGCTTTATTTCATGCCCTTCCCGAGCTTCTTCTGATTTTGATTCCAAGGCAAGGTTCATCGCTTCCAGTGCTTCTAGAATGCACGATGTGCAGAAATTACTAATAATTGCACACTCGTGTATGATTATCAATAACTGTTAAATGAAAACGTACGTGGAGTTTTACACTGCCAATCTCGTTCATCAAAGAAGCTGTTTCTTCTGCCAAAAGTTTAGCCGCTTCGGACTTCACAAGTAGCTCAACTTCTTCCAATTGTCGTTGTTTTGCTTCCTCCTACAAACATAGGATGATAATATTGACATATATCACACGATTAAAATCCTAATCCATTATTATATTATCAGACATAAGAGCTTAATATATATATATATATATAATTAGCTTAAGCAAATATACATACTACAGCTTCATCTGGCTGTCAAGTCTAGCTTCAGCCTCCTCTTTCTGCAGCTTCAGATCCTCCATATGTCTCAGTTTGTCCATCTCAATGTCCTGAAAGCAAAAGCGTAATGTTCTCCAATATCAAACACTAGCAAGGACCGATGGTTGTGTGTGTGTGTGTGTCTATATATATATATATATATATATGAATATCAATTTATAGTAATTTATTTTTATATATAATTATATTTTCATAATTTTAGATATAATAATTTATGTTTTACATTTAAATTTATAAAAGTGTATAACTAAGTTTGTTTGAATTTAAAAAACCAACCAAAGAATGTACAAAATATTTAAAGTTAAATTAACTTAATTTAACTAATGCAAAACATATAAGTTTATGTACATATACATAGACACACTACTATAAACATCACTATTCAATAATAATTTTTAAATTGTAAATAGTAAAGCATTACATATAGAAAAAAACTATATACATACAGAAAAGTTTAAATATAAGTAATAACTAATTAAACCCTTGAGAACAAATTAAATGTATACATTATTATAATATGTGATTTATTTATTTATTTTAAGTTTATATTTTTATAATATTTTAATTTAGACTTAAAGGTACACCAATTTGTTATAGTTTGTCTTATTGATGTTATTATTATTCTTTTTTACATTAATTTTATATGTTATATTATTATATTATTTATTTGATATGTGATTAATTATAGTTACATTAATTACCCTCTTCAACTATAACAAAACACCAATATAAAGTTTAAAGTTATTTTTTATAATGAGTGGTATTCAAATACTTTTTAAGATAAAAAGATAAAGTAGATTCCAAAATTTAATACTTTCATTAATAATTTTTTTAATGTACATAACAAAATGAATAAAAAAATTAAAATAATAAAGGACTTCACAAATTAATTTTAGTCCTTTTCATAATGCATTGCATATTTTCTTCTTAAGAAGAGATGAATATATGTGACATTTATAATATATATTTACTCTGTAATAGTGATGAATTTAACCGCTCATGTTTAAGTTTCTTTTATAAATTAGTGTGTATTTTTAATTCACTTGAATATTATTTTTTCCAGTGATAAAATGGTGTAAAACAGAAATATATTTAAAATAATACTTTTATTTTCTTTTCATGTAACAAAAAGTAAAAATTAAAAAATAATCTCACATAATTAAAATCACATATTTATATAATACTGAAACAAAGAAGATCACATGTTATTATTTTCATAAGTAAGAATCTATTTAGTTCTTAAATTTTAAATTCGTACTAAAAAACTCACAAAAGTTATTAATATGTGAAACTTTAAAATCCATAATGAATTTTCTTAAAGATTATTTAATTATATATATATTAAATATTAATATCTTTTATTTATTAATTTTACTTATAACACAATTCTGTTGATAAATAGATTTTTGATTAAAATTTATCAAATGGTAAAATAGAAACATTTTAATCATTTAAAAGAATTTGTTAAATTAAAATATAAACCAATATGTATCCATAAGACACGGTTTATTAAAATTTAATTTATTAAGAATAAACATTTGGAAATATATTAATTGATGTCTCTTTTTATTTAGTTTATAAAATAAAGCAATTTTATATTATTTATTTTTTTCATAAGTTCAGTTTAAAGTCTCGAAAATGTATACGTTATAAGAAGCGCCTCATTAAATTCAAAATGATGTTCACCAAGGGTCATCTACATTATATCTATATCATAACTTAATAATTAGGATGTTAATTTAAGGTTAGAGTTAATGTAGGTGCATAAAAAAAAGTTTAGGAAATAAAATTTTAGAAAAATGTAAAGCTGTAACAATAAATAGATTTTAATATAATAATTTTATGTAGATGTATAAGATATTTTAATAAAATTATACACATGCAATAGCTGAAAATCAGCTTTTAACATTAATCATTTTATTATTATTAATTAATAAAAGAAAAAAGGACTTTATGTAGATGATTAAAGCTTCATGTACTACTTAATTAACTTAAGTAATAAAAAGGTTGTTTAAAAAACCACATAATGTAAAATGTATTAAAATACATTGCACGCTGTTGCACATATACATGTATACGTAAGTATGAATATTCTACAGGCAGAATATGCTAGATGCTCTTTCATATGCAAGGTCCAAGAGTTCATTTGGTATGTTTATTGATGCATGCTTCAGCCATTGCCATGGAACAATCCCAAAGTTGATCAGAAGGTACGCACACACACACATATTCACACGCTATATATATGTATATATATGGTTTATTATAGCACAAACTGTGGGAGACTGGTATGTTGAAAGGAGCGGGACTTAGCATAATATTTGCGTCTAATGATTATGAACATTGATACATCTGTCTTATCCACACGCGTTAAACAAGATTAAACGTTTATATATTTGACATATATTTATCACTTTAACACATAAAAAAAACCATAGTGATATTATAGACGTCACTCAGGATATCTATGTAATATTATGGACTGTTGAATCCGATGGATTTTCAGGCAAAATAATTTAAATTGATTAATTTCATGTGGAAATGCATATGAAAGCATAAAAGTCTGAGCTTTTGCGAACAGATTATGCACAAAGAGGCACTTTTGAGAGCTTTTAAACGTAAAAAAGCATAAAAACGGGATCCTTTGGTAGATTTTGAACAGAAATTGTATTAAGCAATTATAAACAAATAATGAATATAAATGCATATTAAAATGCATAATAAAACATGATTTTTGTGCAGATTAAGAAGTACATTGCATGATTATGCACAAATGCACACGAGTATATGTGATTCGGAAGATTTTGTACCACATCTTCTCCAATGGAGTGGGAGCCTTCCCGATGCATCGGTGGCCATGTCTTCCTCGATTGTGGCGGTTGAATGGACGACTGCAACTGCCTGCATTCTTGCCTTCGTCCTCCTTATCTGCTATTAAAGCACTAAGCAATAGGTGTTAAATGTTAATCTAAAGATGTAAAGTAATGTGTCTGGAGTTCGAATCTCAAGAGGTCCAATTTGTACGTTGTGTCGCATTTTAGGGCTTTCCAATCTCACGGCGAGTCGCAGTTGTGGCTCTAGCAGCAGTGGCGGCGGGGAATGGCGCCCGCCAGGAAATCCTCACGCTGTCTCTCGCACAAGGAAGACGATGAAGACGATGCTTCCGACGGTGACGCACGAATATCAGGTAAGCACAGGGAGCGTCTTCATAGACGGAATTCTGCTTCAGAAGACGAGGATGTCTCTTCCGATGGCGCGGCTCGGAAATCTTCGAGAACAGGCAAGCACAGGAGGATTTCTTGCAAAGGAGACGATCAGGATGTTTTTATTGATGGCACGTCTCGGAAATCTGACAAGCACAAGGATTCACAAGGACGAGCGAGTTCATAGACGAATAGACGAGGAATGTCGAAACCGCGACAAGGATGAGCAAGTTCATAAACGGGAAGACATGAGGATGATGGCGCGGCACGAAAATGGAAACAGTTCTTTGCAACATGGAAATAGTTAATGCACACACACAGGTAAACCTTAACTTAGTTAGTTGACAAGTATAGATTATTGTCCAACGCGTGCTGCACAAATAACATAAAGTCTTAGAAACTCAATATACGGTATCTGCTTGTGGGAATGACATTGAAGCTCCACTGATAAAGATTAGATTATTATTAATGTGTTACAAAATCAAATTACATAACGCTATGAACATCGATATATGGTCTGTGACAAGTTTAAGTTATATGTTAAATCACTTATAGTATATATTTCATTTCATTATACATGTGATGTTGTTGAAAATTAGTCTTCAGAACACGCTCTTCGTTGATGACACTAATGGCGACACTTGGCTGAGCATTAATTACTAGGTTATGAACCTTGAAGATACGTTGTATACAGTGTTCTGTATAATTTTAGCAGATTAATACTTATCAATAAGAACTTGGTGAAATATTAACTTAGGTATTCACTAAACGCTAAAAAACCTCTTATTAATACCTCTGTGTTATTCGTAGTTGACGAGGATATACTTTTTAAGATAGACATTTATGCATAGAAGCAGGTAATACGTGTACATATATAGAGTTATACACAAACGAACGTAATGTACATGCCTTTCCAACGCTGAAAACCGAGGAAGAAATAGTTCTTCCATCAAGTTCCTTCCTGGTGAATGCAGGGTTAACTTTGAACATCTCCAAGAGATGAGATGCAGCTTTGCGAGGCCTTTGCCTGCTCAGTAGCAACTTCAGATGTTCTTCTGCCTCCTCCAAAACAACAGAAATGATGTTTCCTGTGGGAATATACAATCGTATCAATAATATGTATAGTTCACACACGCGCATGCACCTTTCTCGATCATGTCAACAACACAGATGAGATTCCTTGCTGAGATGGATAAGTAGCTGCTTGTTCTGTAGAGTTTTTTAACACCTTCTTTGCATAGTTGTTCGTAGAAGGCTGATGCTTTGCATGGCTTTCCGGATTCGAACACAGACTCCTGGGCAAATCTCGCCGCAGCGGTGCCATCAATACTAAACAACATATATAGATTTTCAATACAACAGTGGAGTTATATATCGATATGCACACATTGATTTACATTATAAACATAAAGAATTATTATGTCAACTTGAAATGCTAGAAAAGCTTGTTCTAAAGAGAAGAGTACACCAGCCATAGGTGCAAGAGTCATATCATGTCAGTTCAAGGGGAAGTGTTGGAACATCCGCCCTGTATGACATGAGGTCTTCCACGTGTCTCACATGGAGTAACCCTGGACCTGGTAGTGAAAGACCAAGAGTGTGTGTGTGTTCAATACGCACATGCGACGTAAACTATAATGGTGTACATAAATTTAAAATATATTATTTAATTATAAATTAAAACATAAACACATTACTTTTAAAAAGTGTAATAATTTATATTTAAAAACTTTATGTATATATTATTTCTATATATAATGCTTTACTATTTACAATATAAAGATTATTATTGAATAGTGTAGTCATATGTCTATGTAGTATGTACATAAATTTATATGTTTTGTATTAGTTAAATTAAGTAAAATTAATTTAATAAATTTATAATGAATTTCTGATTTATGAAATAAAATATAAATCTAAATTTGCATATCCTTGGTTGGTTCTTAAAATTCAAACAAGCTTAGTTGTACACTTTTATAATTGAAATGTAAAACATAATGCATAATTATTAGTTATCTATTAGTATTAAAATAAATTATTACAAATTGCTAAATCATATAAATAAAATATGCATATATACATACAACTATCGTAAAAATTTTAGGATTTACATATTATTGAACTTGCACACAAATTAGCAGTTTTTGATATTCCACAGTTTAAGAAAATAATTTAAATTTATATATATTACTTAATATTTATAACGTATAGGAGCAGCAAAACCAAAATAAAACATATAATTTAAAAATGTAAATTATATAATGAAATATTGGCTCTAGTAAATGAAAAACAGCGGTGCAAGAAAATCTTCTTACACCTGACTCAATTGCACGGTTTAAGAACATACTATAAACATTGCTCTGATGAGGAGTTCAATATGCCATCTTATATATGACAATATGTATTCTCCCAATGTGTTATAATTAATATATATATATATATATATATATATATATATATATATATTCATATGTGTATTATATTCTGACTAATATTGCATGCATACGTGTGTGCGTAGTCATTTCTATATACAACAGTGTACATATATACTCAAATTTAGAAAAAAATTAAAATGAAATAAGTTAGTTAAATGAGCACTAGTAAATATTAAAATAAATAAATGTTAGTAAATGCCATATATTTTTAATAACTAAATATTATATGTGATACATATATTTGATTGGACGCAGATTAATTATGATTTTTTATTTTTAGAAATATAAATTTATAATTTTAAAGTAAATTTCTAAGTTAAATTTCATTCATAACAGGCATAGTCCACAACACAATTAAATAATTTTAATATAAAATTATTACACATGCCTAATGTTGGTGAGCTTAATTAATTAATATAATTTATTATTATTAAATTATTATTCTTAACTTAATAAATTTATTTTAAAATTAGATCTTTATCTTTAACTTAATAAATTTATCTCTAACCTATATTCTTAACTTCTTATTAATGAGTTTATCCTTAACCTTTTATTTATATCTAAGCTTAACTATTAACAATCCTTAATTGACCAACTCATCAAGGTCTTATATATTTTGTCCAGGTATATGATTACTAACCCAACAAAATAATATGATGTGTTAATATTAACAACCCTAATTATTATCCACATTATCCAATGGTGTATAACTTACCACGTGTCCTTAGATCTTCTGAATCGGCCAAGGCGTATAACCTGGTGGTGCCTCTTGGGCTACGGCCATATAATCCCTCTCAAGTGCTAATGCACTCTTTAGGGTTATACCCCATAACCCCTTTGAGTATAAAGAAAGTAAAAACATTAACTTTGCTTTAGATGGGGGGAAGGAAAATAGATTGCACACATTTTTAGTTCACACATTATCAATACAATCGTAAATTTTTCCATAATCCCATTGGCTCAACTAACAATCCTCAGGTGCTTAAGTAAATAAGTCATCGAGAGTCGGGTTAGGTCACACACATGTGGCCTTCGAGTCAACTCAAATATTAAATGAGTTAAAACAACCGGCTCAACCCAACCCATGGGTCATAGAGAACTCCGGCTTAGACTCAGCCCACGACAATTTGAATTGGGTCGACCCATTTGCAGCCCTAATCATTAATAATTAAGTCCATGCATAAAACTTAAGAATGTGAAAGTTTAGAATATAGAAATGTGTATATCTCCGTTACTTCATAAACCTAACTTATATACAAAAGCAAGTGGTCCAGATTGAATCCAATCCGATGGCTATTAAAATCCACTATGCTAACAATATACATTCACATGCAGCCGTACACATGGATCTTACAAGAAATAATTTAAGATTAATAAAATAATTTAAGTTAAAAATAAATTATTATTAATTAATTAAACTCACTAATGGTGGATATGTGTAGTAGTTTTATATTAAAATAATTTAATTGTGAATGGTTGTGGACTATGCCTATTATGAATTAATTGAAATTTAATTTAGAAATTCACTTTAAAACTACAAATTTATATTTCTAAAAATAAAAATTCATAATTAATCTGTGTCCAATCAAATATATGTATCACATATAATATATAGTTAGTGAAAATTATGGCATTTTTAATATTTGTTAATTTATAATATTATTAATGCTCATTTAATGAACTTCACTTTATTTTCATTTTAAATTTTCTACATTTGAGTATATATGTATACTATTCTATATAGAAATGACTACACACGCATATATATCATGCAATATTAGTTAGAAATATAATATGCATATATTAATGTTTATATATATTATAAACATATTGAGAGAATACATATTGTCATATATAGGACGACATATTGAACACTTCACTATTGTATTTGTAGTATGTTCTTAAATTGTGCAATGGACTCAATAAACAAGATTTTCTTGCATGTATCGCTATTTTTCATTTTCTAAAGTCAATATTTCATTATATTATTTATTTAAAAATAATTTAAATTTAATATATAATATTTATATTTATAACTTATAAGAGCGGCAAAACCAAATAAATCATATAATTTATACTTTTCTAATGAAATTGATGATTTGGATTTCAATGTGTTCAAAAGCTCTCAAAAGTGCCTCTTTTGTGCATAATTGTTCACAAAAGCTCAGACTTTTATGCTTTTCATATTATTTCACATATAAAATTAATCAGTTGAAATTGTTTTGCCTAAATAATCCATCGGATTCAACAGTTTAATCTTGTCTAACGCATATAAATAAAGACGTATCAATGTTCATAATTCTTAAGGACAAAATCGCGTACATGTGCTGTGTTTTGTGTGTGTCTACTAATAATCTACAATTGGTTGCGTGTCTATGTTTATATACTCATTCGGACTTATGTTCCATACATACATAACAACATATATATATGTGTGTGTGGCCCTTAAATGTATTATGTTAAAGCATAAACGAATATACATATAGTAGTTCATATTATGTGATTTTAATTATATGATTTTTTTTTTTTAAGTTCTCAGTTTTTATACATGAAAAGGAAGACAAAAGTTTATTTTAAATTATACTCTTATCTGAAGCCGTTTGAAGAGAATTAAATAATATAAGTGATTCAGTTAGAATACAGGAAAAATGGTTACATTAATTTCAAGGTTTTATATATAATAAGTTTTGTGAACTTTTGAATATAAATTTAAAATTCATTAAAATAAGAACAAATAAATTTTTATTTTTGAAAATGATAAATTATCTGATCTTTATCATTCCAATATTGCTTATCTAAATATATAATATGTGATTTTAATCATATTTTTTTATTTTTTATCCACATGAAAGGAAGACAAAAGTACTATTTTAAATATATTCTTGTTTTACACTGTTTTACCACCGGAAAGAACAATATTCCAAGTGAACCGAAATACACACCAATTTGCAAAAGAAATTTAAATAAGAATCGTTGAATGGAATAACACATATATTAATTATAACGATCATTACAAATATTCACTTTCTTTCATGTAAAGAACTATGAAAAAAATGAAAACTAATTCGTGAAGTTCTTTATTATTTAAATTTTCCACCTGATTCGTTGTATTCATGTTTTTATGTATATTTTTTTAATTCAACATTTAAAAAAGACATTTGCATAAACTCACTCACTGAGAATATACTTATTAAGTTAGTAATCAACACGCACACACGTCAAAAGATTATAGTTTATTACATTAAAAAATTTGAATACTACTCATTAAAAAAATGACTTTAAACTTTTATTGGTGTTTTTATAGTTGAAATGAGTAATTTTTATAACTATTTAATTGTATACAATTAATCACATATCAAATAAATAATAATAAATCAACATATAAAATTGATGTAAAAAAGAATAATAATAATATCAATAAGACATAAACTATAACAAATTGTGTACCTTTAAGTCTAAATTAAAATATTATAAAAATATAAAATAATAAATAAATAAATCACATATTATAATAATGTATACATTTAATTTATTCTCAAGGACTTAATTAGTTTAATTTATATTTAAAACTTTTCTGTATGTATATAGTTTTTTCTATATGTAATGCTTTACTATTTACAATTTAAACTATTATTGAATAGTGATGTTTTATATGTCATGTGTCTATGTAATATGTACATAAACTTGTATGTTTTGCATTAGTTAAATTAAGTAAATTTAACTACATAAATTTATGATAATTTGTCATTTATGAAATAAAATTAAATATAATTTGCACATCTTCGATTGCTTTTTTAAATTCAAACAAGCTTAGTTGTACTGTTATAAATTTAAATGTAAAACATAATTATTAGTTATCTATTGAAGTATGAAAATAAATTATTACATTGATAATTCATATATATATATATATATATATATATATTATATATATATATATATAATATCATCTAAAATTGAGGATTTACATATTACTATGAACTTGCACACAAATTGATATTCCATGGTTTGAATCTTTTTGCAGATTTTGAACAGAAATTGTTGAATATACACAAAAGGAACATTTTTAAGCTATTATGAATATAAATGCGTATTAAAATGCATAAAAACATGGATTTTTTGTGCAATTGCATGATTATACATAAATGCACAAGAATATATATGATCCGGAGAATTTTGTACAGCATGGGAGCCTTTCCTATCGACATCCATGTCTTTCTCGATTTCGGCAACTGAATGGACGACCGCAGCTGCTTACATTCTTGACTTCGTTTCTAAAGCCTAAACCTCATTTTGAATTTATTGAGGTACTTCTTATAACTTATACATTTTTGAGACCCACTTTAAATTGAACTTATAGAATTGCTTTATTTTATAAACTTATAATAGTTTCAAATGTTTGTTCTTAATAAATTAAATTGACTTTACTTATATTGATACATATTGATTTATATTTTAATTTAACAAATTCTTTTAAATGATTAAAATATTTTATTTTACCACTTGATAAATTCAATCAGAAATCAGTTTATCGAACAAAATTGTGTTATAGATAAATAAAATTAATAAAAAAATATTAATATTTAATATTATATATAATTAAATAATCCTTAAGAAAATTCATTATAGATTTTAAGATTTCACATCTTAATGTTTAAAATTCACAAACATAATAGATTCTTGCATTGCTGACCTGGGTATCCATGTCGACATTTAAAGACTCTGCATATAAAGCTATATTCCTTACATTTTTTTATTTTTATTTTTTTAAATTCCAAAATCTGCACTTTAAAATACTTGAGTGTAAATTATATTTTTATTAAATCTATATATATTTAAAATCTATATATTTATTAAAATCTATAATTTATAATATTTAACTCTGAAACAAAATCAATTAAAGATATATTTCACAATATAATATTATTAACAGCTGCTTATTTAATTATTTATTTTATAAACTATATTAAACAACAGCTGATTTATTTAATCAATTATTAATAAGCATATACCGGATATTTCAATCGATTGCAAGGAAATCCACAGTCAATATGATGTTGAGTTCCGCTCCTTTCAATACCAGTCTCCCACAGTTTGTGCTACACATATACAGCGTGTTGCGTGTGTTACCTTCTGATCAACTTTGGGATTGTTCCATGGCAATGGCTGAAGCATGCATCAATAAACGTACCAAATGAACTCTTGGACCTTGCATATGAAAGAGCATCTAGCATATTCTGTCTGTAGAATATTCATACTTACATATACATGTATGTGTATGCTGCAGTGATTAAATCCGGAATCGAAGAAAAATGCTACGGAAATGTTTAAATTACTAATCTAATTTAATTATTAATCCGTAACATATTTTTACTACGGCATATATCACTGGTATGCTGCCTAAAAAAAGAATAAACTTTTGACAGGTAGTCAACAACAGCGTGCAATGTATTTTTAATGTTTTTAAACAACCCTTTTATTACTTAAGTTAATTTTGAAGTACATGAAGCTTTACATAGTTTTCTGCCTCCATATGCATTGCCTCTGTTTAAGCATGCATAAGCTTTTAAGCATCGCCTCAACGATCTCTTCCAGTGATTAATATTTGGTTTAATGTTATTAAACTTAAATATTATATTTAAATTAATATTACATTCGTACATTTTCATTATAAAGGTAAATTAAAAATACTTACCAAATTTGCTAAAACTTAATAGTTTTAAAATAACACATTTTTGTGAAATTAGGTTCATAATGAAAATTATATATTGTAAGATAGAGTATATATATATATATATTTGCATATTTATAAATGTTTAAAGTTCATTTGCGTATTATATATATTTAAAATAATTTACTGTGTTAAATAGTTCAGAATATTTATCCATAATATTTAAACAGTAAATTTGGTGATAAATATAGTAAAATTATGTCTATAAGTTAAAATTAAATTTTGATTTAAGTAAAGAAAATACTCATTACTGTCTTACTTTCGAACAACACAAGTCTTTTGTTAATCACAAGCCTTAACACCTTCACCAAGTTTTTAAAAACATACATATAAATGTATATTGCTAATCCATAATTTATATAATATATATATATTATATATATATTATATATATTAATATATATATAATAGGTGTGTGAGAGAGGTGTGAATACTAAATACGATTCAATTAGGTCTGGCTGATACAGGGTATTTATACTAAGTGTCTGTGCTAGGATTAGCACTCTTGGTACCAAGTAAATCATGGTGCCCAGATTAGCCAGCCCCCAGATTAGCCAATGCCCATATTAGTGTGTATGAATCCTAATGCCACTTGGCACCTCCATGGCAGAGTATACGTGGCGTATATACGTAGTATATACCATGGAACCTTACATCATCCCCCTCTCAAGACATGGCTTCTACCTATCAAGGTGGTCCTCCTCCTTGGACGAGTGTCCGTTGGTGGAACGGTAGTAGCCGACACACATGAGCGACATGTTGTGACTCCCGAACCCCATCACGCCGCTTCAAGCGATACACCTGTGTTCCCAACTGTTCTTCAACACTCCAAGGCCCGACCCATCGTGGTTGAAGCCCTGCTGCGTGTGTTTGATCCCCTAACCTTGGAAACTTGACGAGAACCAAATCTCCCACTTGGTATTGAGGTGGCATTCGATGTCGTTGATTGTAAGTCCGACGCTGATACTCTTGTGCACGAGCTAACTGTTCTCCACCTTGAGCATACAACAGAGGAAGGACTTGGTTCAAATGCTCCAACCACATACGCCCATCCATATACCGTGCTTCGTGAGGAGTAATGCCAACTGCTGGTGGCAATACAGGTTCACGACCATACAAAGCTTTGAATGGGGAAATCCCTGTTGACTTGTGAGGGGCTGAAACATAAGCAAATTGGAGATATGGAAGCCACATATCCCAATCCGTATGGTCAGGACGCACATACTTGGCAAGCATGACTTTGAAAGTTCTGTTCAACCGCTCCACCAAACCATCAGTCTCAGGATGATAAGCTGAGGCAAAAGATTGTCGGATCTGCAACCGTCGCATCAACAAAGCTACTGCTTCCGCTGCTGGGCCTGGTCCTTGATCCGATAAAATTCGTTCGGGCAACCATGCCTCAACACCACTTGAGCTAGTAGGAACTTGATGATGGAAGTTGCTGTAGCATCTGGCAAAGCACACACTTCTACCCACCGAGTCAAGTAATCAGAGCACACAATGATGTATCGATTACCGAACTGCGACACAGGGAATGGTCCCATGATGTCATACGCTACCAGCTCAAAGGGGCGAGAAACTCGAATTGGTTCCAGGGTTGCTGCAGGAGGAAGTGTGGACACGTTATGCCGTTGACACTCCGGACACGTATGAATGTACTCATGTAGGTCTTGTCGCAATCGGGGCCAATACAAGTGCTGTCGAATCCTCTCAAGGCATCGTTGGAATCCCATGTGTCCGGACATCGGGTTGTCATGAAAGAACTGCAACCAGGAGTTAATGTAAACTGGTGGTGCCACCACACGACACTCGGAACCGTCTCCAACAAAGACAAGCAAGTCATCCATCAGTCTGAAAGATCGTGCATATGTGCGAAAGTTAAGATCCTCGCAGGGTACCTCACTACTCAAGACTCACGCAACCTCCTGATCCATGGCTCCATCTTTTGAGCCTCCACAATGTCTTCCCGCCTCGGAAGTACGCGATCAGGAAGGGCATCCGGCAACAATGCTACAGGGGCTGCACTACCACAGGAGCTCGGGATAACGCATCCACATCCGCCATGCTAGACCCTGGGCGATGAACAACCCGAAAACGATACCCTTGCAAAATTAACGCCCAACGTGCAAGTCGTCCCGTCACATTCCTCCTCTTCATGATTGAGTTGACAGCAGCATGATCAGTTTCCAACAATGTGTTGGAGCCATGTAGATATGCATGGAACTTTTGAAAGGCCCATACGGCTGCCAGACATTCCTTGTCCGTGGTGGAATAATTTTTCTCTGCCTCAGTAAGGCTCCGACTTGCATAAGCGATTGGGTACCGCTGACCATTGGGAGTCTCCTGCAACAGATCGGCCCCAACCCGACATCTGAAGCATCGGTCCGAAGAATAAAGGATTTGGCAAAGTCCGGATACCGCAACAAAGGTGGAGATCCTAGCAATGCCTTAACATCCTCGAACGCCTTCTGACACTTCTTGGACCACCGGAACTGAGCTCCTTGTTTTAACAATCCTCGCAATGGGGCTGTCAAATCTGAGAACCGCGGAACAAACCTCGCTAGGTATGTTGCCTTTCCCAAGAAACGCTGCAACTCCGCCACTGACTCAGGAGCAGGAAATTCTCGTACAGCTAGGGTCTTCTCGGGATCCGGTTTCACACCTCTGCCGTGATGATGAATCCTAAGTATTTCAAGGAGGTACATCCGAACTTGCACTTCTGCTCTTTCAACTTCAGCCCGTATTGCACCAATCGCTGCAGGACCCGCTCTAACTGCTGAAGGTGCTCCTCCCACGTAGCAGAGTGAATAAGAAGGTCATCGATGTACGCACGTGCAAATTCTTCAAAGCCCTCCAATAGCTCATCCATCATCCGCTGGAAGGTTGCTGGGGCCCCGACCAACCCAAATGGCATGACTGTAAACTCGTACAAGCCGGATGGTGTTCGAAATGCTGTCTTTGCTGCATCTTCAGGAGCCATAGGGATCTGCCAATAGCCGGAAGCCATGTCAAGAATAGTGAAGTACCGGCTATTCCCCAATGCATCGACCAAATCATCCACCCTTGGTAGTGGATATGAATCTGGAACAGAAACATCGTTCAATGGCCTGAAATCAATAGTGAAACGTGTAGTCCCATCCGGCTTCGGAACTAGGTGTGGTTCTGCTGCCCATGGACTTCGAGACTTACGTATCACCTTCAACTCTAGCATCTCCCTCACACAACGATCAAGATATCCTTCTCCTTTGGAGATCGTCGCCTGAGCCCCATTCTGATCGGGCGAGTTGTACCAGTCGGGATGTGATGCCGAGTAGTCAACAGGGGATTTGCATCTCCTACAATGGGTTTGAATAGGCTCGGATACCTCGCCAACAGCTCCTTGATGTCCTTAGCTCGTTGCTCTGGAGAAGGCTCTGCCTTAGGCGCCATCATGCCCTGCAATGTTGCCGCCATGCCATTCGGTGCATGTTCTGTAGCCTGCAATGGGGGGCATCCTGGGATAGACAACGTGCACATTTCAAAATCACATCTTGCCTTGACCGCACGAAGCCAATTGACACCGAGGATGATGTCATGGACTTGGCTCGGGCATCACCCGCAACGGAAGTAGATGATGGTATCCTCCTAACACCACAGGCACATGTGCAATTCGATGTGATCTAGCAAAAGACTGCTTATCAGCAAACACTACCTTCAAAGTTCGCTCAGCTGGTACTGTGTGCAAGTGCAAGGACTCCGCTACTGATCGATTGATAGAAGATATACTGGATCCGGAGTCCACCAGGACTGAAACAGGAGTTCCTTCTACCATGCCGGAGAACACAAACATAAAACGCTCAGTGTCCAGTAACTCACTCGAGACCCCTATGCCCGCACAAGCATGGAAGAACAAAGGTGCTTCGGGGAAGTGTCGACCATGCGCTGGAATCAAGTTCTTCAGAGGTGGTGCAATGTGCCTAGTGCATGGGTCCTCTGACACCCCATGCACTATGCCTCGTTTTCCGGCTGCGGAAGAGTCTCCACTTCTTCTGCAATCTCGATGGCAGCTACTTGATGTCGATTTGCACATGCTCGTGCAACATGTCCCCAACCTCGGCACTCATAGCACTGAATGTTCGCCCACGCACCACGACCACGACCACGACCACGACCACGCCGATCAGCAGCTTGGCCTGGGCCCCTCCTGCGGCCTGAGGACTGGTCCTCCATCTGAACAGCACCCACCTCCATCGGAACAGGATCGGATGTCCCAGGAATAGGTGCCGATACAGGATATACACGTTGTGCTGCCCCCAATGAGTTCTCAAATCGTTGTGCAATCCGCAAGGCCTCCTCCACAGTCGAAGGACCAAAGCCCTCCACCAAGCCAGCCAAATCAGGGCGAAGAGCTGGCCATAACAAGCCCAACGTACCCGTTCTGTCATGCTTGGATCGCACGATTGACCAAGTTTCGAAACTTAATCCCGAATCGTTGGACAGTCTCTCCCGACACTTGCTTCAAGTCATGGAGCTCACGAAAAGCTGCAGCAGAATCCTCGGGCTTACCAAAAGCTTGCTTGAAACGCTGGGATAAGATGTTCCAATCTTGTCGATCAAGAACGGGGACACCATTGTACCATTGCAAGGCAAGTCCTTGCAAACACGTTGGGAACTCTCGCAACCGCTGGGAGTCAGACCATCCATGGTAATCAGCAATCCCTTGAAAATGTTCCCACCAATGGTACACGTCTGCTCCAATCTCCCCCTTGAAGAATTCTGGACGAACCGTGGATTGGAACCCAAAAGGTGTGGATTAGAACTCTGCGGCATACTAGCATTCTGCTGCATTCCTTGGTGAATTTCTCGCACAGAGCAGTCTGATTTGCCACGCTCAATTGCAGTGCATCGAACAACTGCAACCACCTTTCTTCGGTTGCCATCACGACCAAGAACACAAGGGAAGAGGGAGACAAAAAGGAACACAAAAAACTAAGCCGAAAAAGGACTACCCAACTTCTCCACCAATGAGAGAGGTGTGAATACTAAATACGATTCAATTAGGTCTGGCTGATACAGGGTATTTATACTAAGTGTCTGTGCTAGGATTAGCACTCTTGGTACCAAGTAAATCATGGTGCCCAGATTAGCCAGCCCCCAGATTAGCCAATGCCCATATTAGTGTGTATGAATCCTAATGCCACTTGGCACCTCCATGGCAGAGTATACGTGGCGTATATACGTAGTATATACCATGGAACCTTACATGTGTTCAATTAATAACATTTCCCATGTAAAATAATTAATTAAAAAACCTTAAAAGAGCTTCCAGAATATTAATAATAAACATTTTACGCTATATATTAAAATTGAATTTCTAAATATTTGAGGCCTTAAGGACGACCGGTGTCTCATATTCAAATTCTGGCTTTTACATTCCAGCCCCTTCTTGTTTAGTGATAATTAATTAAAACTTAATTAATTAAAAAAGTATATATTTAAAGAACTACAACAAAAGAACTTGTAAAGTATTTCTTAAAGTATTGCTTTAAACAACATACCCATAAGTACATGCATATATATATATATGTGTGTGTGCGTGTGTGCGTGTGTGTGTGTGCCTTTGTATATCTCTAGGATTATATGCCGCCTTAACTTTTTTTAATTTATTTTAATTTATTTTATCTATGACATATGTTCGAACAAGATTAGCTATTCCACCACCAAAACCTAAGCCACCCTCATCCGTAAAATGATTTTGCATATGTTCATTTTGATAAAGATATTATAACTAAAAAATTAACTTTAACTTTATTTATTTTTAATACAGTTTATTGAACTGGTGAATTGTATATTCTAAAAGAATATACTGCCTAAATCATTACATCCAAGATTCCGAATATGAAGGAGGTGAAGTTCACGAGGCTACCACATCCAATCAATACACTAGTTAAACAGATCTAAACGTTGGTTCGAGTGTTTTTGTCCAGTTATCATGGCTCGAGCCTTCCACTACAAACCCGTCTGCAGGTATCTGGAAACACAATACATATATACATCCAGCATAGCAAATTGAATATGCATAGTTATACATACCATTGTTCCGTTCTTCTTTGTTCCTTATGCTCAATCTTCTTCTCCACGGCATTGCCAGAGTCATTATGCCTGGTTCTACCTCTGTCATCTTTAAGATCCTCCACATCTTCGATTCTGGCTATCTGTTTCCGTCCTATCGTTCTTTGAAGAAGAATCCTCACCCAAGTCGCTAACTTGCAAAGCGGATGTGCGGCTTGGTCTTCTTTGAAGAATGATGCTCGGAAGCAGAGAATGCCTGCGTTTATGTCCTCGTAATCCCTATGCTTACTAGCCCTTCATGATTTCCTATTCTCACCGTCGGAAAAGTCGTCAGAATGCGCTCAAAATCCCTGTTCCGAGCCTCCCGATCGGGGGAAACATCTTCATCGCGTCTATGACCCCTGTGCTTGCCTGATTTTCGAGCCACGCCATCAGAAGAAGCATCCTCATCGTCTGTCCGTCTATGAACTCGCTCATCCTTGTCCGAATCCCTGCGCTTTCGATTTCCTCGTCTATCCGTCTATGAACTTGCTCATCCTTGTCGGAATCCCTGTCCGCGGCATCATCCTCATAGTCTTCCCGTTTCCCGTTTATGAACTCGCTCATCCTTGTCGCGTTTTCGACATTCCTCGTCTATTCGCCCATGACCTCGCTCATCCTTGTCGGAATCCCTGTGCTTGTCAGATTTCCGAGACGTGCCATCAATAAAAGCATCCTGATCGTTTCCTTTGCAAGAAATCCTCCTGTGTTTGCCTTTCTCGAGCCAGCCGCGCCATCGGAAGAGTCTTCTGAAGCAGAATGCCGTCTATGAAGACGCTCCCGGATTTTCGTGCGTCACCGTCGGAAGAATCGTCTTCCGTCTTCCTTGTGCGAGCGATGGCGTGAGGATTTCCCCTTGGCGGGCGCCATTGCCCGCCGCTGCTGCTGCTAGCCGGGAGATCCTAAAATGCGCAGGACACAGAGATCGAAAAACCCTAGAAACCTATTCCTGGCGGCAAGGGCACAACGGACCTTTCGAGATTCGAACTCTAGACATATTACTTTACTTTGTTTGTATTTATACGCTGTTCATATACATTACAGATATACAAATATTTATAGGCATACAATACACACGCACACTACATCAAATTGTTTCTTATACGTTCTCATAACTACACAGATATTTTATAGAAAAGCATGTTCTATAGAAAAGTTAATTTTTAAGGTTAGGGTTAAGGTAGTTTTAAAAATAAGCATAAAATAAAAAATGTTTAGGAAATAAAAAATTTTAAAAATGTAAAGCTGTAACAATAAATAGATTTTCATATAATAATTTTATGTAGATGTATAATATATTTTAATAAAATTATACACATGCAATAGTTGAAAATCATTTTTTTTATATAGATTAATAATTTTATTATTATTTGAATAATAAAATAAAAAAGACTATCTAGATGAATAAAGTTTCATGTACTTCAAAATTAACTTAAGTAATTGAAACATACATAATGAAAAATGTATTAAATATACATTGCACAAATAAAAATATTATTTTAAATATATTCTTGTCTGAAGCCGTTTTATGATAAAGGAATCAAGTATTACAATTGGATTCGGCTAGAACGGCAGGAAAAACCGGCTACGTTCCTCATTATTGATTTTAGAATTTTATATATTAATAAGTTATGTAAACTTTTGAATATGAATTTAAAATTCATTAAAAATAAGAATTAATAGATTTTTACTTTTGAAAATGATAAACTATTTGATCTTTATTATTCTAACATTGCTGACCTAAATACATAAATATGTGATTATTTTTTAAATTTTTATTTTTTGTCCACATGAAAGAGAGACAAAAGTACTATTTCAAATATATTCTTGTTTTACACTGTTTTATCACCAAAGATAATACATTTATCATGTATAAGACGACATATTGAACACCTCACTATCTACAGCATGTTCTTAAATTGTGTAATTGAGTCACGTTGAAATAAGATTTTTTTGTATGTACCGTTATTTTTCATTTTCTAAAGCCAATATTTCATTATATTATTTATATTTTTTAAATTATATGATTTATTTGGTTTTGCCGCTCTTATAAGTTATAAATATTAAACATTATATATAGATTTAAATTATTTTTTAAATCATGGAATATCAAAATTATTAATTTTGTGTGCAAGTTCATAATAATATGTAAATCCTCAGTTTTTCGATGATAGTTGTATATATATATATATATATATATATATATGAATTATTAATTGTATACTTTAATAGATAACCTAATAATTTATTTTACATTTAAATTTATAACAATATAAATAATCTGTTTGGATTTAAAAAGCAATCGAGGATGTGCAAATTTATATTTATATTTTATTTCATAAATGACAAATTCATCATAAATTTATGTAGTTAAATTTACTTAATTTAACTAATGCAAAACATACAAGTTTATGTACATATTACATAGACACATGACTATATAAACATCACTATCCAATAATAATCTTTAAATTGTAAATAGTAAAGTATTACATATAGAAAAAATTATATACATACAGAAAAGTTTTAAATTTAAGTGATAACCAATTAAACCCTTGAGAATAAATTAAATGTATATATTATTATAATATGTGATTTATTTATTTATTTTAAGTTTTATATTTTTATAATATTTTAATTTAGACTTAAAATACACCAGTTTGTTATAGTTTATGTCTTATTGATGTTATTATTATTCTTTTTTACATTAATTTATATATTGACATTATTACTATTATTTATTTGATATGTGATTAATTATATATAATTAAATAGTTATATAAATTATCCACTTCAATTATAAAATAAGAATATAATAAATCAAATAAAAAATCAAAATAATAAAGAGGTTCATAAATTAACTTTTGTCCGTTTCATAGGAGGAATGGGAGAAGATGAATATTTATAACAATTTTATAATTAATATATATGTTATTTTATAATAGTGATAAATTTTAGTTATTTATGTTTAAATTTCTTATGTAAATTAGTATGTATTTCAATTCACTTGGAATATCGTTTTTTCTTGTGATAAAATGATGTAATACAGAAATATATCTGGAATAATACTTGTATCTCCTTTTTATGTGTGAACAAAAAGCAAAAACCTAAAAAATAATCTCACATAATTAAAGTAAGAATCTATTTAGTTATTACATTTAATGAATTTTAAATTCATATTAAAAAACTCACAAAAATTATTAATATGTGAAACTTTAAAATCTATAATGAATTTTCTTAAAGATTATTTAATTATATATAATATTAAATGTTAATATCTTTTATTTATTAATTTTACTCATAACACAATTATGTTCAATAAACAAGTAAAATAAAAACATTTTAATCATTTGAAAGAATTTGTTAAATTAAAATATAAACTAATATGTATCCATAAGACACGGTTTATTAAGTAAAGTCAATTTAATTTATTAAGAACAAACATTTGGAAATATATTAATTGACTTTCTTTTTATTAAGTTTATAAAATAAAGCAATTCTATATTATTTATGTTTTCAATAAGTTCAGTTTAAAGTCTCAAAAATGTATACGTTATAAAGCCTCATTAAATTCAAAATGATGTTCATATACATTATATTTATATGTTCAATTATAACTACGAGGTTAATTTAAGGTTAGAGTTAATGTAGGTGCATAAAAAAGTTTAGGAAATAAAATTTTTAAAAAAAATGTAAAGCTGTAACAATAAATAGATTTTAATATAATAATTTTATGTAGATGTATAATATATTTTAATAAAATTATACACATGCAATAGCTGAAAATCAGCTTTTTATACACATTAATAATTTTATTATTATTTGAATAATAAAAGAAAAAAAACTTTATGTAGATGAGTAAAGCTTCATGTACTTTAAAATCAATTTAAGTAATAAAAGGGTTGTTTGAAAAACCACATAATGTAAAATGTATTAAACATGCTGTTGCATGTATATGTAAGTATGAATATTCTACAGGCAGAATATGCTAGATGCTCTCTCATATGCGAGGTCCAAGAGTTCATTTGGTATGTTTATTGATGCATGCTTTAGCCATTGCCATGGAACAATCCCAATGTTGATCAGAAGGTACACACACACACATATTCACACGCTGTATATATGTATATATATGATTTATTATAGCACAAACTGTGGTATGTTGAAAGGAGCGGGACTCAGCATCATGTCCTTGCAATCCTACATGCGTCCAAAGATTATGAACATTGATACGTCTGTCTTATCTATACGCGTTAGACAAGATTAAACGTTTATATATTTGACATATATTTATCACTTTAACACATAAAAGAACCATAGTGATATTGTAGATGTCACCCAGCATATCTATCACGCCGTAATAAAAAAATGCTACGAATTAATAATTAAATTAGTAATTAAATATTTCCGGTAGTAATTTTTGACTACGGATTTAATCACTGATATCTATGCATACTAAAATCGTGATGGTCTGTTGAATCCGATGGATTATTCAGGCAAAACAATTTAAATTGATTAATTTCATATGGAAATGCATATGAAAAAGCATAAAAGTCTGAGCTTTTGTAAACAGATTATGCACAAAAGAGGCACTTTTTGAGAGCTTTTAAACACATTGAAATTCAAAATCATCAATTTCATGTAGAAAAGCATAAAAACGGGATCTTTTTTAAATTTTGAACACAAATTGTATTAAGCGATTATAAACAAATAATGAATATAATTGCATAATAAAACATGATTTTTGTGCAGATTAAGAACATTAAATTGTACACATGCATGATTATGCACAAATGCACACGAATATATGTGATTCGGAGGAATTTGTACCACATCTTTTCCAACGGAGTGGGAGCCTTCCCGATGCATCGGCGGCCATGTCTTCCTCGATTGTGGCGGTTGAATGAACGACCGTAATTGCCTGCATTCTTGCCTTCGTCTTCCTTCTCTGCTACTAAACCCTAAGCAATAGGTGTTAAGTGTTAATCTAAAGATGTAAAGTAATGTGAGTTCGAATCTCGAGAGGTCCAATTTGTACGTTGTGTTTCTAGGGTTATTCGATCTCAGTGTCCTGCGCATCTTAGGGCTTTCCAATCTCACGGCGAGTCGCAGTTGTGGCGCTAGCAGCAGTGGCGGCGGGGAATGGCGCCCGCCAGGAAATCCTCACGCTATCGCTCGCACAAGGAAGACGATGAAGACGATTCTTCCGATGGTGACGCAGGAATATCAGGTAAGCACAGGGAGCGTCTTCATAGACGGCATTCTGCTTCAGAAGACGAGGATGTCTCTTCCGATGGCGCGGCTCGAGAACAGGCGAGCACAGGAGGATTTCTTGCAAAGGAGACGATCAGGATGCTTTTATTGATGGCACGTCTCGGAAATCTGACAAGCACAAGGATTCACAAGGATGAGCGAGTTCATAGACGAATAGACGAGGAATGTCGAAAACCGCGACAAGGATGAGCGAGTTCATAAACGGGAAGACATGAGGATGATGGCGCGGCACGAAAATCAGGCAAGCACAGGGATTCCGACAAGGATGAGCAAGTTCATATACGGACAGACAAGTAAAATCGAAAGCGCAGGGATTCAGACAAGGATGAGCAAGTTCATAGACGGACAGACGATGAGGATGCTTCTTCTGATGGCGCGGCTCAGGCAAGCACAGGGGTCATAGACGCGATGAAGATGTTTCCTCCGATCGGGAGGCTCGGACCAGGATTATGAGCGAACTCAGAAAAAGAGTGGTAAGCATTCTGACGACTCTTCCGACGGTGAGAATAGGAAATCATCAAGGGTTAGTAAGCATAGGGATTACGACAATGACCGAGGACATAAACGCAGGCATTCTGCTTCCGAGCATCATTCTTCAAAGAAGACCAAGCCGCAGTCCCCATCCGCTTTGCCAGTTACCGACTTGGGTGAGGATTCTTCTTCAAAGAAACGATGCTCGGAATAGGACGGAAACAGATAACCAGCATGCCTCCCGAAGATGTGGAGGATCTTAAAGATGACAGAGGTAGAACCAGGCATAACGACTCTGGTAATGCCGTGGAGAAGAAGAGTGACAGAAGTGACAAAGAAGAACGGAACAATGGTATGTATACACTGATGCACATTTGTAATATATTCAATTTGCTATGCTGGATGCATATACGTATGTATTGTGTTTCCAGACGGGTTTGTAGTGGACGGCTCGAGCCATGTAGATAACTGGAGAACAAAAACACCTCAAACCAACGCTTAGATCGCCTGCAGGAGCACATCCAACCATTACACTAGTTAAACATCCGCTCTTTCTAGTGGTTGTTTAATAATGAGATAGGTCAACACATGCGGCCTTCGACTCAACTCAATTACTCAATGAGTTAAAACAACCCAACCCATGGGTCAGAGGTAACGCCGGCCTAGACTCAGCCCATGACAATTTGGATTGGGTCGGCCGGTTGGCAGCCCTAGTCATAATAATTAAGTTCACGCATCAAACTTAAGAATAAATTCATTAAATTAAGATTAAAAAGTTACTTTATTAAAGATTAAGTTAAAGATAAATTATTATTAATTAATTAAACTCACTAATGGTGGATATGTTAGTAGTTTATATTAAAATATCAATTGTGAATGGTTGTGGACTATGCCTATTATGAATTAACTGAAATTTAATTTAAAAATTCACTTTAAAACTACAAATTTATATTTCTAAAAATAAAAAATTCATAATTAATCTGTGTCCAATTAAATTATGTATCACATATAATATATAGTGAAAAATTATGGCATTTACTAATATTTATTAATTATAATATTTATTAATGCTCATTTAATGAACTTCACTTTATTTCATTTTAAATTTTCTACATTTGAGTATATATGTATACTGTTCTATATAGAAATGACTACACACGCATATATATGCATGCAATATTAGTTAGAAATATAATATACATATGCATATATAATGTTTATATATATTATAACACAAATTGAGAGAATACATATTATCATATATAGGACGACATATTGAACACTTCATTATTTGTATTTGTAATATGTTCTTAAACTGTGCATCATGTGAAACAAATTTTTTTTGCATGTATTGCTATTTTTCATTTTCTAGAGCCAATATTTATTATTATTTATATTTTTAAATTATATGATTTATTTGGTTTTGCCGCTCTTATAAGTTATAAATATTAAACATTATATATAGATTTAAATTATTTTTAAACCATGGAATATTAAAATTGTTAATTTTGTGTGCAAGTTCATAGTAATATGTAAATCCTCAATTTCGATGATAATTGTATATATATATATGAATTATCAATTTGTAATAATTTATTTTCATACTTTAATAGATAACCTAATAATTTATGTTTTACATTTAAATTTATAACAATACAAATAAGCTTGTTTGAAATTAAAAAGCAATTGAGGATGTGCAAATTTATATTTATATTTTATTTTATAAATGACAAATTCATCATAAATTTATGTAGTTAAATTTACTTAATTTAACTAATGCAAAACATACAAGTTTATGTACATATTACATAGACACATGACTAATAAACATCACTATTCAATAATAATCTTTAAATTGTAAATAATAAAGCATTAATATAAAAAAATTATATACATAAGAAAAGTTTTAAATATAAGTTATAATTAATTAAGCCCTTGAGAATAAATTAAATGTATACATTATTATAATATGTGATTTATTTATTTATTTTAAGTTTTAATTTTTATAATATTTTAATTTAAACTTAAAGGTAACCAATTTGTTATAGTTTATGTCTTATTGATTTATTATTATTCTTTTTTATATCAATTTATATATTGATGTTATTACTATTATTTATTTGATATGTGATTAATTGTATACAATTAAATAGTTACAAAAATTACTCATTTCAACTATAACAAAACACCAATATAAAATTTAAAGTCATGTTTTTAATGTAATATTCAAATATTAATGTAATAAACTATAATCTTTTGACGTGTGCGTGTTGATTACTAACTTAATAAGTATATTCTCAATCAGTGAGCTTATGTTATTAAATTTAAAAAAATATACATAAAACATGAATACGACGAATCAGGTGAAAAATTTAAATAATAAAGAGCTTCACGAATTAGTTTTTGTTTTTTTCATTTTTATAGGTAAATATTTGTAATGATCATTATTAATATATGTGTTATCCATTCAACGGTTCTTATTTAAGTTTCTTTGCGAATTGGTGTGTATTTCGGTTCACTTGGAATATTGTTCTTTCCGGTGGTAAAACGGTGTAAAACAAAAATATATTTGAAATAGTACTTTTGTCTCCCTTTCATGTGGATAAAAATAAAAATCTAAAAATAATCTCATATGTAAAATCATATATTTATGTATTTAGGTTAGCAATGTTGAAACGATAAGATAAACAGTTTATGTCATAGTTTTTAATATTGACTCAACCCTTTACTTTGGACGTTGATTGTGTTACTTACTGTACTATGTTGATGGACCCTAATATAGTAGGAAACATGCCTACTTAGTGCACTTGGGTATCTGGTGATGGTCCGGCCGGGTATCATTAGGTATTTGCAGGAAACTCTAAGTGAAGCTAGAACTTACCTTTCTAAAAACCCACCCCCAATTTTAACGTCCCAATTAGGCTGATTAGATGAGTTCGATGTGTTTAATAGGGTTAGGAAACACCCCTAGGGTTGACCTAACCCTAGAGTTACCCTAACCACGCCCTAAAAACCATATTTAAAGTTAGGATTAGGGTTAGGGTTTAAATGGTTGACGAATAGAGTTTTAGGGTTAGATGAGTTAGCTAAGTTAAACACTCTCTCATTAACTTAATAAGGGCTAGCTAATTTAGTGCCAGCCCACATACACATACAGGAAAAGAGGGGGGCTCTGTACATAAATAAGGTAGTGAGGGTTCCTAGGTTCATGACTAAACTCGTTACTTTTCTCTCGGTGCAAGCTCTAGATTGCGTCATCAAGGCACAACCCTTTGTTGTGCTGCCCTAACTTTCAGATGCTAGGGGTACGTCCTACCTTCGAGGTAGCTTACCTTTAACGTTGGCGAATCCATGCCTGGGAGGTCTTGTCGGAATGCACGTTCCAAGAGGCAGAGGTTGAGGCTTGTCTCCAGCCTCCTCCTCCACGTCAAACTAGGTGTAGCACTCACGGCCAAGCAAGACACATCCGTTGTCCTTATCCAACTGTGGGCGTGGGATTGTTTTGATAGGTTCATGTTACCTGGTTCCTGAGGGTTCATTGAGGGGTTCTAGATTGGAGGCACGTTGTGGTACTTGGTGCAACTCTTGAATCTAAGGGCTATGGCATGATATCCCACATCATGGAAGGCAGTGTCACATGAGATGTGACACTGGGCTAAATGTCACACAATACAAAGCCCAAGGCATCCCTTTGGGATTGTGTCATGGGTTTCTCGCCAAGGGGTTGGATACTCTAGCCAACATGCATGCTTGTGCTTGCACTAGGGTGTTAAGAACTTGGGCATTTGCTTAGGTCTCGTAACTAGGTGTGCTTTGGCAACACTTGGCTAGGGGAGTGTTCTCCTTGGAATCCAGGGGTTGAACAACCTAAGTTCATTAACAGAAGCCCTTTCGTAAGGCACTCGCAAGGTCATGTACTTAGGGTTATCCAAATCTAGCCTTAGGGAGTTTGCTTGCAAAACACTCGTGTCCTCACTAAGTACTAGCCCTAGGTCTAGGGTATGACTTGGCCACTCAAACCCTTAGGGGTTAATCGTGGTTCCAGGGTACCCCTTGTTGCCCTAAAGGGGTTGTACTTCCGATGAGGTGATTCCTCAAGAGGTAAGTGACGATGCCTTGACTCTGTCATGAGGGTATGTGTGAGACACATCTCCTTTGTGGGGTTAGGGCATGAGCCTGTCTAGGTCTACTGGGACAGGATCCTAAAGTCTACTGGGTTACCCTCTAAGGTTCAAGGGATGGTCATTATAGGGACTTAGGATAGAACTCTAAGTCTTTTGCCTAATTGGGCCTCTAGGGTTCAGGGGATGGTCATTCTAAGGGACTTAAGGTATGACCTAAGTCTTTGCTTAATTAGGCCCTAGAGTCAAATTCTTAAGGTTATCTTAGAAGACTTAGTGTTGTTCACACAGGGTGATGATGCCGAATGGCCACTTGGCAGCCACGTGTTGGCCCTTTAGGTTAAAACTCTGACAGTTTATCATTTTCAAAAAATAAAAATATATTTGATTCTTACTTTTAATGAATTCTAAATTCATACTCAAAAGTTCACAAAAATTTATTAATATAATAAAACTTTGAAATCGATAATGAAGAACGTATCCGGTTTCTCCTGCCGTTCTAGTCGAGTCCACTTGTACTAATTTGATTCCCTTATCGTAAAATGGCTTTCAAACAAGAGTATATTTGAAATAATACTTCTGTTTTCTTTTCATATGGACAAAAAGTGAGAACCTAAAAAAAAAATAAAATTATATGATTAAAATCAGGTAATACTATATGTATATTCGTTTGTGCTTTAACGTAATACATGTTAAGGACCACACACACACACAACACATATATATATCTGTATTTATGTATGTATGTATGGGACATAAGTCCCGAATGGAGTATATAACATAGAGACACACGCAGACCAATTGTAGATTATTAGCAGACACATGCACAAACATAGACACATGGTATGTGATTCTGTCTCTAAGAATTATTAAACATTATACGTCTGTTTTATCTATTATCTATATGTGTTAGACAATTGAATCCGATGGATTATTCAGGCAAAACAATTTCAATTGATTAATTTCATGTGGAAATGCATATGAAAAAACATAAAAGTCTGAGCTTCTGTGAATAGATTATGCACAAAGAGGCACTTTGAGAGCTTTTGAACACATTGAAAATCCAAATCATCAATTTCATGTAGAAATAGTAGATCTTTTTGCAGATTTTAAACAGAAATGTATGAATATACACAAAAGGAACATTTTTAAGTGATTATGAATATAAATGCGTATTAAAATGCATAAAACATGATAACACAAATGCACAAGAATATATATGATCCGGAGAATTTTGTACCGCACGGGAGCCTTCCGATTGACATCCATGTCTTTCTCGATTTCAGCAATTGAATGGACGACCGCATCTGCCTGCATTCTTGCCTTCGTCCTCTCCTCTGTTTCTAAAGCCCTAAACCCTCATTTTGAATTTATTAAGGCGCTTCTTTTAACGTATATATTTTTAGACCCCTTTAAATTGAACTTACAGAATTGCTTTATTTTATAAACTTAATAAAAAGAGACGTCAATTAGTATCGTTTCAAATGTTTGTTCTTAAAAATTAAATTGACTTTACTATTATTGATTTATATTTTAATTTAACAAATTCTTTTTAAATGATTAAATATTTCTATTTTACCACTTGATAAATTCAATCAAAATCAGTTTATCGAACAAAATTGTGTTATAGATAAAATTAATAAATAAAAAAATATTAATATTAATATTATATATAATTAAATAATCCTTAAGAAAATTCATTATAATTTTAAGATTTCACATCTTAATGTTAAAATTCACAAACATAATAGATTCTTGCATTGCTGACCTGGGTATCCATGTCGACATTTAAAGACCTCTGCATATAAAGCTATATTCCTTACATTTTTTTATTTTTATTTTCTAAATTCCCAAATCTGCACTTTAAAATACTAGAGTGTAAATTAATTTTTATTAAATCTATATATATTTAAAATCTAAATTTATAATATTAACTCTGAAACAAAATCAATTAAAGATATATTCACAATATAATATATTAACAGCTGCTTATTAATTATTTATTTTATAAACTATATTAAACAACAGCTGCTTATTTGATTATTTATTTAATCAATTATTAATAAGCATATACCGGATATTTCAATCGATTGCAAGGAAATCCACAGTTAATATGATGCTGAGTTCCGCTCCTTTCAACATACCAGTCTCCCATTGTGCTACACATATACAGCGTGTTGCGTATGTTACCTTCTGATCAACTTTGGGATTGTTCCATGGCAATGGCTGAAGCATGCATCAATAAACATACCAAATGAACTCTTGGACCTTGCATATGAAAGAGCATCTAGCATACTCTGTCTGTAGAATATTCATACTTACATATACATGTATGTGTATGCGCCTAAAAGAAAGAATAAACTTTTGACAGGTAGTCAACAACAGCGTGCAATGTATTTTTAATATATTTTTCATTATGTGTATTTTTAAACAACCCTTTTATTACTTAAGTTAATTTTGAAGTACATGAAGCTTTACATAGTTTTCTGCCCTCCATATGCATCGCCTCTGTTTGATTAATATTTGGTTTAATGTTATTAAACTTAAATATTATATTTAAATTAATATTACATACGTACTTTTCATTATAAAGGTAAATTAAAAATACTTACCAAATTTGCATTAAAACTTAATAGTTTAAAATAACACATTTTTGTGAAATTAGGTTCATATAAAGAAAATTATATATTGTAAGATAGAGTATATATATATATCTATATTTGCATATATTTATAAATGTTTAAAGTTCAGTTGCGTATATATATTTAAAATAATTTACTGTGTTAAATAGTTCAGAATGTTTATCCATAATATTTAAACAGTAAATTTGGTGATAAATATAAATAAATTTACATAGTAAAATTATGTCTATAAGTTAAAATTAAATTTTGATTTAAGTAAAGAAAATACTGTCTTACTTTCTAACAACACATGAATCACAAGCCTTAACACCTTCACTAAGTTTTTAAGAACATACATATAAATGTATAGTTGCAACACAGATGAGATTGCGCTGCTGAGATGGACAAGTAGCTGCCTGTTCTGTGGAGTTCGTTGTTGAGATTATTGTTTTTGAGGAAGCTGCTGCTTTGCATGGCTTTCCGGATTAGAACACAGACCATAGGTATTCCATGTAAAATATGGCTGCTGTTTATTTACTTTCTCTTTCGAACAAGCTTTTCTAGCATTTCGAGTTGTCTATAACGTAAACCAATGTGTGCATATCCATATATAACTCCACTGTTGTATTGAAAAATTATACTTTTAGAATCAATGGCACCGCTGCGGGAGAGATTTGTCCAGGAGCCTATATTGTATATCACACGGACACACACGCAGAATATATATCCACACACATATACGTGAGTATTATGTAACTCATACTGTGGTTTAAGAGTCATTAGAGAGTGATGGAGATTGAAACTGATTCCAATTGTAATTGATGAAAACAGAACATTTCAGAACACCAGCACATTAGAAGTCCATCCATGGTATGTAACGAAGAGCAAAGGCGAAATTTATGTATATAATGAAAATACTTATTGGACTTACTTGCTCAAGGATTGCATGAGGAAAATGCTGAATAGTTAAAACCTGTGTCAAACTTTCTTCCCAATATCATTTTCAAAAATAATAAAAATTATAATAATAAACCAATCAAAACAATATGCTGCTAGATATCGGGCTGGAAACCGTGAAGCCTTCCAAAAACCCATATAAGCACGTATTCAATACTAACCAGACAAATGTAACTCACCTTCCTAGAGCATATTCTTCCCGCAGCAACTAAAGAAAACGGCTCCTACATCCGAGGGGGATGAGACTCAAGCACAATATGGAGGGCTCAGATGAAAGAGATGTGAATTTGAGTAAGATGTGATATGAATGAAGAGTGCCATGGAGAAGAAGATGAAGAACAACATAAGGAAGAAGAAGAAACATCAAAGTAGTGTAAAGCTTTGATTTAGTATTTTATAGGCAGTATATTCTTTTAGAAAATACAATTCACCAGTTTAATAAAACTGTATTAAAAATAAATAATTTTTAAATCCTTTTTTTTTGAATTAAAAATAGAAAAACATCATTTAGAAGCATCATTTTACGGGCGAAGGTGGCTTAGGACTGATGTTTAGAACGTGCTAATCTTTCTTCACGAATTTTTGAAACAGTTTCCTGGTGCTCTCGGAAGGCAACCTTTGCGTTGTAATACACTGGCAAGATAAACAAAAAGAAAAAGAAAATTAAATAAGTTACAAATATGCCGTAATAGCTCCTTAAATTCCGTCATGGTTATGGGTGGTAGATCCGGTTCTGGGTATGTGAACGATGGCGGCCGCCCTGCTACGGCGGGCGGCATACTTCAATTATTACCCTAGAGATAACCCTAGAGTAAAAAGAGTCTAGTAATATATGTGTGTGAAAAGGACGTGTAAGGATAGCAAACCCTTCCTTTATACAAGGAGGCTAATCTATTTTAGGTAATCTTCGATATAATCTTTTTGTCCTATGTGACATTCATATTTAATTTTAGTATATGCTTTAGAATATGCTTAAAGTATATTATGTAGAACTTGTAAGATTCTGTAATAGCTCCTTAAATATTATGGGTCGGTTCTGGGTGTACCCTAGAGATAACCTTATTATATATATATATGTGTGTGTATGTATGTATGTATGCATGCATGTACTTATGCGTAACACTTTAAAGAAATACTTAACAGTTTTTACAAGCTTTTGTTGTAGTTCATATCAGTAACTCCATAAATTTTCTTTAAATATATATCTTTTTCTGGTTTTTAATATTTGACAATTAATTAAGTTTTAATTAATTATTGGATTGTAAAAGCCAGAATTTGAATCTCAGACCCTCAAATATTTAGAAACTCAATTTTAATATAGTGTAAAATGTTTATTATTAAAATTCTGGAAGTTGTTTTAAAGTTTTTAATTAATTATTTTACATGGGAAATGTTACACCTATAAATAAATAAATATGTATACATTATTATGGATTAGCAACTATACATTTATATGTATGTTCTTAAGAACTTGGTGAAGGTGTTAAGGCTTGTGATTAGCAAAAGACTCGAGTTCATGTGTTGTTCGAAAGTAAGACAGTAATGAGTATTTTCTTTACTTAAATCAAAATTTAATTTTAACTTATAACATAATTTTACTATGTAAATTTATTTATATTTATCACCAAATTTACTGTTTTTTTATTATGAATATATAAAATTTGTACTTTAAATTTTGAGTTCAACATTAAATTTAAAAAAGAAATATTATGGATAAACATTATGAGCTTTTTAACACTTTACATATATATAGTGCGCAAATGTATATATATATAACTTTCAACATGTGTGTATATATATATATATACATACATACATACATACATACGATATATAATTCCCTTTAACGCAAATTTGTCACTTCAGATAAGTATTTTTAATTTATCTTTATAATGAAAATGTATGTAATATTAAATTAATTAAATTAAATATTGCTTTGAGGTAATTAAATTAATTAACATTAATATTAATCACTGGAAGAGATAATAATCGTATATTTTTAACAATAATCTCGTATTATTCCAAAATTTGAAGAAAAAATAAGTGTCAACTGGTGTAAGAGTCCCAAGAGCCAGAGCAGCAGCATGAGCCCTTAACAAAGAACAAGCCTGCTCTGCAATGGCTCTATTCCGAGCTTGATTACTCCACTCGGCTGCCAGTCTTTCCCCATTAGTCTCCAAGAATCCCATAGACAGAATATCCGCTGCATCCACCAGTTTCCCATCTCTCACGCATGCCTTTACACGGGTTATCACAGCGTCCACTCCGTTATCGTCATATTTTCCATGGTCTGGCAGCTGATAAACGATACTAATAATCAGCATATATTAAATGTTTAAACATACAGATGTAATCATAACACCATGTACAGATGTCATGCTCCATTAAGTAGTGTACAAACAAACGTGTGTATGTGTGTGTGTGTGTGTGAGAGAGAGAGAGAGAGATTACCTTGAGGCCAGTAGCCAGTTTAGCAAGCAAGTGACATAAAACTCCACCACCTGAAGAAGGGATAAAAGCTAATTCTCTCAAGGCTCCTTCCATCTCTTCCAGCTAAGTAAACAACCACTTTTAAGAACATTAACCAGAGTATCGCACACACACACATATATATGTTATAATCTTAATTATCTCGAATTATAAATCGAAGTAATTGAATTATTAACTGGAATAATAAATGAAAATATCTATTCTTATTATAGTTTGATATCTGTTACTGGTTATAACAATATACAAGCATCACGTAGGTGAGCTATACATTGGGGTATCTAGCATAATATAATAGTCATACATACTCTTGATATACACTACTAAAACATCTTGAAGTTACATATTTAATCTGAAAGTTCAATTTAGAAACTTCACTTAAATAGCAGTTTATCACTATTAATTTATATACATATAGTTTATTAAGGAGCATGAACTACTTACTCTTTGATTAAGTTGTGCAGGGGTTAAAGTCCCCTTTTGTAAGACCTCCTTTGGCAAGGACATGACTGCAACTTCAACCAATGGATCTCCTCCCGTTGACTTAGTAATCAGAGCTGCTTCTTTCTCCACAGGTGCTCCTTCGTGTAAAGCATCTTCCAATACAAATGACCCTACAAAGTAATATCATACTCAATTTGAGAGAAAGAGAGAGTTTTGCATTATATCTATATAAACGGATCTAAATCTAAACAACGAAAACCGTTAAGCTTCAACAAAACAGTACACATTTAAACAGTTAGCATTAAACATTTAATTGTATCATACTTATAAATATACTGGTGACTATGTAATCTATATAACTGTCTGTGTAGTACTATTGTAGGTAACATATATCTATGTTCGATAATGTCATCCTAATAATTTGTATACGCACACAACATATATATATATGTGTGTGTATATATATATATATATATATATAGAGAGAGAGAGAGAGAGAGAGAGAAGAGAGAGATTAATCGTACCAATGCCAGCTGCTTTATTTCATGCCCTTCCCCAGCTTCTTCTGATTTTGATTCCAAGGCAGGTTCATCCTTCCATCACACAAAATGCATGCTCTAAATGCACGATGTGCAGAAATTACTAATAATTGCACACTCGTGTATACGTACGTATGATTATCAATAACTGCTAAATGAAAACGTACGTGGAGTTTTACACTGCCAATCTCGTTCATCAAAGAAGTTGTTTCTTCTGCCAAAAGTTTAGCCGCTTCGGACTTCACAAGTAGCTCAACTTCTTCCAATTGTCGTTGTTTTGCTTCCTCCTACAAACATATGATGATAATATTGGCATATATCACACAATTGAAATATAAAAAAGTTAAACATAATCAATCCATTAATATTAGACATAAGAGCTTAATATATATATAATTAGCTTAAGCAAATATACATACCATCAGCTTCATCTGGCTATCAAGTCTAGCTTCAGCCTCCTCTTTCTGCGTTCAGATCCTCCATATGTTCAGTTTGTCCATCTCAATATCCTGAAAGCAAAAGCATAATGTTCTACAACAATTAATCGATTAGCAAGACCGGTGTTATTACCGGTTCGTCCTCCTCCCCCGGTGTGTGTGTGTTTGTGTTTAGTTGCTACAGTGCAGTCTTATCTGAATATCTAGTCATGCAAACTTATTATTACCTCTTAAGCTGGCTGATTCGTTCTTGTAATAGTAACACCCTGTGTTCCATGTTGCTTAATTCGTGTTTATGTCGATATAAAATAATCAGAAGCATAAACAATACCTACGTGCGATAAATAAATATACAGTGTACATGGAGATTTTATTATATATAGCTACAAATATCCCTGGGTGAAACGAATTTGCATACGTGTTTTCTTATGTAAAACACTTAACGATGAGTGCGTATGATTTATGTGCTTCTGTTTACACACGGACGCGGGGTATATGTGAGTCTAAACGTATACCTCTAGTATGTGGAGCTTCTCGTTGAAAGCAGCAGCATATATCGGCTTGCCTTTGCTCAGCAGCATGAATTGCAGTGACAATATCAACTCCAGAAAGAATAGATGCTTTCTGTTCGTCATAAGTTGTTACTATATCCCTTCTTCATGCTGCTTTGCATTAACCTCGTGCCCTCTTTGTATAAGAAACTCTTTTGATAATTCACTGTGCTCATCTTTAGTTTCACTCACCTGAGAATATATACATATAAGCATCATACCATAATATATCTATTAGACGTGTGTATTATTATTCTGTATGTACTATATACAATGCGTATGTATGTATTGTATTACCCTGTTGTGGTTTTGAGTTCCCCGAACTGCCTTCGGTTGACTCTACAATCACAACTTTTCTAAAGACTCGCCGTTTTGACCTTCCTCAATTGAAAAGTTATTCCTTTTGAAGAAGGTTGTATCTCAATGATGGGACTTTGTGAATCCACAGAGTCCACTATCGCATTCACATCCTATACAGAAACCAACATAAATGCATTACAGACATGTATATAAAACATACATATATACTATACGCAAACAGAATATATACACAATAGTACATATTATAGAAATTACTATGTATTGTTATGTACATATCGACCTGTCTATTATCTGTGTGTACGTGTATGTATGCTTATGCATACATTCATTTACAACAGACCCGCAGACGCACACAAAGACAGACAGAGGCTACATACCTCTTGTTTTTCACCGATAACTGGAAATTCAGTAACTTCTGTAGGGGTCTCAACTTTCACGCTCTCTGGATTCAAAGTAACCTTCACATCTCCATCGTTCGTTTTCTCTCTGCATTATACGGCTCCGATCTCTTCACATCTGTATCGTCTGCATTAGACGGCTCCGATGCACTCCTCATATATGTATCATCTGGATTAGACGGCTCCAATGAACTGTCATCTGCTTTCTTCTCTACATTATCAGCTTCAAAGGTGTGTTGTCTTGGGGACTCTTCTGCTCAGGAGTAATATCCCATTTGCACCTTTATCTTTGTTAGTACCTGCATTTGAAATTTAGTGCATACGTGCATATGTATCTGTATACATACAGAGTATATACAATATAGTGTACGACAGATATATTTGTACCTTGGGTCATTAATAAATAATCGGTTACTATTTTAATTAATCAACACTTACCACTTTCTATAGTACCATCATGAAGCCTTGGAGATTGCCAGTAGAATAATCCAAGCACCAAACTTGCAACTGCACCCGAAGCTAAAAGAACTTTCACCTTGCTTCCGCTTTGTACACGTGGAACTCCAGCTTGGGCATCTGGAACACGTGGAATTCCAGCAGCGGCTGGTGCTGCTCCTTGTACACGTGGAACTCCAGTCTGCACGCGTGGAGCTCCAGGTGTGGCTTGAACTTTCGATGCACTTTGCACCGGAGGCTTCTGTGTCGTCGTTTGAGCTGGCTGCCCTGTCACCTTTTGAGGAGCAGCAGCAGTGTTCACCTGATGTTCACAACAATATATGAATGTAATGCAGGTATGCGCATAGCTGCACAGACACACACACACAATATATAGAGAGAGAGATATAGTGAATGCATATAGAAGAAATTATGTGTCACTCTCTCTTTTTAAGTAGGTAACACACATGCACATACATACAAGACACACGTTTACCTGAGGTTTTTGTGGAAGTTTCGGAGCTGCTTGTGGGGCCTGAGGCTTTTGTTGGGCGGCTGTCGGTGGTATGCTTCCAGATTCTGGCTTAGCTTCGGATTTCTGTGCATCTTGCTGTGGTGGTGCTGGACTCTTAGCTGGTGTTGTGTAAAATCTGATATGACCAGAATTTAAAGCTGTTTCTCCACTGATCTGCCAGACATTCTGTTATATATATATATATATATATATATATAGACACACAGTGTGTGCAGAGCGCGCGTGTCTCTGTGAGAAAGAGATACTATACATTTATCTCTGTAAGAATTATATGCGACTCGGGTGATGCTTTCTGTATGTAAATATTTGAGTGCATAGATACATAATTCTGCGACTCAGACACTGAAATTCTTTGTAGACAAAGCGTCTGCTTTCAACAGGTCTAATTTGGAGACAACCTGATGAAATTGCGGTAATGTGTGCGTGTGTGCGTTTTCTACATTAATCTGATGATATATCTTATACAATGATGAAACTAAGAAAGTAGGGTTCATACACATAAAAGTTGAAAAATGCGTTTAAGTCATGCAGGTGTGCGTGTACATCTAAAGTATACATACTTCTCTTTATACATGCTTTTATCTTTTCAGTAGTCCTGTTATAGATTCTATATGTGTGTGTGTGTGTGTTCTACTAGTGAGAAGTATACACGCACGTCTCTTCAGGAATGTGTATATACATATTAGATACATATATGGTGTAAAAAGTCTAATTTGGGAGACAACGTACCTGATAGGAGAAATGTGTATGAAGAGTTCGTTTAAGAAGGAGATGATTCTGGCGCCTTAATAAGCATTTATTAAGCTCATCTCTGACTCAATCTGATACAATTGCGTGATCAAACCGTGCGGATGCGTCCTCTATGAATGCAGATTTACCTGTGAATCACACTAAGTCATCGCCAAGCGCTCCTCAATCTAAAGTAATCGATTATACAGAGAGAGAAGAGAGGAATGCGGACTTACCTGCGTATCGCTGCAGCACAGAGCAAAATGAAACCCTACATCTCTTAAACCCTAAACTCCGCAAAACATTATCAGTGTAATTAATCACTATAATTAATGATTAAGCATTTTCAGTAATATATTTAATATAGATATTACTTTTGTTTAGTAAACTATTAAATAAGATGCTGTATAAACATGAATTTATATATTTGTTCATGCATATTCACTTGTATATTTGAATATAATGTATAATATATATATGGGAAATACATTATCAATGTAAAAATAATGAATAGATAATGTTATAGGGGAAAATTATTGTTACAGACCATTATATGGATACATGTCATATGCATCCCAAGACACGTATGTTTGTGTGTGTGTATGTACGCACACACACCATATACACAAACAAACAAAGAAAACTCAAGTGTATTAGATATGCATATGTTTAAATCCAAGATAGATAGATAGATTTGGCAAGAACTCATCCACTGTGAGCATGCTTTCTGTTCTGTCCGTGTATACATATATCCCATACACCACGTAGCTTATCGCATCTGCTAGGCTCTGTGTGTGCGTGCGTGCGTGTGTGTGTGTGTGTGTTGTGTGAGAGAGAGAGAGAGAGAGAGAGAGAGAGAGTGCGGGCTAGTAGTTGTTTATTCTTATCATTAAAGTGTCTCTTAACACTCAGATCAGATGATCAGCGATAGAAGGAATTTAATCTAAGGCTAAAAACCATTCAATATTTAATATCGTTGTAAGAAAATGTCTCTCTTTCTCTCTCTCTCTCTCTCTATATATATGTAATGTATGTATGTATATGTTATGTGTGTGTGTGTGTGTTAGAGAGAGAGAGACACACACACACAATATATATAGCGGACACTCTTTATAATGAAAAAACCACCTTTTAGTTTAATTTATGTTTAAGTTTTTTCTGAAAGTTAATATTTATGCGCATTCTTTGATTGTCAGAGAGATCAACTAAGTTTAAATTTTTAACTTAAAAACAAATAAGGACGTATATAACACGAACTTAAATTAAAATATCTAAATAATAAAAAACGTGAAAATGTCTTATTATGTAGTTTTAACTTAAAATTACGTAAATACATTTTTTTTTTTTCCAATTAATTAAAGTTCGAATATATATGTTGCATATACTTTCAGATAAAACTTAAACATAATTAACTAACAAAACTTATACGAATATAAAATTGATACCCTTGTTAATTAAATAAATTAATTTACAAAAAGCGAATGTTGGTAAATTGACCGCCAGCCGCAACTTAACGTCCAGGACCACGTGTCGCCAACACACGGGACATGTGTGCAGCAGAGTGTAACACAACTATACTTATATGCGTAAAGTTACATAATAATTATAAAGCATCACAAAGTTTGATACTTTCCCATACATTATTACCACCACCAAAAGTATATAAAAAAAGCTACAGTATAACTTGTAGCAAAGATCCCCTACTCCAATATCTGGTGGGAAATCTTATTATTATGTCATGTAGTTCATATTAAATAATAACTCAGTTTATAAGATAAACTATATTCATATTAAATGATAACTCCAATCTATTACATATGTTGTGGACGAGCAAACATAAAACTAAAAGCTGATATCATGCGGTGTCATGTTATGAACAAAACTATAATTAATTAAATTAATTATATATATATATATATGTAAAAGGGCTCCTTTGAATAAAAGGTAAAGTTATTATTCCCCAATAATTCCATGTAAAAGATACTGGCCAATACACAATGTGACAGCTTTCTCTCTAGCAGCTCCTAACTCAAAGGGCCCACGTCCACTGTCAGTGGCTGTATTATGACATGGTTTGTCGGAAGACTTCAAAAAGTGTCGCCTTTATATAACTGTAAAGTTGCACGAGCCATAGATTCTCTTGAATCGGACAGTCCCAATCGGGCCACGCGGAGGTAAGTTTCCAGGAAGGCGGTCGCCAAGTGGACGGGGATGCACGTAGACACGTGGTGGAAACGCTGGAGCATATAATAATCGGTATTTCATTTGTTTTCCCCCTCTTGCATACGCGTGGTCTTCTAGGGTTCTTGCAGCGTTTCTTCTTCCAGGTTCGATTAATTAATTTCTTTGTTGTTTCTGTGTTGTGATTTGTACTGAGAGATTGCAGGAGTGCATTTATTGTACTGTAGATTGTCTTCCTTTCCAGTCTTTGTCTGTTGCTACATAGTGCCATACAGCTGCGTTTCTATTCACAATTCACGGATATGTCCAATTTAATAAGCATATATGTTTTTTTTTTCACTATGGGTCTCCTGTTCGATGGGAAATTACTTCACTGTAGTTAGCGAGTCTGTTTCAGGCCCACATATATATAAATATACATATATTATGCGGAATGCATTATTGTTTTGCTTACGTATGACAGCCCAGATCAATACCTCAACTCGATGTGTATGATACACCGAGCTGCCCGGAAGATATTTCATGGAGGACGTAAAATGTGAGGTTATCATTACATGTTAAGCAGTACAGATCCTGAAATCTTTGAGCAGTACATAAGAGGTATATTAATTTAATTTTATTTTTTATTGTAGTGCATTATTTCATATTTTGTGAATAAATAGGTTTTGGTTTTCATACAGGACACCAAGTTGTAGACAAGCTCACAAACATGCCTCTGAGCTCCGAACAGGCAATTCTCTTCTCAGATGCTACTGCCTTTCCTTCCAAATGCTCACCTCCTTCGGGCAACTGTCTCTCGCGTTTTTCTGCAGCTTGGAAGAGGAACTCTGGTGGTTCTGTGAATGGTTGTCTTGATGTTATGAGAGCTAGCTCACCTCCAAGGTATAATTTGTATGTGTGTGTGTGTGTGTTCATAATCTTTCTTATGTTCTGTATTGTATTATTTTGTGTGTCAATAAACAATTCATAAAACATGATGCATTATAGAGTATGTTGTATGTTTTTGTATTAGTGGCGTACTCATGACTCTTTCTTATATATTGTTATTCATGTGTACTAGATGTCTATTGCTAGATATAAAATAATCATGTTTATATATGTTTTAGTATTATAATATATGGTTTTCCATTGCGGGATACATATACTAAATGATTATTAGTTGCTAGTTATGAAAAGTTGCGTATGTCTTTTGGATGCATCAGGGCCAGGGAGCCTCACAAGGAAAGTTTTAAGGAAGAGCGACGTATTGTAGCGGATGCTGACTACTTGGACTGGGTTGTAAGTTCTCTGTCACGTGTGTGTGTGTGTGTTTGTATGTGTAACTTATATATGTAGGCACAATATACATGTATATATGTGTATTATGTAGGTCCAGCACCCATCAGCTCTAGATTCGTTCAAGGATATTCTAGAGGCTGCTAAAGGAAGGCAACTTGCTTTGTTTCTCGATTACGATGGTACTTTGTCACCCATTGTTGAAGATCCAGCTCGTGCTTTCATGGCTAATGAGGTAAATGTCTTCTTATTTATTTAGTAAATTATGAAAAATTATTATTGTTTCGTATTGAAATTGTGTTTATTAGACTCGAGATGCAGTGAAGAAAGTTGCAAAAATTCTTCCCACATCGATAATCACTGGGAGGTCTAGAGAAAAGGTAGAGATATGATGTTATACTGTATATAGTGACGTGAAACAGTTTAATACTATATATATTGTATTTCAATATTTACTAATTTTATTAATAGACATAATATGATCTCTTTTATTTATAAACACGTATGTGATACTTACATTATGCGTTTCAGGTGTACGAGTTTTGCAGTTGCCTGAGTTATATTATGCGGGAAGTCATGGGATGGACATTATGGGACCCGCGAGAGGCTGCCACGGCATCACCGTTGAAGGAACTCTCACCAAAAACGAAGAGTTTTGATAATGCATCCTGAGTATCAGAGCACACACACATACACAGTTGTACTTAGTTGTTTTCTCTAGGGAGAGGATGTTGTTCATTTCCAGCCTGCAAGCGAGTTTCTATCAACAATGAATGAGGTATATAAGATTTTTGACATGTGTATGTGTGTATGTGCATACTTGTATGTATATATGTGCTTGAATAAATACGTTCGCATTTATATGCTTAGGTCCGTGAAGTTTTAGACAGACGGATGAAGTTCATCGAAGGTGCCCATGTTGAGGATAACAAGTTTTGTCTCAGTGTACACTTTAGACAAGTTAAAGAGGAGGTATGGATAGTCTTATTGTTATAAGCACACGCACGCACTCACGCAACATATTATAACTTATATTATGATACTTAAAATTTACATACACGTCTATACAGGATTGGGAATTCCTGGCTCAAGAAGTCCAAAATGTTTTGAAGAGATATCCGGAACTTACGTTAACCTATGGTCGAAAGGTATGAAGTTAATAGTTGATATCGATGTACAAGTGTGTGTGCTGTATGTGTGGCTGTGTGTGTGTAGTTGTTAAATTTTCTATGGGATGTTCAGGTGTTAGAGATCCGTCCTTCTATTAAATGGGACAAGGGAAAAGCAGTAGAGTTTCTATTAGAAGCACTCGGTAAGTGTGTTATATTAACCATTACCATACATACTAAGGTCTTTATATATAATGATATATATGTTATTGTATTATTTCTATTATGTTTATACTCACTACAATATTATTGTTTTTAGGACTCGGAGATAAAAGAGACGTCTTACCAATATACATTGGAGACGACCGTACTGATGAAGACGCCTTCACTGTACGTAATTATCATGTTTTTTTAATAATAATTTTAATGCATCTGTTTTAATCTATGTTGGTTTACAGATGTTAAACAAGAAGTTTGATGGATATGGGATCCTGGTCTCAACTGTCTCCAAAGAAACCGGTGCAACATACTCATTAAGAGACACTTCCGAGGTGTGTGTGTGTGCGTGCGTGCGTGTGTGTGTGTATGTGTGCTAAAATAATTTGTTTTAATACAGGTTCAGGAATTTTTGAATCTTTTAGTAGGACAGGAGGGAATATCCCACGAGGAGTTGTGAAGAAGCAAAAGCTCCACATTGGGATGCACAAGAAGCAGAGACCAATGTGGCAGTTTTAACGGAATAGTTAACGGAATCGGCTCTTCCTTTTTCTGCCTTTAAATAAATAAGTGTTAAGTTTTGCTTTCTCTCTCCGTATTTAACGAGTTCCATTAGCAAATAATCCTGTATTATGCAGCTACATAATAGTCGTGCTGTGTGTGTCTTTCACACACACCCATATGTATATGTGTATGTGTACGTGTGTGTATGAATGTAAAATGTGTGAATATCGATGTGTGTGAAGTACATACACGCACACAACTATACACGCAGCTATACACGTTATTTTAAGAATACATAAACATAATTAACCGCGTGACCTAATTTAATTAAGATTAAATTAGAATTTCTTGAATTAGGTGTGACGTCGTCGTATGTACGCATACACAAATTTCATGTTCTTTCTTATTTTATTTAATTCCACCTAACTATAATTATTTATATTCTATGTTTGTATGATTTAATCGGTTTATTCGATCAGCATTGCATCGAAGAAGCATGGACTTTTTGGGTCATCTTCATTGAGGTAACCACACACGCACGCACGCACACACGCACACACGAAATTGCGTGTGTGTTTTTTTCTTAGGTTAACCTACTTATAGATCTCTACAGTTATACATTGTGTGCTGTATAGATTCTTCCCGAGAAATGGGAGCAGACAAAAGCGTAATTAAATTTCTAAAAGGGAAAATAAAAAATAAAAAATAAATTGAATAGGTTAATTATATGTTAATAATCCTTTTTTGTGTAATTTCTAAAAGGGAAAATAAAAAATAAAAAAAAAGGTTAATTATATGTTAATAATCCTTTTTTGTGTGTTTTAGGAAAGGAAGATGGAGGGGAAGAGGAGCTTGAGCACAGCGATTGGTGCTATTCTGCTATGGTGGTTCTTCAATGTCATGACTGTTGTGTCAAATAAATGGATCTTTCAGGTATGTGTGTGTGTGTGTGTGTGTGTGTGTGTAGAGAGAGAGAGAGAGAGAGAGAGAGAGAGACATATTATATATACACACACATCTGCCAAAAAACTTACAAAAAAGTTATCTTTCTGTACATATACATTCGAATCAACACACACCCTATGTGTGTATAGACATTATATTCTTATACTCACAAAATATTTTCATATATATGTGTGTGTGTGTGTGTGTGTGTGTGTGTGTGTGTTATGTATGGCATGATTCTTTATGTAGGTACTATTATTATTGTTAGTATTAGTATTATTATTATTGTCAACGGCTGAGCCTTTTATGTGTTTTATTAACATAGATATAAAACTCACATACACAGAATATACACACATACACGCTGGTAATGTTTTTTTATGCAGATATTGGAGTTTAAGTTTCCATTAACAGTGACAATAATACACTTAGTAGTGTCCTCACTAGGAGCCTTCATCAGTATAAACCTGTTGAAATTGAAGCCGTTGATCCATGTAAGTTCTGTAGATGCACACGTCGAATTCTCCCTATGTCTCTCGTTTTCTGCCTCAATATCGTCCTCGGCAACGTCAGCCTCAAATACATCCCCGTCTCCTTTATGCAAACTGTTAAATCTCTAACTCCTGCCACTACACGTAAGTTTTTTATTATTTAAGTTTAATATATCTTAAATAAAATAGTAATATTATACTCATTTATGGTTAAGATGTTAATAGTTACAAGTATACACTATACGTGTGTGATGCGTCTGCTTATTCATTGATATGCGTGTGTGTGTTCTTGTGTGTGTGTGTGTGTGAGAGAGAGAGAGAGAGAGAGATTGACCGTGTAAACAAGTGCTTATTTACTTTTTATTTGATATTATACTTTTTCCTCCAGTGGTGCTACAGTGGTTAGTATGGGGGAAGGTATTCGATAACAAAGTATGGCTCTCATTGTTACCTGTAGTGGGAGGTATATTACTGGCATCTATGACGGAGCTCAGTTTTAATACAATAGGCTTCTGTGCTGCATTTTTTGGCTGCCTTGTTACTTCTACAAAGACCATATTAGCTGAGCGTCTTTTACATGGTTTTAACTTCGACAGGTGTGTAGACAGAGAGAGAGAGAGAGACTACATCTAATTACATGGTATTTATATAGAGATATAGAGAGGGAGAGTGTTTAGCTGACTAATATAATTTCTTAAATGTTTACTTAAATGCTTATATGTATATTTAGTTATTTAATTGCTTGTTCTTATGGTGTTTTTTGTGTTTTTTTAGCATTAATACGGTGTATTATATGGCACCAAATGCGGCAGCTGTACTATGTTTAATAGCACCATTTGTGGAGGGTGCGGGGGTTTTAAGATGGTTTGCAGGACAAGAGTCCCTCTTATCGCCGATGTTTATTCTTGTTGGATCGGGAACCGTTGCTTTTTGCCTCAATTTTTCTATATTCTACGTCATTCAGGCCACGACTGCTCTTACTTCAATGTCGCTGGCAACTTGAAGGTGCGTGCGTGTGCGTGTGTGCTGTGTTTGTGTGTGTGTATATATATATATATATAGAGAGAGAGAGAGAGAGAGAGAGAGAGCTCATATATACTTTCTTCTATGCAGGTTGCTGTAGCCATAGCAGTATCTTGGTTTGTATTCAGGAATCCAATCTCCGTAATGAACGGCATCGGATGCACGATCACACTCTTGGGATGCATGTTCTATGGATATGTGAGTCATATGGTAGCTACACAGCAAAAGGCTGCAGAAGTGGATATTCCATTGGCGACAAAGGTGTAAAGGAGAATATTCTATAGAAAAAAGGTTCGGTTTAAGTTAATCTCCTCATTTAGTGAAACACTCGACAGTGTTAGAAAGATAACGAATGTCAATTTCGTATACATAGTTTCTCATTCCATATGCTTGTACTCGTTGTTCCTACGAGTATATGTGTGTGTGTGAAAGATCCAGTAAAACAGCCGAAGTTCACCATATTGTAATATATAATAGAATATGGTTACCATATAACAGATGTCATGGTGAACTTGGGCTGCTTTACTGGAATATGGTTTCGCTGGTTTATTGTGGTGTTTTATATCCTTCACACTTTTATCACACACATCTACCTACAGCTTTCCTCGTGTCTTCGCCACATATGTAAGGATTGTACATAATATACCTTGAGTATATTCTAAAGCATATACTAAAACTAAATATGGATGCCACATATGACAAAAGGATTATATAAAAGGTTACCTAAAATAGATTAGCCTCCTTGTATAAAAGGAAGGGTTTGCTATCCTTACACGTCCTTTTCACACACATATATACTATTACTAGACTCTTTTTATTACTCTAGTGAAGTATGCCGCCTTTCGTAGTAGTGCGGCCGTTCACAAGGCCGCCATACCCAGAACCGGATCTGCTACCCATAACCATGACGGAATTTAAGGAGCTATTACGGAATCGTAAGTTCATATTTGTAACTTATTTAATTTTTCTTTTTGTTTTTGTTTATCTTGCCAGTGTATCATGACGTAAAGGTTGCCTTCCTTTCGCACCAGAAAACTGTTTCAAAAATTCGTGAAGAAAGATTAGCACGTTCTAAACATCAGTCCTAAGCCGCCTTCGCCGTAAAATGATGTTTCTATTCAAAAAAGGATTTAAGTTTAATACAGTTTTATTATTGTATTTAGAATATACTGAGTTTCACACTAGTTTGATGTTCTTCTTCTTCCTTATGTTGTTCTTCATCTTCTTCTTTGCGGTACTTAAATTCACATCTCTTTCATCTGAGCCCTCCATATTGTGCTTGAGTCTCATCCCTCGGATACGTACAGTGTCGTAACATAGCACAGGATTGAATAAGCTGTTTTTAGTTCTTTGGAACACGCGTCGCCGATGAGAGATATCTATCGGAGCTTGGGCATGCAACGAGAAGAAGAGCAGATAGGAGCTGATGGTCAGAGTATGTGTACGTGTGCGTGCGTGTGTGAGATGCATGTAACTAACTGTCACTTTTCGTGAAACCACGTGTATGTGTGCATGTTTCTCATATATAAAAGTATGTATTGATATAAATGTATGATTATTTGAATAGCCCGCCCTAAGGTTCAGGGTGTCGCCGTTTTCTTTTGTTTCTTTCCAACTGCGGGCAGAATATGCTCTAGGAAGGCGAGTTGTGGTTTAAGGTTAGTATCGAATACGTGTTTATATGGCTTCACCGTTTTCCAGCCCGATATCTAACAGCATATTGTAGTTGATTTGTTTATTATTGAGAGGGAAAGTTTAACACATGTGTTAACTGTTCAGGAAGTAAGTCCAATTGAAGTATTTTCATTATATACATAATTTTCGTCTTCTGTCTTCGTTACCTAACATAGATGGGACTTATGATGTGCTGGTGTTCTGGAGTGTTTTGATTACAATTGGAATCAGTTTCAATTGTGTGTGTGTACTTACTAGCAAATAAGTGAAGGAAGCTACAAAGGGACCTGTCTTCAGGCAACATACCCTCTGGGCAATCTTCTTGCAAAAATCGAAAACTGTTTCTTCGTCGCAAACTTGAATGCATTCAGATCAAGTGTGGCAAAATAAACCTGTTTATATTAATCAGTACAGTATATTTCTCTAAAAAATATAAATCATTAATGATATTAATTATACATGTTTATATAAATATGTATACATAATAAATTTACTTACATGTCGAAGTACATCTAAATGTCCTGGATAGCTTGATTTTGTTGTACAAGTCCTCAGATGTTGCTCTCCAGTTTTATAATGAACAGCAAAACCCATCAAAGTTTTCCTAGAAAAATAAATATTTATTTATCAATTAATATTAACGATTTTCTTATTTCTAGTATGTATCTTTAATATATAAGAATATAACCATATCAAGAAGATATATATCTAATATTAAACTAATAATTTTCATGGATTTTTTATTTCATTAGTTTTCTTAATGCTTATTACCTGTGATAGCACCAGTTTTCCATGAACTGCGAAGGGAGTTCAACAGCGTCCCATTCTATACCTTCTGAGCCAGCTACTAAACCCTCGTCCTGTTTAGTCACTAAGTGTTGCAATGCATGTCCAAACTCGTGAAATAGTGATTCAACCTGTGTAATTTAAGTTAATAACATAAATATTATTGAAAAAAAAAAACATTATTAATAATATTATTAATATATTAATACATGAAGATATTTTTTAATTAAGTTGTACACACACACCTCTTGAAATGTCATCAAGCTGGGTTGGTCACCGATAGGAGGTGTCTGATTACAAACAATATGAGCAACAGGCAGCGTAAACTCCCGTCACCTTGCAACACGTGGCTTCTATTCACAACGACACCCATCCAGTTTCCACTCCTTTTCTCATGAGGTCTCACGTATGGGTCAAAGTAGAAATTGTTTCACCTGTGGAATATTCCTTGACCATGAAGAATCTCACTTAATAATAAAGTTATTAACTTAGATTAGTGTGTACAGGTGCGGTTCCATCTGCAGCTTCAATCTCCACTCCAAACAAGTACTTAACAAGGCTGAACAATCCTTCCATCACCTTAGGTAGACTAAAGAAAGGCCTCAACTCTTCCTGCCAAAACATGATATTTTATTTAAACACCCTTAAACCCTACTCCCATACATACATGTACATGTACATAATATACATAAAACTACCTCATTTATATTGAACTTGGCTTCTCTTAAGCGTTCACTCCAGTAAGGAATATCCCAGTGTGACAAGCTTTCACATTCTTCTCCATTCTTCTTTGCAAACTCATGAAGCTCTTCCATCTCTGTAACATATTACTATACATTATATAACTATAACTTATATATACATATAGACAGACAGAGACCTTTGATAGCACCATCCCAAGCACAAGCTCGGACTTCTTCAAGGAGCTGCTTACAGGACTCGAAGGTAGCCATCTTCTGGGACATGCTAACCTGTTCAATCACAAAATGAATTAAATTAACTAATTATTTATCTTAATTATGTTAAACCTGGACATGGTTTTTGTATCCAAGCAGTTGTGCCTTCTCCAAACGTAGCTCGAGTATTCTGTTTATTATGGGCAAGTTGTCAAACTTTCCTTGTGATGCAACCGAGATGTTTGCACGGTATAGTTCCTCGCGAAGTGGCTGCTTCTTCGCAAATTTAATCACAGATGTGTATATGGGATCATCAAGCGTGATCAACCATGGTCCGTTTTCAGCATTTGCTCCCTTATATCCCTGTGTAATTAAGTTGAAATACGTGCAAACACTTATACATATTGCTGATGTGTGTGTGTGTATAGAAAGAGAGAGAGAGTGATAACCATTTTACATATGCATATGAGTGGTGTATACAAACAAACACAATATTATGTGTGTGTACCTTAGAGGTAGCCGCAGCAGTTAGAAGATCGATGACTGTTGAAGGAAGGCCTTCAATCTCAGAAGAGTCATTAACAAGTTCTCGTATTCTTTTGTGGAATCTAACACATTCTCGCTAACTTATTTAACAGCTTTTCCAGCTCCTAAAATCACTCATTAAAATTATTATACATGTCTCTCTCTCTGTGTGAGAGAGAGAGATGAGAATTACTTGTTGAATTTCATTGAAGCGAGCCTTAGACTCCCCTTCTAGAGCAACACCACTGAGTATAGCCTCCTTTAATCGCACTAGAAAGCACATATTTTTTTAATTATGTATGTATTTATGTATTATAAATAGTTTAATATATAATATACCTTCAACTACTCTTTGCTGGGCTTCATAAGTTTTTAAACATGGGCCCATCACGAATGTTTCTAAACGCTTGATATATTGCTTTGCTTTGCCCAAGCTTTAATAAGAAGCTCACTTTCAAAGGCTGCATGAAACAGTATAACATAAATACACACACACGTACATGTGTATGCACACACATATGAGTCTTTACCTGAACTTCATCAACAGCAACTCGAATTGCCTTGACGTCCTTGAGATGCGTGAGAATATTCCAAGCTAGAGTTAAGCGGCTAATGATGTGTTCAAGTGGATTAACGAGTGACTCCAAGTAAATGTGTTAGATGCAGCACAGTCTCTAGTTTACCCAATTCTTCTTCCTAATATAAAATTTATGTGTGTGTGTGTGTGTGTATATATATATATATATATATATATATATATATAATATATATATATATATATATATATATATATATCTGTGTGTGTGTGTGTGCGACTCACTAAATTGTTGAGAATGTATTGTATCCTGGCACCACATGTTTAGGCTCAACTTTATAAAACTCAGAGGAAATGAATTGGAGTTGGTAAGTGGATTCAACTCCATGTTTGTTACAATGGACACTATAATTAGTGTATAACTTAAATCTACTTAAGGTTATATGGCATGCTTAAAGTTAATTAATTTAGGTATTATAATTTAATGAATTTATTATTAATTTTATTCTTAATTTAATAATTTATTTCTTTAATAACCCAGTTATTATACCTAACCAGGTGAGTTTATCCTTAAGCTAGGCTTAATTATTTAATCACCATTAATACAAATTTATATATATATATATATATATAATACATACGTGTGCGTACAAAGTACTAAGGAAATTACTAGGAGAATTAACTGTTAAACACAGTTTTATGTGTTGCATCGTATACATTAATTTATATATTTATTTAATATAACTTTATATAATTTAAATTAAATATATGTATAAATTTAATTGTATAGTATATCTTATATAGTATATATATAATAGATATTTTCCTTCTTGCAATGAAAATTTGTAGGTTTGATAAAAGTACATCTCACGTTGACTTGTATTCATAATAACTTATATTTCATATAATTAGTTCACTGGAACATATATATATATATATATATATAAAATTATTATTCTACAGTTTTCATATCTGCGTGTTTTGTAACCAACATAAAAGCCTTATGATGTGAGTACATTTGTGCGCTCAAGAAAAAACCAAAGAATGTGGTAATAATCAAAATAATATATATATATTTTATATACTTATACATGTATATTTATATATTGAAAATGCAAATTCTGAGATTTTGCAGTGTTTTAAATTCTTTTAATTAGTGGGAAATTTTGTAATAATTATCACATATATATATCACGGTTCTAACTTTAGAAGCATGTTAATTTTATTTATTGCGTTAAGATGGAATAGCTCAGCTGGCTACAGTACTAATTCTAAGGTTACAGGTTCAAGTCCTTGCTATACGCAATACAATATATTGAATTGTGTTTAATGTAAGCAAGAAAGCTACGCCGTGTGTGTGTTTCCATATACTTAGTGTGTTTAATCTCAATAATCGTATGTTTCCGCACTTAAACTTCCATGTGTATGTATGCATCAGATATATATCAACCATAATGGTATATACTCAGTATAGAATATACTTAAAATAATTTTTTTGAAAAACTTTCTTTAAATTTAAACTATAATAATTAAGTCTTAAAAGTATATCTTTTATTATGATTTAGGTTTTGAAATTATCTTTTATCGTTAAGAAGAAGTATAAAAAATACTCACCGTTATCTACTCTTAGTTTATTAAATAGTTATTATTTACCAAGTTGGAGGTTCAAACCCTCCTTTTAGCGCATAATTTATTTATTTGACCTGAATAAACACACGCCCACCGTAACTATTTAATAAATTAATTATTTATTGAGTTGTTATCTTAACTTAGTAGTTGGAGATTTATTAAAACATTTTAGAAAATTCTATAAAACCTGAAAGGAACAAAAACAAACGATCGGAAACATAGTTTGGCCCAGTCTTAATTACAACAAAATATATAATATTTTTTTTTATTTAAATATTCTTTTTAATTTACTTTTGATTACATGTGTTGTTATCTTTAACCTAGTAAGTTAGACCCTTATTTAATAATTTATTATTTATTAAGTTATTATTTTGAACTTGGTAAGACGACAATGTATTTATTGACCTGAATAGTACATATGGACTTAACTATTTAATAATAATTTATTATTTATCATGTTGTTATTTTTATATTATGTTTAACTTATAAGTTGGACCTTTAATATAGTTATTATTTAAAACGTGGTTACTTAACCCTTAAGAATTAATAACCCTTAAGTTAATTATTATCTTTAACATGGTTGAGTTTAGCTTAACCTAGTTATTATCTTTCCCTACGCTACGCTAGACCCTTAACCAGTCTATTTTATCTTATATTATATTAAGGGTCGAACCTAAGGATAAACTCATAAAAGTTTATGATTTAATTTAGGAATAAACTTACCATCTTAAAGATAATAATTAGATTAAAGATTTAATTTAGTAATAAATTTATTTATTACCCAACTTAAAAAAATAATTAAGTTAAAGATTCAACTTAAAAATAACACACTAAGTTAAGAATTATAATTAAGTTAAGGATCATTTCTTAATCATGAATCAATTAGGTTAAGGCTTTAATATATAATAATTTGATTATAAGGGTTAGGGTATAAAAATGGGCACTTGGAGGCGGAGGAGGGATTCAGGGGATGATGAGGACGACGATGTCCAGGTGAGCTCCCAAGCCCATTTAGTAATTTACTACTTCCATATCTCCGTAGGGTCTAAAAATCGAATCCGGTGTTTGGAGAGGGAACTGAGAGATGCAGAAGGCAATAAGAAAGTGAAATCTGTTTTTGACACTTCACCCAGGAATGTTGATGAGGTAGGACATTGATGCTTAACAATTTTCATCTAATGGGTTCTTGTCGGCAGGATACTTTCGAGCTACTCTACCCTTTTCACCCGCGTGATGAATGATATCCCAGCTTACAATCACGTTAGTTTCCTGGAAGATAGAAGCAAGGTGTTTGAGGAGGCTGGGGCATATGTTCTCGCTAGAGTCCAGGAACACATTGAAACATTTGGGAAAAGTCAAAATGAACATGAAGATCGGTACCACATGATCAAGCTTCTGGAAGCTCTTGGTTCCATGACTGTTCCTGAGTCTGTGAAGGGGAGAGCCTTAAAGGTTGCTTTGGGTCCTGTGGAATATGAAGTCACCGAGGCTGATATTTCTTCTTCTTCAAGGTTTGTGAATTTGAGTCATTCAGCCCGTTTCTGAATTTAGTTGTGCTTTACAGCGAGGAAGACCTGAAGCTTAACGTTGAGGAAGAAACTGCATGTAAAAAGACATGGAGGATGGATATTGGCTGCAGTATCATCAACCGAAAGATGTTGGAAGAGATACAGCAGCGTAGAGCTCGAGGAAACTGGGATGCTGATTTGAAATGGCTTTTGCGGTTGGTCATTGAGTGCAAAGAGGTAGTTTTGTTTTGTAGTTTCAGTCAAGTTCTGATCAGGTATCTTTTCAGGGGACAATCACAGACAGGGATATGTACCAGGCAATAATGTGTATTGTTTCGCATGTGAAAGACCGCTTCATCAAGGATATTCCTATAGATCCAGTTTATGCACAGGTATGTACTTGGTTTGTGGAGAGGTTCATACTAAATTCGTTCATTCTCAGGTGTGGTCGCCAAGTTGCTGGCGCTATGGACTCGTTGATGTTCAAGGGTTCGTACAAGTGAAGGGAGGGAAGCTCGTTAAGAGCTCTCTGCAAGAATTTGAAGTGGGCTTGCAAAAGCGGATTGCTCGTAGAGGGGCCAAAGAAGATGTGGCTCGACATGTTAACTCTGCGACGATCCAAGATATTTTTTCAGAGTTTGCAAAAAGGCTGATGAGGAGCCATGGTTGTTCATATCGGGATGGATGGTATCCCGTTGGGACGCTCTACATTTGTGACGAGGTACGTGTTTTTCTTGTTTGTTTCGGTTTGGACTTAGTGATGAATTCTACAGGATTTCAGGTTCCCGAGATTGCAAAGAGGCCCTTCTGCTATGGAAGACGAGGACGCAAAGCGGTTCTTTCAGGCACTGGTGCGCATATTGCTGGGTAACAAGATGCTTTCTCGGGATTCAGAGCATTTGCTTTCGGTTGTGAGCAACAGGTCGTTGATGAAGTCGAAGAGCAACTGTCCCTTGAGGCCAGAGCTCACTATGTTCTTGCGGCGAATGTATGAGGCTGCCAATACAGGCTTGTTTATGGACGAAGCTTAGGTGCTTTGGAGGTGGTGCGGTTTGTGTGCAATCTTTTGCTGCGGTGAAAGAATGCTGGACACTTGCAGAATGGCCCCCTGTTAGGACATATATAGGAAATTGAGGGGAAATTCATTTTTCCCAAGGGGTTTTTGGGTATAATTTTTTTAATTTTTAAATTAACATGCACTAAAACCCATTCACATATGCATTTAAAATAAAAACATATTAATTCAAAATACATTAATCATAGAGAAATTTACATTTTCATTCACAAAGAAAATTTTATTTAATTTTTATTTTTTTTTTATGTCATAACAATAATACATGCTAAATTCCTTTTAAAAAGTATTGAAATTAATGTTAAATCCCTTTTAAAAAATATTGGAATTAAGGAGGGGTCTATTGTACAAACTTCTTGGCTTAACAAGGATGAATTACGAAACAGGAGAAAAAGAGCTCTTTGGGCGGAGAGACTTAGGTAAGCACATCGTTAAGTATTCCTTTCCATTGCCTTAGCAGCCTCCATTAGTTTGGTCAATCAAGCCACTCTGAACCATTGCCCTAGGTTTACCTCACACTTTATCCATGCATGCTAACAGCCTTCCCAAGCCATTTGTTTTTGCCCGACTTAATCCAAGTTTGATTTGTGCTTGTTCATACTCACACAACTTCCTCTCTTTCAGTTAATATCTCTCCTACGTACATTCAGCTGAAGGATCCCTTAATATGTACATAATAACTTAACTCCACCATTCATTCCAAGACATAACTGAATTATTTATTTAACAAATCGATTTTTAAATTATTATGAAGCCTATTATGCAACACATGTATAATTTGGTCAGTTTGATCAATATTAAGAAACATACAAATTTATGAAGTCAAGTAATTTTATGAAATTTTTGTCATACTTTACACGACATAAGTACAAGTTCTTAATAAATCCAAGATGGATAGACTAATATGACAAAGTGTGACAATTGAAAATTCATAATGTTAAATTTATAAACATATTCAATGCCAAAGACGCTAGAGGCTTAAGTATTATCTATGGAACAATAATTACATAGGGATTTTAAATATGAAATTAAACATAAGTCATTTTATTAAAATAGAAATGTTTTAAGTTCTTATGAAATAAATATAAAAATAATTTAGTTTAGGGGAACACTCATGTTTACCACTAACATACATTTATGTAATTACTGAGTACTTTAATTTTAAAATTAAGATATGGCTTGGTCACACAAATTCTTAAGAGTTAGTTACGAATTAAGTTATGCCTTATCTTCTTAAAGAGGTTATACTCTCATGTAATAGTGATTTTTTTAAGTATTACGATGATGGAGGTATGTGTGGAACACATCTTTTTTGTGAGCTAAGACATGAGCATATATAATTCTTTTGAGGCATGATCTTAAGTTCTTCAAGTTATCTTTTTAGTCACTTTAAGGACTTACGACTTTAAGTTGAACATTTGAGTCAAACTCTTGTGATTGTAAAACAAACTCTCGTGATTGTTTTACAAGATTTAGTGTTGCTCATACAAGGTAATAATGTTGAATGGCCATTAGTACATATCAAAACTCTTACACATAAATATTCATATACATAGATGTTTCAAAGTTAAATTAAATGCCAATTTTTAATCTAATTTAAATCCTATCATCCTCCTTTAATATTTACTTCTCATATATATATAAAATGTCTCACCCATTTATTTCTTTAATATTTTATAATATAGATGTTCCATATATATAAATATTTTTTACATTCATATTTATTTAGATGTTTAAAAAAATATTTGACATTTCATATCTGCATAATGTCCTAACCATTTATTCATATTTATATATACATTTTAAATTCTTATTAAATACAAATAGAGAAATAAATGTTCACTTTATTATTGTTTTACATTTCATATTTATAATTATTTACTTTTTGAAATTTCATAAATACATAAATGTCTAATGTTCAAGTTTATTATAAAGGCTAATTTAATTAATTAAATAGAAAAATCATTATCTTAAATCTCTTTTACTTTTTTAAATCAAATGCAAAAGTGATTTAAGTAATTAACTAGTCCAAAAATGTTAGTTAAATTTCTTCACTTTTTATTTTATAAAAAAAGAATTAACCTTATGATTTGGGTAAAAAAACAATTACTTATTTGAGTTTTTATTTTCATTAATTTGCAGTTTATACCATTCACTATGTTTTTATTAAAATCCAAGTTCTTATAAATAAACAAGGCTTTTTACGTATAACATAAGGAAAATATATAATTGTAACTCATGGAAAAAATATATATTAAATATTAGTATATTATTACATGTTAGAAGTGTGAAATTAAAAGCTTAAATTGAGTATTATCTTCATAAATTAGAATATATTAAAAAATATTATATTATTTTAAATCATTACTAAGATTCCATTTTAAAACTATTAAAATAAAATAATAGAATAACAATATTGAGGATAAAATAAGATACTTAAGAAAGGCTAAGTTAACTTTTTTAAATTTAAGCAAGCTTGCTTAATTGTTTATAAAATATACAGAATTAAAATAACTGTTATATGAATTACTAACTTACATGTTATATTACTAAAAATTATATATGTATGCATAAATATGATTATGCTTGTTTATATAAAATATATTTAAATTATCCTGTATAGACATATATAAATTACAAATTATATTTATTAATCCTGTAAGATGTATGTAGAAATATATATGTACATGTGTATTGTTAATGAAATTTATAAAGTTAACATTACAGTTTCAATATAATTTAAATTACCATACATTGAACTTATAATAACATACATATTTAAGTTGTTAGGAACCTGAGTAGTTTCTAACTGGTGGTATTTCAAATACAATATAATATAATTAACTGGTGTATATATATACGAAAAGATACGCTAAACAAATAGTGAATATGTTGGTAGAAATACTTTAATAGGTAGGTGAATACTTTAATAGAAATAAAATAAGTTAAAAATGGACAATTTCGTAAGCACTAGTTTCATAGTTTTAACTAGGCAGTAATTGTTGAACTGTATAGAAAACTATTATCATGTTATTTATTATTATTGTAATGTATATCAAGTATAAGTTGTTTTTAATATATTATTTAAATTTCCCAGCAAATGGAACTAGATTTTCTTAGTGTGAAATATATATAATAATACTGTTTGCATTTAGACATGATATACTTAATAAAACTTATTAGTTTTAGTAAGAAAACATAAAAGAGAGGTGCATTTACAATATATATATACAAACTATAAATACATATATATGTGTGTGTGTATTTATTTATTTATTTATAGTTTGTTATAAAATGGAGGGCAAAAACTTTAAAAATGTTGGGGGAGCCGGGAATTGAACCCGGATCTCTAGTTGGAGACTGGGAAGCGGATTGTACGACATTCCAAAGTCTCAGAAACAGGGGGGAATCGAACCCGCACCTTGCCGTTTTTGTAAGTGTGAGATAAGAACCGCTACACCCCCTTTACCACATATGAATATTAAGTACATATCTCCGCTTAATAATTGCGAAGGAAACAGAACTTTTCATCTGTATTAAATTAATTAGTTAAATATTAAATATTATAAACTAGTTAATATGTTTTAAATTTAAATAATTCAGACTTTACATAAACTAGTAGAAATCTACAATAATACAAACTATAAAAAATAATTATATAGTTTAAAGTATTCATATATGCATTATATTTGTACGTTATATGTATATTATAGATATATAGATATAGTATATTTATGTATGTGATCTATGTCATACATTGCAATTGGCCACTGGTTTCTAATTAATATTAAGAACACACACAAGAGGATCTAAAGATTCTTAATCTGAACTTTCTTAATTAAATCGGTTAACAATAATTAATTAATTGTTTTTCTAAGTTAAAAAAAAATATAAAAATTAAAACTGCAGTTGTATGGCAGCTTATTTCATTAGTAAATATATCATTATAAATTATTAAATATGTATAAAATATTTGTTCTGTCCATAACACGTGGTTGTTTTTCTAGACTGTATTTAGGAAAGACGAAATAATTATAATAAAATTATAATTGAAACATCCATTTTTTAATTATGAATGCTTCTTACATAATGTTGAACTAGAGTATCCATTCGCACTTCTCAATACTAGTCTCAATACAGCCCTCCCTTACTATATATATATTATATATTCACCCTTTATACACTATGAGTTATGCATTTTTTAACATTAAGTATCAATCTTATTATATGACATTTTGTAACCTTAAAAACCAAGAAAATGCTAGCACCATTTAGAGTTTTGCTAGTGTTTTTTGTTATAATGGTGATTGACCTTTCAAGGAAGAAATAAAATATATTTATTATTTAGGATTAATTTTTTATAATTTATTTTGTTAAATTAAATTAAAGTATGTTCTTCAGTGTATTCAAAATAAATATTATTAATGGAAATAACATATTTTATAGCAACAACATATTATTGATGAAAACAGCATATTTTATAATAATAATATATTATTAATAGAAATAACGTATTCTACAATTTTCGTATGGGATGCAGAGGGAGCAACAATGGTATGCATATGGGAATGCTTTCACAAACTAGCCCCCTTTTTGAATTAATTAGAAAATATTACAAAACATTGAAAAACATCTTATTAAAGAAAATTTATATATACTAAATGTATATAGATGAAATATATTAATTCTGAAGGTCTTTTTAATTTTATCATATACATTATTAAAATAATTAATTATATTAAGGAGGAGGGCTGATTGTGAAAACTTCTTGCATATGCAATACTGAGGTATGTCTTAGTTTTAATCACACATTTACGAAAAAAAGAAATAATAAATAAAATGTAGCATGTATTAGACATTTGCATAGTGAACTATAGGTGAAACATAAGAAGCAATAAAAATATAGTGTTTAAACACTCTCTGAGCTCCAGAGTTCCTCACTAAATTATTATTATATTTGCCTACATAGAACAAGCCACATAGAGAACTCTTAAAAATGTTAAGAGATATACAAGATGTTAAGAGATGTATCAATATATATTTAGAGTTTTATTGGAAAATAATCTAGAACAATAGTTATGATAACGTTGTAGGATAGATAAAAATATGAAACAATTACATTAACTAAAGATGGGACGCATAAATAGTGACAGTGATCAAGTACACTCGTTATTTATATTAAATACTCTATATAAGATAATAATTGAATAATTATTTGATGTGTTTTGCTGTTCATTATAAAACTGGAGAGGACTTGTATAACAATTAGATTAGCTTCTAATGTACTTGGACAGGTTGATAAATCGTACTCATTTATTAAGTGATTTATTTCATATATATCTTACGAACTGTTGTATAAACATGTATAATATAAAATACATATTAATGTGGTAAATTTATTCTCAAAATTAATACTTTATAGAAATAGTTGAGTATATAATGTATTTGTAAATTTTAAAGATAACTTTGAATGTTAAGTTTATTTATTGTGTTAAGTTGGAGTAGCTCAGTCGGTAGAGCATGTGACCTGTTAATCACAAGGTTGAAGGTTCAAATCCTTCTTATAGCGTAATATGATCTTTAATTGTGCTTAATCTGCATTCAAATTCTTTCTCTACATACAAAGTTGAAACACACATAGATACATATGGTGTGCGTTTGTGTCAAGCAAGCGTTATTAGTACCTATGTCAGAACTGAACATAATCTCTTCATATGTGTTTATATATATATATATTGTGTCATATGTATACAGCGAACTTATTATTGACTTAAGTCATAAATATACCTTAAATAACTCTTATTTTATTATAGTATAAACATATACCTTTTATTAAATTGTTATGCAATAGAGATTTATCATGAATTTACTTAAGACATAAAGGTACTTCAAACAGCAAATATAAATACTTCGATGCTTTTGTTATATATGGGAAGCTGGAATAGCTCAGCTGGTTAGAGCGTGTGGCTGTTAATCACAAGGTCGGAGGTTCGAACCCTTCTTTCAGCGTTTTAATAAATACTTAAATAAAGTGCCACATAGGTAATTACGTGTACCTAAATAAAATGACACGTGGTAATTACATGTATGAATAGGGTTATATTCAATTATTGTCTTAAATATTAACAATGTTTTAATGTTAAAGTAAAAGAGTATTTAATATAAAATAATGAGCGTACATTTATGTATTACTGATATCTTTTACTATATAAGATGCCAATGAGAATATATTATTAAAATAAAGTATTGTCCTAATAAAATGGCTTTAGAGCACAATCTAATAAACCATACATAAAAACCATAAAATAATAGTAAATTCTATCGAAGTTTTCTTAGAAATATTTATCAATTATTATCTTAAATATTAACAATGATTTAAAATACAGAACTTTTCATCTGTATTAAATTAATTAGTTAAATAATAAATATTTATAAACTAGTTAATATGTTTTAAATTTAAATAATTCAGATTTTACATAAACTAGTAGAAATCTACAATAATACAAACTATAAAAAATAATTATATAGTTTAAAGTATACATATATGCATTATATTTGTATGTTATATGTATATTATAGATATATAGATATAGTATATTATGTATGTCATACATTGCAATTGGCCACTGGTTTCTAATTAATGACGAGGGTTAACAATATTAATTAACATTGGCTATTAGTTTCACTTCTTTTTCTAAGTCAAAAAAGTATAAAAGTTAAAACTGCAGTTGTATGGCAGCTTATTTCATTAGTAAATATATCATTATAAATCATTAAATATGTATAAAATATCTGTTCTGTCCATAACACTGTGGTTGTTTTTCTAGACTGTATTTAGGAAAGACTAAATAATTATAATAAAATTGTAATTGAAACATCCAGTTTTTAATTATTAGGTTATTTAAAGTACTTTTGAATTTAAATGTTTCTAATATTTTTTTGAAATTGACATCTAAATAGTTTAAAGTACACTAGCATATATTAAGAATATTCACTAAAAAAGAATAAAATAGTTAAATTAATTAACATTGATTAAGAGGGTGTGGAGAATGCCTCTTACATAATGGGGAATGTTGAACTAGAGCAATACTAGTCTTATACTTCACCCTTGTATATATATATATATAATTACAGTATATGAGTTATGCATTTTTAACATTAAGTATCAATCTTATTATATGACAAACATTTTATAACCTTAAAAACCCAAGGAAAAGCAGCACCATTTAGAGTTTTGCTGATTAATGGTGATTGACGTTCCAAGGAAGAAATAAAATATATTTATTATTTAAGATTAATTTTTATAATTTATTTTGTTAAATTAAATTAAAGTATGTTCTTCAGTGTATTCAAAATAAATATTATTAATGGAAATAACATATTTTATAGCAACAACATATTATTGATGAAAACAGCATATTAATATATTATTAATGGAAATAACGTATTCTACAATTTTCGTCGGGATGCAGACGGGAGCAACACAGTGGTATGCATATGCGAACGTTTTCACAATCCAGCCCCCTTTCTGTGTTAGTGGCAAGTAATTAGAAAATATTAAAAAACATTGAAAAACATCTTATTAAAGAATATTTATATCATGTATATAGATGAAATACATTAATTCTGAAGATCTTTTTAATTTTTATCATATAAATTATTAAAATAATTAACTATAATTAAGGGAGGAGGGCTAGATTGTGAAAACTTTGCTTGCATATGCATATACTGAGGTATGTGTTAATCACACATTTACAGAAAAGATGAATAAATAAAATGTAGCATGTATTAGACATTTGCATAGCGATCTATAGGTCAAACATAAGAAGCAATAAAAATATAGTGTTTAAACACTCTCTGGTTTCCGGATGGTATTTTTTTTCTCGAGTTCTTCACTAAATTATTATTATATTTGCCTACATAAAACAAGACACATAGAGATGTTAAGAGATATACCAAGATGTTAAGAATGTATCAATATAATATTTAGAGTTTTATTGGAAAATAATAGTTATGATAACGTTGTAGGATAGATAAAAATATGAAACAATTAAATTAACTAACGATGGGACGTATAAATAGTGCCAGTGATCAAGTACACTCGTTATTTATATTAAATACTCTATATAAGATAATAATTGAACAATTAAATTTATTTTTCTAATAAAACTTTGATGGGTTTTGCTGTTCATTATAAAACTTGTACAACAATTCGATTAGCTTCTAATGTACTTGGACAGGTTGATAAATCGTACTCATTTATTAAGTGATTTATTTCATATATATCTTATGAACTGTTGTATAAACATGTATAATATAAAATACATATTAATGTGGTAACTTTATTCTCAAAATTAGTATTTTAAAAATAGTTGAGTATATAATCTATTTGTAAATTTTAAAGATAACTTTGAATGTTAAGTTTATTTATTGTGTTAAGTTGGAGTAACTCAGTCGGTAGAGCATGTGATCTGTTAATCGCAAGGTTGAAGGTTCAAATCCTTCTTATAGCATAATATGATCCTTAATTGTGCTTAATGTAATTACGCAAGCAAGCTGCATTCAAATTCTTTCTCTACATACAAAGTTGAAACACACATAGATACATATGGTGCGTGTTTGTGTCAAGCAAGCGTTTTAGTACCTATGTCAGACTGAACATAATCTACACGGTATCTTCATATGTTTTATATATATATATTGTGTCGTATGTATACAGCGAACTTATTCTTCACTTTAAGTCATAAATATACCTTAAATAACTCTATTTTATTATAGTATAAACATACCTTTGTTAAATTGATATGTAATAAAGATTTATCATGAATTTACTTAAGACATAAAGGTACTTCAAACAGCAAATATAAATACTTCGATGCTTTTGTTATATATGGGAAGCTGGAATAGCTCAGCTGGTTAGAGCGTGTGGGCTGTTAACCACAAGGTCGGAGGTTCGAACCCCTTCTTTCAGCGTTTTAATAAATACTTAAATAAAGTGCCACATAGGTAATTACGTGTACCTAAATAAAATGACACGTGGTAATTACATGTATGAATAGGGTGCCAGTGGGTTCCTAAATAAACTGCCACGTGGTAATTACATGTACCTAAATAAAGTACCACGTGTGACACGTGGTAATTACATGTATGAATAGGGTGCCAGTGGGTTCCTAAATAAACTGCCACGTGGTAATTACATGTACCTAAATAAAGTACCACGTGGTAATTACATGTATGAATAGGGTGCCAGCCCCAATATTCACAAAGATGGTACGGTGGGGTCACAGCTCACTACGCACGACAACAAGAGTGACATTATTTGCCATGTGGCATACACGCATTTTATTTTAATATCAGGTTAAAATGGCTTGAATTACTTTCTCAATCCCAGAGCACAATTTAATAAACCATACATAAAAACCATAAAATAATAGTAAAATTTCTTTTCAGAAATAAATATTCAATTATTGTCTTAAATATTAACAATGTTTAATGTTAAAGTAAAAGAGTATTTAATATAAATAATGAGCGTACATTTATGTATTACTGGTATCTTTTACTATATAAGATGCCAATGAGAATATATTATTAAAATAAAGTATTGTCCTAATAATATAATTCAGCAATATGTATTATAAATTAATAATTTCATGGATTTTTACACGCATTTTATTTTAATATCAGGTTAAAATGGCTTTAGAGCACAATCTAATAAACCATACATAAAAACCATAAAATATTGATTCAATCTAGTTAATAACAAATTAATAATATATTTGTTATGTACTATTATTATTATTATTAGAAATAATAATTAATATTATTATTACATAAATACATGCTCTACGTATTAAGATATCTGTAAGCTTTAATTGTAAGTAGTCTGAGTTTTCTCGAGACACTTAACAAATATACGTTTCTGAGACTTAATTGTTATCTTATTCAATAATTAAATCATTTAACTAAGAATGTAAATTTCATTCTAGAATTTGTGACTGTTAAATCCTTCTAGAGATAATATAGAGCGCGTGGCAGTTACCTACAAGGTAGAAGGTCCATGATTATATATGTACATATTATATAGATATTAATATATTAAAATTACATATAAATTAAAATAAAATTTCGATTTAAGTAAAGAAATAACATTCATTTTGTGTCCTACTTTCGTGAACTCCAGGCTTTAACAACGTATATGGCTTTATCCACGAGCCTTAACACCTTGGTTACAATACTAACGTTTCTTCTTTTTACTTCGTTTTTATATATCATAGCGTCGATTTCTTCTTCAATACAACTCCATTGTTCTGCTTCCTTAGCTCCAATTTCTTCTTTACTTATTTCACATTTAACCTTCTTTTGCCCTTTTGTAATTTTACGTTGTTTTGGTCGATTAACATCAATTTCAATGTCGTTTTCTTCCTCGATTTCATGTTTATTCTTTTCCATTGCACCCCATCCTCAGTATCAAGTTTAGATAAGATTAAAAATGGGTTAATCTTTTCTTGCTTCTTATCTTCTCCAGGTTTAATTACGGGTTTAATTTCTTCTTTAACAGCCAGTTCCTCCTCAATCTTTTTCTTATCTTTTTTCTTTTCGATTTTGATCCACTTGTTTTTTTCCTTTTCCTTGCTCACTTAAACTTGCTAAAGTCGATTTCACCATAAGCGCCTAACCCTTAGGTCAACCCTTATACAACCCTAATAAGATTGTATACTTAAATAGTTCAAAAAAAGGTCCCTCCACAAAAGGTTTTCTTCCTTGTTAGGTTAAATTCAAATTTGAAAATATTAGGTCAAATATTTGTGTATAATTACAATATTAGGTTCATAAATAGATGAATAAACAAAATTTTAACTCATCAACATACACGAATATCCCAACGCTATTAGAATATTCGGAGGATTGAATTTTAGGGTTAGGTCAAGTAAGAAGTATGGCGGAAACGGGACGACGCCCGCAACACCAAAGGCGACGACGCCAAGATCTCGGGATGAATCAAGGAGCAGCGGAAGTGGAAGTACGGGATCGGATGGAGCAGGTCGGCCCCGGGGGTACATTCCCACCAAGTTCTTCAGGCCTTCCCTTGTGGACCTCTGCATTCCCGTCATGGCATCCAATTTCCTGCGATTCCCGTCATTTGGGAAAATCCCAGTTGATCTACGCTCAAAGGTTGTCTCATTGTTGCCGCTGGATCTGCCCCTAGATCTCTCCGCTCATGTAAGTGTGTGTGTTTTCTCTCATTGTCATAAAGTATTTATATACACAGTTTTACATATTTGATGTTTTATGTATGAAGTGTAAATATACATTGACATTATATATGCGTGTGTGTGTCCGTCATCGACTATAGCATATAAGTGTAAACATGCTTTCTCTGGTGTAGCTTATATACGAAGATGATACTGGGAGCGGAGATCAAGGTTGCACTGGAGTAACAGTGACACTGCTGCACATGGACGATCCTGGAAGCAGCTCTTTTTGAGAGATACTTCTCAGATGCCTTGGAAAAGTATACATGCATATTAGCTTATTATTATTATTATTTCAAACTTGGTAAGTTATATATTGCCAATGGTTAACAGTAGCGAATTATGTCCTTCAGATTAACTAATAACGTCGTATGCTTCTAGCGGAATGGGGAACAAGGAACATGGTATATTGCATATTACATTATGTAGCCTGTATTTTTACGTTATGCATTGTATATCAATTTGACTGACTTTGGTTTGCTCAGTTTTGATCCAACATGTGCCGAGGAATCTGTGTTAACGGGGATACTTGACATATGTGCTAATTACATTCATAATCTGGTCATATACCAATTCCATCTCGTCTCGGTATATCCGTCTTCTTTGATCCCATTGCCAGGTACCGTGCATATGTAAATATGTCCACGTAGACACACGTGCGTATGTATATATGTCTGTGTGTATATGATGATATTAAGCATGCATCTATTAAATACTCAAGGAAATACCTCACGTTTTCTTGATAGTGTAAGAATTGGATAGACTTTTACACACCCACATCGTTATGCTCTTACAGTCAATTAAAAGCTTTGAAACTGGAGTATGGATGTCGAAATGCTGGGATGTTATATGATAAATACAACTTTGGTATGAAAACATCAGATTGTCGATCACTCTCTGCAGCACTGAGAGTTTCTTCTGCACTCACGGACCTTACTCTTTCATATAATTCTCTCGATGACAGGAAGGTGAGTGTATTTCTCTTTATACGCTGTGCAGTCACACACACACACACATGCATTGATATGTAAGGACTTAGGCTGATAACACCTTAAGTTTATACATATGCATGCATGCATGCGCGCGCACACACACACAGATATATATATATATATATATATATAGAGAGAGAGAGAGGAGAGAGAGAGAGAGAGAGATGATGCAGGTGGGGATTCTAGTGGAGGGAATACTCTTCAATCCTACAATCGTCCATCTCGATGTCTCACACAATGATATTTCCGATGCCGGTGTAACAGAGATTATGAAACTCTTAAGCAGTGATGGAGCTGTTTTAACTGTTTTAAACTTGTGCAACAACTTAATCACCCCAGAAGGTAAGTATTAAGTTTACATTAATCTCTTACATTGCGTTAACATTGTTTTAAGAGATACAGGCGCTTGCAGAATAGCTGAGGTTCTGAAGACGAACGAAGTTCTTTTACACCTCAACTTAAGACATAATCTTATTCGTGATGAAGGTGGTCACGCCATTTTTGAGGCTTTATATATTAACTCTACTTTGGAGGTATAATGAAACTATGTTAATGATTAATATTATCACAATTGTTATATACATTTCTTGTTATTTGCAGAGACTAAGCCTTGGGAGCTGTAAACTTGGAGAATCAAGTGTAGCTGCATTAAGCAAACTCTTACACCATCCTAAGTCTGCATTAACAGGACTAGACATTTCTTCAAACAGTGGAATTGGTGAAAGTGGTGGAACTGTCATTCTTACTGCCCTCGTAAGTTTCTACAGTAATATATATATATATAATATATATATATATATAATAGAGAGAGAGAGAGAGAGAAGAGAGAGAGAGAGAGAGAGAGAGAGTGTGTGTATGTTTTTATAAACCTCGATATTACAGGAAGCAGGAAAAGTGATGAAAGAGATGAACATAGAGTTCTGTGGCATCAACGAGGAAGTCGAACAGGCCATCTCTAAGCTACTGGCTGCCAAGTGTGTTCCAGATGCAAAGCAGTTTGCTTATGATTAATGACGATGTACAGGTTAGTGTAGATATGTAAATACATGTTAAACACTCTGTTATTTATAAGTGAAGTATATACTTCCAGAAGCCTGAGCAAGCTATACACCAGAATACTCCATGATAATACAGAACATACATCTTACATATCTTATATTTCTGATTTGTTGTATAAACAAATCATTTAGGAAATTTTATTTTCTCTTAAATTTATTGAACAATAGTCTATCACGACGTTCATGGCTTTTCACCTTCATGTCCATCTCCATCACCACCGTATCCAGGTCCGTACCCATAACCGGGTTTTCCATATCCACCACCGTACCCATAACCGGGTTTTCCATATCCACCACCGTACCCATAACCAGGTTCACCATAACCAGGCTGATATCCACCACCATAACCAGGCTGATATCCACCACCATAACCAGGTTGATATCCACCACCATAACCAGGCTGATATCCACCACCATAACCAGGTTGATATCCACCACCATAACCAGGTTGATATCCACCACCATAACCAGGCTGATATCCACCACCATAACCAGGTCTGTATCCACCATAACCGGGTCCATATCCGGCACCGTAACCAGGTCCATACCCATTTCCATACTCACCACGGCTTCCTCCATTGAAATGGTCATGACTCTTCTCTTGTTCATCGAGATTTCTTGCAAATGCAAGATTAAATGCAGACATTGTAGCAAATAACAGAAGGAGCTTAAACTTATCCATAACTATGAAGTATAGAATGCAAACGAGAACAATGAAATGTATAGAAGTAGCTTGTTCCTTATATAGTGCTCGAGCTCTTGTGGGACTTTATGGTAGAACCCACTTAAATGTCCCACAAAGATGGTAGGTACTTCACAGGCTTGGAGTGGAGAGATTTCTCTATATCTAGCAAAGTGAACTTTTATAAGGCTGTAAGACTGATACGCTTCTTTTTCACACACACACACACACACACATACAACAGGCACACGCACGCGCACGCACACAATTATTAGTCACTTATTAAGGGGTATCTCCCAAATATACATATGCATATACACTCTTTGAATGATTTTTCTGTTCATCTCTCTCTCTCTCTCTCTCTCACACACACACACACACACACACACACACACTTTTGAGTTTATTGGTAAAAAATATTATTATTCGGGTTGAAAAGGACATAGAAATGCTTATTTTCTTATAATAAACTGATTACTACCCCGTTATATAGTTATATTATCTAGCAAGTCCAGGACGCCGAGCGAGTAATAGTAGGCTTAGCCTTCCTGTCTTCTTCCAAGGAGATCATTCCCAAGTGTGAAGGATCCTCCAGTAGCATCTTTGCAACCAAGTAGCCCGCAATAGACCAAGTCTGGAACCTACGTGCCTGCTTACCAACGTATCTTCCAAGCTTACCATCGTAGTATTCAGGCCAGCCTTCCTTGCATAGCCTTGGTTCTGTCAAGTCTATTGCCCTTCTTGCTATCTGCGGCCTCCCCGTCTTTATTGAAGCTGCTGTAAGCAGCCACAGTAAAACTGCACATAAATCCCCTTTAGAACCATTTATACATACCGCACTTATCACGAACACACCACATAACCAATTCTCCTCTCTCTCTCTCTCTCTCTCTCTCTCACACACACACACACACACACACACACACCCATGGATGTATGTAACTTGTGTGTGGGGGGTGGGTAGGTGTGCCCGTGCATATGAGAAAGAGAGGAGATACATAATGAAGTGTGTTACATGTGACTAAGATAGTAAGTTCCCAACACACACACACCTGGCCAGGTGCCGCCATTGTGGTAGCTCCAGCGAGTGTTCTTGGGATCGCAGCCAGTAACAATGCCCCATTCTTCTCCTTCCATAGCTGGGAAGCAAATCTTAAGAGGCATTTCCCCAACAAGATCGCTCCAGCGAGCCTCAATAAGGTCCATAATGGCAGAAGCTTGCTCAGGCGTTGCAATAGAGGAGAGAATTGCAACACAGTTGCCGATTAAAAACCACCTGAAATCCATACGTGCAGGACTCACATTCCCGATGAAGTACCCGCCTTTCATCGGCATGAAATCGAACACCCAGTCGGGGATCGAGTCGGGTATCACGTTGAACTTGTTCACTGCAGTGTGGGAATACTCCTCCGTCTTGTAACGGTATATTGTTGTTTAGCTGCTGGAAGTCAAGCCAGAAGTAGTTTCTTATGTGGTAGCTTAGTGCCATCAGACGCTTGTCGATCTTTTCTATAAACTCCTTCCCTCCTAACTCGGGTTTAAGCAGGGTTTTAGCACAACGTAATGCCATGAAGAAGAGCGACTGGATCTCTATTGGGTACCCATATATCCCCTGCAAAACCATAAATATGTTTGTCTTTGTATAGGTATATGCATACATGAGTTTGTGTATGTGCGTGTGGACTAATGAGTGAGACGATATGTTGCTCAAGGTATCACAAGTCAACAAAGCAATGGCTTTTCTACATTGGAACTGCCACTCAAGCAAGTGGAATACAAAGTCCTCGTAACGCCCGCGCACACACACACCATGTAAGTGTTGCAACTGAACTGCACACTCACACACACACACATACCATTCGACGATCGATCATGGAGCAACCATCAGCACATAGCAAAGTAGGAAAGGTATCAAATCCTTCAGCAAGACACAGAGAGAGGATAAGACGCATGCCACGCTGGCACTCGGGGGTATCTGCAAGAGTGAAGTCCCCGGTGGACTTGGTATATGCCCTGAGAAGAATAATCCACCAGAATCCAGAATCTACAGGTGCCACCCTCCCTATTGCAGCCTCCCCGAAGTCCGCAAGTAACGTTTCTAACCCTCGGATCGGGTCCTGCATTACTTTGAAGCTCGCTGGCATCACACCTTCCCCAAGAGTGAAACAGTCCACGCGCTTCTCCCACGCTTGTAAACGCAGTGCCTTTGACAAGAAGTTTCGAACCACCTCTGCTTCCCCGTTCATGAGGAATGCCAATGCACTCGGCACGAAATCCCTCACAAACACCTGCCATTACACAAGTTATAAGTGTGTGTTAGTTTTATATTATTTATGCATCAAAGCACATATAGCACACACGGACAAATGTCACTGTGTATGCGTTATATAAACTGCATAGTGTGTGTGTGTGCGTGTGGAGAGAGATTACGTAATCGATGCTAGTTTAAATCTTAGTAAGTCAACTGCATATCTACATTATAACCTAAAGAAAGCAACTAACATGACTCATGTGAATGTGGTTGCGAAAGGCAAAAGTTCACTTATAAAGCACAAACAGTATATATATGAGCCATGCCAAAGCTACAATCCAAGTAACCATGATTAGTTTGTCATTGGACTAACCTGGTTGAATTGAGAGCCTCTTCAGTGGGATCGAGTGCAGCAATGGTACCAACAGGCTTACCGCGGAAGTGAACTAGGGATTTCCGGAGCGCGTCCCATGCTTCCCCTACCATAGGATGGGGCTCGTACGGATGCAATGGAGACCTTGGTGTCTGAGCTGTGGTGGCAACTCCCCTCAAGCTGGGTGAAGCCAGCGCCTCGAGGCACTCTGAGCTTTTTACAGTCTCCAGGGGCCTGGGCGGCCTGGGGACGATATGAGCTCGGTAAGCTGCTTCTCATCCAGGGAACGTTGAGATTCGATGAGCCTGCTTATTGGCTTGAGTGGGCGCGAGGTTGTCTCGCCCCACAGCTCCTCGCTTGTGTCCAGTGAGAGTGCATTAGCAAAAGACATATCTGTAAATGTGTACATTTGTTATTGGAGAGAGAGAGAGATTTGTGTTCTAGTTTTGGGATACCTGGTGGCAATCTACCAGTTGGGGAAGTTGGGAAGTTGTGGGGGAACATGGGAATTATAGGGGATGGAAGGGGGAATGCCAAAGGGCTCCCTTGATGTTTTTGATGTTATGGAAAATGATAACATAGATGAAATATCGGTGCCCATAGCAATGGAATGCCAAGAGACAGGGTAGAAAAGAAGAGGCCGCGATGATGTGGCATCTCCACCTTTCTGGGTTAGTTACGTTCTTCTTTACACGTGGAATGCCCGTCACTTAGTTGATACTATAGAATATACTTGGAATCTCGGGATCTATCCTAGTGATGTCCTAAACTTAATCTGAATTAGGACGTATTCCCCGGAAATTAAGATGCAACAAAAGTAGCTAGATTATGCCTACACACACTATCTGTGTGTGTATCTATGTGTTTGTGTGTAATGTATATCTTATTTCATACCTGTTTGTTTGCCGAGCTTTCCTCCGAGACCTAACCCTAGGGGTTAAGCCATATCATTATAACCACGGAATATGCTCCATAATCAATAAATTAATTCTTTTTTGTGAACAGCTGGAATAGCTCAGTTGGCTAGAGCATATGGCTGTTAACCATAAGGTCGAAGGTTCGAACCCTCCTTCCAGCGTAGGTCATTTTTGAACTTAATTAAAAATATATCTTTAAAACAGTGGCACTCAAGTACCCGACATGGATGTTAGTATCTCATGTACGTATATACACTTAATTACATCTTTGTAAAACTTTGATGTTGTTAATATATACGTATATGTACACACACACACACACACACACACATATATATACACTTAATTAAAACTATTATTCCAGACCCGACGTGGATGTTATAACTTAGTCTCATGTACGTATATATTCTATATACTTAATTATATCTTTTTAAAGCTATAACTATTATTCCAGTGGCACTCAGTAGCCAAGTTATAATTGAGTATGAGTACATAGAGAAAACTAATTATAAACTATTTAAATATTAATATTTAATCAATCAAGCAGGTAACACACCGTTTTTGTTTTTCTCTAGTACAATATGTGTTCATGTCATACACTCAATATCAATACTGAAGATCAAGTCCAACTAGAAAAATATTAGCCTAGTACGTTGTCTTTTCTAATAAACAGCGTGAAGAGTTTGCAAACCTCCAAACTTGAAAGTTCTTCTTTACTTATATATGTGCAGGTATTCACCTTATACTCCATATTTGTTCTTGTCTGCGGATTATATAGGAAGATCTTAAGTCCTTTAGTGTTTTAAGGTAGTTAGAGAATCAAGTATGTGGAAGAACACATTGATTATTATGATCTTGTTGCCATATTATGTAATGAGCTTGTCCTAGGAAATCTCAGTAGCAAACGAAGGTATAAATTTATAGATTCTAACAGAGAAAGAGATAGGGGAGAGATTCACAAATATATCGCATGGGGTGTTGTTGGGTTGTTTTTTTATGTCAATTGTGGTGACTGGAGTGTATATTTGCAAGACAAGGAAGAGATCGAAGGTTAGTAACATAGTATTAGAAGAAATAAGAGTGAACAAGTGCGAGAGAAACTAGAAAGTATGGAGGACATACACATTAGTATAGAGAGAATGCTCTTCTTTGTATGCATGTACATATACATATATACAATTCAATACATGATAAATTAGTTTTATATATTTAAATTCTGAGTTCTGGCACACAGTGAATCTGATATTAATCCATGTGATCATCATCATTCAAGATTTTTATGATGTTATTAGTATAGTGTGTAAAATTTATATTATTAATATTCTGGAATGTCTTATTTTACATGGGAAATTTAAATATTTAAATAATTTTTATTATTTTGTTGTGCTGGAATAGCTCAGTTGGTCAGAGTGTGTGGTTTAACCATAAGGTCGGAGGTTCAAACCCTCCTTCCAGCGATGTTTTAATGTTAAAATTTGTAGAATATATATTTGTAGACATACACACACATATAGGTATTTTAATACACTTTATATAACTATACTATACGTCCCATCTTAGTTGATGTAATTGTTTCGTAAATATCTAGTCTATGTAAGTTTGAATTATTTAAATTGAAAACATATTAACTAGCTTATAATATTTAATATTTAACTAATTAATTTAATACAGAGGTCGTACGTCGGTTATAGACACTGAAATCATTTTCATGTGATGAAAGTTCTGTTTTCTTCATAATTATCAAGTGCTTGTATGGATTATATCATTATATTTAAACATATATTCTTCTCCGGTATTTGTAGGAGATATGTAGTTAATATTCATATGTGTTGAAGGGGGTGTAGCGGTTATATCTCACAACTTACACATGGTGGCCAAAGGGGAAGGTATGGGTTCAATTCCCCACTGGTTCTGTGAGACTTTGGGATGTTGTACAATCCCGCTTCCCAGTCTCCCACTAGAGATCCGGGTTCAATTCTCGGCTCCCTCAACCGGGAATTGTTGAGAACAAAATTTTCATATTTTTGCCCTCCATTTTATAACAAACTATATATATATATATCATGTCTAAATGCAAAACAGTATTATTATATATATTTCACTAAGAAAATTTAGTTCCACTTGCTGGGAAATTTAAAATAATATATTAAAAACAACTTATACTTGATATACATTACAATAATAATATGTAACATGATAATAGTTTTCTATACAGTTCAACAATTATTGCCTAATCAAAACTATGAAACTAATGCTTACGAAATTGTCCATTTTTAATTTATTTTATTTCTATAGTTTATTTTAATTCTATACACACATGTACATTCTTAAAGTTTTAATTATAAATGCTCATTTGAGTTGGTAATGCCTATTTTATTTTATTGTTTGAATTAAAAACCAAAGTATTCACCATTTGTTTTGCATATCTTTTGTATATACATACATCGCTGAATATATTATATTATATTTGAAAACCACCAATTAAAACTTATATTAAAACTGTAATGTTAACTTTATAATTTCATTAACAATACACATGTACATATATAATTTATATACATCTATACAGGATTAATTTAATTATAATTTAAATATTTTTATATACACAAGCATAATCATATTTATGCATACATATATAATTTTAGTAATATGTAAGTTAGTAGTTCATATAATAGCACATACATATTTTAATTGTATATATTTTAAACAATTAAGTGTGCACACTCAAGCTTGCTTAAATTAAAAAAAGTTGAGTTAACCTTTCTTAAGTATCTTATTTTACCCTATTTAATAGTTTTAAAATGAGTAATGATTTAAAATAATATAATATTTTTTAATATATTCTAATTTATGAAGATAACACTCAATCTGAGCTTTTAATTTCACACTTCTAACATGTAACAATATACTAATATCTAATATATATTTTGTCTATCAGTTATAATTATATATTTTCTTTATCTTATACTTAAAAAGCCTTATTTATTTATAAGAACTTGGATTTTAATAAAAACATAGTGAATGGTATAAACCGCAAGTTAATGGAAATAAAAACTCAAACAAGTAATTTTTTTTTTACCCAAACCATAGAGTTAATTCTTTTTTTAGAAAATAAAAAATCTAGTTAAATTAACATTTATTTTTAAATCAAATGTGAGACTTTGAATTAAAAGTATATAAGAGATTCAAATTAATGTTTTTTATTATGAATTACTTTTGCATTTGATTCAAATGTGAGACATTTAATTCAAAAAGTAAAAGAGATTCAAGATAATAATTTTTGCTATTTAATTAATTAAATTAGCTTTTATAATAAACTTAAACATTAAAGATTTATGTATTTATGAATTTCAAAAAGTAAATGATGAGACATTTATATAAATATAAATGTAAATTAATAATGAAGTGAACATTTATTTCTCTATTTATATTTAATAAGAATTTGAAATGTAGATGTAAATATGAATAAATGGTTAAGACATTATGTAGATATGAAATATATACATCTAAATAAATATGAATGTAAAAAAAAAAATATGTGAACATTTGTATATAAAATATAAAAGAAATAAATGGGGGACATTTTATGTATTTATGAAAAGTAAATATTAAAGGAGGATGTGCCAAGATTTAAATTAGATTAGAAATTGATATTTAATTTAAATTTGAAACATCTATGTATATATTGACATTTATATTTGTAAATTTGGCCATAAGGGTTGACATGTGACAATACATGATTACCAAGTGGCCATACATTATTACTTGTGTGAATAATGTTAAGTTTATAAAATGACCACAAGAGTTGACTCAAATGTTTGACTTAGGGTTGTAAGTCTCTAAAGTGACTAAAAGATAACTTGAGAAAACTTAAAATCATGTCTCAAGAAACTTATACATGCTCATGTTTTAATCTCACCAATGAGACATTTCTACAAATACCCCCATGATAGAGCTAAGGTATCATCTTAATACTTAGAGAAATCACTCTTATTTAATAGTAACTCTTGTAGAGTAAAGGTGTAACTTAACCCACAACTAACCCTTAAGGGTTTGTGTGCCAATCCATACTTTAATCCTAAAATTAAAGTACTAAGTGATTACATGAGTGTTCTCTTAAGCAAAACTAATTTTTTGTATTTACCTCATAAGACTTAGAACATTTCTATTTAATAATAAAAAGATTTATGTTTAATTTCATATTTGAAATGAGTATCATACCCAATGCAATTATTGTTCCGTAGTGCTTGGGCCTATAGCATTGAGTATGTTAACAAATTTAACATTGTGAATTTTTAATTTTTTTATCATGTTAGCCTATTCATTGGATTGACTTGAAAACTTATACTTGTATCATGTAAACTACGCTAGATATCGACAAGATTTCATAAAATTGCTTGACTTTATTAATCTGTATGCTTTTAATATTGTGAGTAATCAAATTGGTCAAATCGTATAACGTGCTCCATAATATATTGAAAGTCAGTTTGTTAGAGAAGTAATTCAGTTATGTCTTAAATATGTTGAAATTGAGCCTTGTGAGATTATTTATGGTAGGTGAATGGTGAGGTTAAATTATCATGTACTTATTAAGGGATACTTTTCATGTGATTGCTTAATAATATGTATTAGTTCTTGATTTATCTTATTAGCTCTGTGTTGTCCATTTTCTTGTCTTATTACTATGGGGTTGTCTTATAACTAGAAGTAGAAGTTCTTGACAAAGTACAAGTGGGTCTAAAATTTAATTTCTTGGATTATGACAAACTTGTTAATGTGCTTTTAGCATTTCTCGAGTTGTTGTAAATATACCTTATTTTGTTGCGATTGTGAATTCTCATGTTGTGGTGATTGTGAAATGTAATGTGATAATTTGATAATAAGGTAAGTCATAATTTGGGTGGAAATGGTTGGCATTCCTGTAATGGGATAGGTTGCAATGGATTATTAACGAACATAACATTGTTGTGCAACACCACATATATATATATATATATATAATATATATATTATTAATAATAAACTCCTCTTGCTCAGGCATTTGCTTTATTTTCCTCTTTTACTATGGTTGAGGAATAACATCATTTAAATTTATTATATTTATAATATTGTTAGGATGTTCATTGATAAGTCTCAATGAAAATGTTATTTAAAGATTAGGGAGCTACCCTCACCATGTAAAATCTCAAACTTCTTATGAAACTAATATAAATTTGCTCCCTCAAATTTGAAATCTCATCAAGTTTGTATGCTAACTTCTTATTGAAGTCCAATAATAATTATATGGTTGAATTTTATTAAAACTAATTTAATTATAACTATGTTTACAAGTTTAATGACTTAAAGTATATACGGCACAATAAGTTGTATAACTTCATTATGTATAAAGGTTAGTTGTGCAACACTTTGAATAATAAAAAAAAAAGATTTGTTACAAGAAAGATAATAGTAAACGAGTAAAAGAAAGAATGATTTACAACATATAAATGGCACAATTTTAGCTGAAAGGTATTTTTCTAAGGGCAATCTTAATGCATAAATCAATAATAACTTGAGATGAATTGAAGATTGTTAATGGATTTTTATTGTCATTAAGACTCTAGCATTAATAGATTGTCAATAACATGAGTATCTACAATTATAGTGTTGAACGCAAACAACTATGTATAACTATCTGATTCAAGATTAGTTTGGCTATTTTCATTATTTAAAGTTAAAAAAGTATAAGAGTTTTAAAGGTGCTACCCATATTTTGTTTAAGACACTTGTTGAAGAGTTTAATTTTAATGTTCATGTTAAGTGGAGGTCATAAACATAAATTAATTGTTGCAACCATTGAAGAAGTTATGTACAAGACTTTTTAGGTAAATACATATATGAGACATATATTGTTATTATTGACTTAAGTTTATATTTAATTTTTCATTAATAATGGATATTAGCATAACATGAGGAGGTTTAAAACATTTACAATTGTCTTCTGCTTATATGATAGACAACTTTTAATGCTTACAGAACTATGAGGAATTTGAATGCCATAATGATACATATTCTAAAACAATCGTTTTAATAAATTTTAAAAGGTTTTTGTGCGAAACATCTTACATATTTTGAACATCACACAAATCTATATATTATTTCTCAACATATTCATCGTTTAACAACAATAAATATCATGGTCTCTCCAAATGAAAAGAATTAATAATTTCAAAATTTCAGAGGTGCACTCATGTTTGATAAAAATTTATTTATGCTACAGTCTAATATAATAATTAAACTCAAAATAAAAATAATAAGATTGAAATGAATTATACCTCAGAGCAACCACCAACTGTCGGAGCACTCACATGACAAATATTAAAGAGAATACTTAAAACAATGTTGACAAAGAAAATATTACAAGAGAAATTATTTTTGAGGCATTGAAAAAGACTTGAAATTTAAAAACTTTATGAAGTGATTAAGATGTAAATTTTACAAATATGATATCAAGTCAAAAAAATGTAAATGCAATTTAATAAAAATAAGTTATTATCTTTACAAGAGTTATTAGTTGAGCTAAGTGATGATAAGTGTTCTTTATTGAAGGAAAGGTTATGCATGACAAATGTTTTTAATGTGTAATATTTGTTATGACATTAATGCAATTAAGAAAATAATACTACTATGTGAAATAACAAATTTATTTGTTTTATTATATGAGGGTGGTAGAATATATACTCAATATTTAAATTATTTTAAGAAAAACAATTGTGATATTAATTATTTTTTTTATGATATCTTTTGTGCAGAAGGAGTTTCTTATGTTAACAAAGTTATTATGATGTAGTGGATGACTTGTTATGTAAGTTATATAATCCATTTGTTAAGAAGGTCGTGATTGTTGTGATTTTAAACAAGTGGTGCTAATTATCAAGAAAAACATGATAAATTACACATAAATTTTTTATAAGAGATTTTACTTTTAAAAGCACTTTAAAAAGTTTCACTAATAACAACTTATATAAGAATGCGAGTGAACTATAATTTACAACATATATCAACATGATTGGAAAAGATTGGGTGTAAATTCATGTTCTCGTAAAAACATGATTTTTTTTATAAAAAAATTAATGAAGCCGTTGAATATCTATATCCAAATGAGGTATTTAAAGACATGATGTTATGTATAATTAACATGCATTTATTAATTACCCAATAGTATATGACTTTAACAAATGAATATTGAATATAATTCAAATTGTTTATAGCAATAAAAAGTAATATAAAATAATAAAAAAGTTAAGATGATTATGTTATTATTATAAACTACTTTGCAATGCTTACACACCTTATATTTCACATCATGAAATATTTAAATTCTTTCTTACATAATTAAATAATGTTTTTGTTTCTAATAGAATTTAAGTCAAATCTTGATTATGCAATTGTGATCATTGTAAGCCATTAGATCATGAAATATTTTTTAGCATTTTATATATAGTGTAAATAAAATGATATATTTAATAATAAAATATTATTATTCAATTTTACAGTTGCACATTTTTATAGAAGAATCCTTGTTGTTGTTGAGAATTTACTCTCTTAATTAAAATTACTTATTATTTAAGTGCATATGACCTTGTGATAAAATTTATTATTTACGATCCTTATATGAAATTTAATTATACATTCACTTAAATTACATCATGTAAACACTCATTTTCCACTTTACATAATCATTTTTAAACCTCTCTTTTATAAAAATCATAAAGTTTATCAAATATATTTAATGTTTTATATAATAATATTAAAAATAAAAAAATAAAAATGTTACTAATAGGAACAAATAGTGTTTACATGGTAGTTTGTTGCTACATTATGGACAAGGCATATTTATTTATAAATCAGCAAAAAATAAAATAAAATAAATTAACTAAATTACATATAATATCACATCTTTTTGCATTATAAGCAAATGTCACATTCCCTGTAGAACTTAATATATACTCTTTACTTTCCAGAATAATCTACAAACAAAAATGTATATATATAAAAAGTAAAATCATATCATATTTATCAATATTCCCAACACATTTATGTCTTATTAGTTTTTGTAACTACTTCATAAGACATGAATTGCATGGAGATATGTTGCTCATTCAAGGAATGTCTTTGTTTATAAAAATTTAAAACGAATATGAAGTTTTAAAGTTTTGACATGTAAGTAATAAATTTTAATTTAGATAAATTTGTTTACAATACCAAGGTCATCAATTATAACATAAAAAAGCTATCGATTCTCAAGAATTTCATTCTTCAAAACTGGTGGTTAATAAAAATAATAATCCGGAAAATATGTACACACTACAAAGTTTAATTAGCCACAACTGGTGATTCAATTAGAATAATAATCCATAAAAATATTATCCATACTACAAAGTTTAATCAATAAATCTTTATATGATTACATACATCATTTAAATTCTCTAAGCTCGACTTGTGCTTTAAATTTGTGGTTCTTTGTTCAAACTTGAAAAATAAATAAAACTTATATAAAGAATATATATATATATATATATATATATAACACATACAGACACATACACATGTATAAACTTATCTTTACATGTGCATCCTTAGTAAAACAAAAAGCTTCAAATCATGAAATTAGTTTGCAAACATTATATATAACATCACATAATAGATTGATAAAAATTTCACTTAAAAGTTTTTATTTTATTCTTTGGTAAACTTTATAAATATAAAAAGTAAAAAGAAATAAGTAAAATACAAAAATATATCTCTTCAGAACATGTATCTTTAAGATTATTAAAAACAAATTCTAAAATATAAGTTTTAAAATGGAGTGTTTTACTTTTAATATTTTCCTAACTCTTGCCTTTCAAATCCTTTTAAAAGTATATTAACAAAAAAGCCCATAAATCTATAATTGATTTACTCTTCAATTGCAACCTATTAATTAAAAAAATAAAGCTCTGAATTTGACATTTTCTTCTTTTCCATTTGTAAAGCAAATTCTAAGCAATCCAAAGCTCTGAAATTGACAAAATTAAATCATATATAAAACAAAATACTCATCTATGAATTTTCACATATTCCTTCACTTTTTGCTTGGAATATATATATATACGCACGTCATACTTAGAGAAGCTCATGAACACGGAGAATAATTTAAATGTGTGTATGACGACACATTTATATTATTCTCCGTGTTCAATAAGCATGAGCTTCTCTCTCTCTCTCTCCTCTCTCTCTCTCTCACACACACACACACACACACACACACACAAAAGAAACTACATCAAAAAAAAAGGCAGCGTACGCCTAGGCTCTTTATGCGGATGTTTTCTAGAACACACACACACGGACACGGACTCGGACACAGAGATACAACGATGTCCAAAAAGTGATATCTTCCGGAGATACTTCATCACAATCAGCTCATTGTCGCAGTTACATTTCAAATGTAAGTATATAGCTAGACACAATATAAATTATATATTATATATATATATAATATATATATATATATATATATATAATATATATATATATAATATGTGTGTGTGTAATACAAATGCACCCAGAAAAAACTTGCGATTATAACTATTTATGTGCATAAATGTATCTGGAGTAGGCATATAGACACAAACATTATATTAAACATGTGCCTACATACACACTGTATATAGATATAGAATACCTACACATATAATACACACACACACACACACACAACGCATGTGTGTATATACGGACAACAAGGGCAAGCTTATAGAATATGGCTTCAAGTTTGGGTATTAAAACAATTATAAGCTCCTGTATTGATTAGGATCGTAGATGTAGTTTAAATTAAATTGAAATTAATTAAATTAAGAATAATCAAGCCAAATAAGCTCCATCAGTAGACATGTCCAAATAATAATCTTCATTCTGTGTACATAATGTGAAGTCCAAATGGGAAAATGCATGTATGCACCATATACGTACTTTATGTATTACTGAGGGCACACACAAATGTGTGTGTGTGTATATGCCTATGGTGAATGTATGTGTACGACATTTTATCATATTCATAAACATTTGCTTTTCAGGGTATAAAAGGGTCTCACTCTGCAAGCATTTTATTAAAGAAAAACGTTTTAATACCTTAGTGAACCATTCAACATTTCTCAGTGATACCAAACTAGCTATCGGTGAGATAAACTTTACTATATTGTTTTTTAAACAAATCAGCTACAACTGCGGCTTTGTTTAGTGGGGACTACAGTGCTTTTTTGTGCAAAGCTTACACACACACATAAATATACACACTCCCCATCCTAGAGAAAAAAATATATAACTAAATACATCGAGAGAGTGTTAATTAAACTTTGTTACCGAAAACTTAAGTAAAATTTAATCGCAGTGATGTGTACCAGCATCAGGATCATCTCCACAAGTTCCGCCTTCAGCGTGAGGTATGCACGTTAGGTCATCCGCGCACTGCTGACTACTGGTGCAGAACTGCCACAAGTGCCTGCCTCCCGACATGTCCCAAAACGGCACACCAAGTCGCCCTCACACGCATCGTTGTCCTCGCATGGCTTTGCTTCTGCAAAGAAAGCTAAAACAAGAGCAAGTAGAAGAATGCAAGCAAGGAACTTAGACATTGTCTTCGTTTGTGAGTGAGTGAGTGTTTTAAATGCTTTAGAGCTTATTTATATCGTGTAGCGACAAATGTAAGACAAGGTAAATAGTTTCTTTCTTATACATTACAAATGGGCTTGTGCTAAGAACAAGGCAGGCATGCATGGCACTATTGCTGTTAGATGTGATATGAGATTTGATATATACTTGTTATAATATCACTCTTGTGGAGATTTCCAAGGGGAAAAGACTATATAGTTGATAACCTGTTTGTTATATATAAATATATTATGTTTGAGCTACTATACCGGTATTGAAATAGAGTATTTGTGTGATGCACGTGTGTGTGTGTGTGTGCGTTTTGCAGTTAATGGTTATTGGATTCTTTGCCTTAGAATTACTCCATTGCACAATAAAGAAAACCCCATTCACACAAACATCATATTAACACAACCATAATAATACATTGTAAACCACACATTAGACCTTAATACAACATGTCATTATGCTTATAAAGGGTGTAAAGAAGAATATGAACTTCCATTTATATAAATATGAGTGTTATTTAAAAAAAATTCAAACCTTTCATATGCCATTCCATATGCCATTCATGACTTCTTTTGTTAGTGTCTAATCATTTTTTATTTATAAATTTACAAGTATATAGGAATTAACTTATAAAACAATAAGGACCAACTACATTCTATTAATTATTAACTTGTAAATGTTTATTAAAATATGTACAGTGCCAAGTCGACACCAAAGAAGTAAATTAATAAACAGGTTCTAACTATGTATACTTAACTATATAAATTTAAAAAATGATATGGAAGATTGACTATATTATTATAGGATTTTATATATATATTATTACTATACACAATTTTTAATTAATAATGTACAACCATGCTCATAAAATAAGAGTCTGCAAAGATAAATACATTAGAACAAAAATATTAAAAATATTATGGAAATTAAATTATTGTAAATAGATTATATACTCTTTAAACTTTAATTAAAGATTTTATAATATTTCAACATTTAAAATATAATTAGACTTATATTTTTAATTGTAAATGTGGAGTGAATAAAATTAAGTTATTAATTAAATATTACTAAATTATCATAAAATTATGAATAAATCATGTTATAATTTTCAATATAACAATTTCGTATAGGATACACATTATTAAACTTCTTTTTAGTTCTTAAATTTAAGTAGTAAAATAGTCTGAGTTTAAGTATTCATATGCATATGTGTGCTAATGAGTTCGCATGAACACTCTTAACCACTGCAAAACACAACACACACACACGTGCATAAAACGCTCGCACACAAATACCCTGTTCAATACCGAGTATAGTAGCTCAAAATAATATTTTTATATATAACAACAGTTATCAACTATATAGTCTTTTTCCCCTGGGAAATCTCCACAAAAGTGATATTATAACAAGTATATATTAAATTTATACATCTAACAGCAATAGTACACATGCTGCCTTGTTCTTAGCACAGGCCCATTAATGTATAAGAAACAAACTATTTACCTTGTTTTTACCTCAACTGTATTTTGTCGCTACACATTTGTCTATCCAGGCATGTTAACGACAAACCAGAGTCAAGTATTGTCCAAGGAAGTTACATCTTTGGCGTCATCAAATAAAGTGTATGATTTGCCCTCATCGCGCTTATTGCAGTCGATCCTTTCTACAAGCCGTCTGCCAAACAACACTGACAACAACATAATTGTGCCGCTTCATGGACGCAAATTGTTACCTACCACTGTGCGATCCTCTTCACCTTCGGCATCGTCAGCAATCTTCGATTTCGTCTCTCAGATCCTTCAGTTTGCTGAAGAGATGTGTAGTTCTTCTGAGGATATATATAGGGGCAAAAACAACAAGACTCGTCAGGAAACTGGTTCCTCAACCACAAGTTCACAACGAAAACAGCATGCAGCGTCATAAAACAAGAAAGCGTAACTAAACCACTTCTCTTCTCCAGCCTTAGCAGCCTGCAAAGAAATTAAATATTATTTCTGAAGTCAAAATCTAGAGCGTACTCCAGTGACTCCTTCGTCAGGATTCGCTTTCTTGGGTTCCTGCACATCATATCGTGTTTGTTTTTGAGAAGGTAAAGTTGCTAATTTTTCATTTAAAAAAGCAAAAACTAATTTTATATGATTTCAATATTTTTATATATGCATATGAATATTTCAAGAAAAATATTCTTAAATACTATTTTAAAAATATTTTAGGTAAATAAGTTATATTTTTAGTAATTTAAATTATATTTTTAATTTATAGTGGAAAAAAGAGACGAAGACTAAAAAACAAGTCTTTTATTCAATTTTATTTTGAAATATTAAGTTATAATAACATAGACAAGAAAACAAAAGTGAGAAAATACCAAAAAGTCTTTATTTGCATAAAAACTTGGAAATTGATTAGTTCATTGAAACAAAATTATATTGTTTTAATAAACCAATATATAATGCAAAAGTTTGATGAAGAAGTTAAAATAATGAACACTTTCACATAAATACTAAACATATTAGATTTTTTTCTTTTTGTTTTTTATATTAAGTTGATTGTAAGTGAATTCTTTTGTAACCCGTGAGTCTCAAAAGATCATCTTATACATTCTCAGATTATTAATGCCAACAATAGAAGGAAAACGATTCCTAACCAAGGCCTTATACATATTATGAATAAATCATGTTATAATTTTCAATATAACAATTTCGTATAAGAACTCCACACATTACTAAACTTCTTTTTAGTTCTTAAATTTAAGTCGTAAATTTAAGTATTCATATGCAATCATTATATGTGTGTGTACATTTACACACACACACACACACACACACACACACACATATGTTTTAATATTGGCTAAGTTAAAGGTTGCCATGCAAAATCATCCCAAGAATATTCGCAAGCATTTGAAAGATGTATGGAGTCCTTGTAATACCCTAATGAGTTTCGAATGAACACTCTCAAACCGCTCACGTGCATAAAACGCTCGCACACAAATACTCTATTTCAATACCGAGTATAAAAGCTCAAAAATAATATATTTATATATAACAAACAGTTTATCAACTATATAGTCTTTTCCCCTTGGAAATCTCCACAAAAGTGATATTATAACAAGTATATATTAAATGCTATATCACATCTAATAGCAATAGTGCACCCGTTGCCATGCATGCCTGCCTCGTTCTTAGCACAAGCCCATTTGTAATGTATCAGAAACAAACTATTTACCTTGTTTTTACCCCAACTGTATTTGTCGCTACACGATTATAAATAAGCTCTAAAGCATTTAAAACACTCACTCACTCACAAACAAGACAATGTCTAAGTTCCTTGCTTGCATTCTTCTACTTGCTCTTGTTTTAGCTTTCTTTGCAGAAGCAAAGCCATGCGAGGACAACGATGCGTGTGAGGGCGACTTGGTTGGGGGACATGTCGGGAGGCAGCACTTGTGGGCAGTTCTGCACCAGCAGTCAGCAGTGCGCGGATGACCTAATGTGCATACTCACGTTGAAGGCGGAACTTGTGGAGATGACCTGATGCTGGTACACATCACTGCGATTAAATTTTACTTAAGTTTTCGGTAAAAAGTTTAATTAACACTCTCTCGATGTATTATTATTATTTTTTCTAGATAGGTAGTGTGTATATTGATTAGTTATATGTGTGTGTGTGTGTGTGTGTGTGTGTAAGCTTTGCATAAAAAAGCAC
>PUQB01000277.1:0-52783 GCA_003024785.1 Selaginella tamariscina
CGGAGTTTGCCTACAACAACTCCGTTCATGCATCTACATGCCAGACACATTCTTTGCTCTTACACACCAAAATGTCTTGTAGCCGGGTATCATGATAACCCTGTACCACACAAGTCCTACAAACACCAACAGGAACGTACATGAGACCTTCCCGATACAGGAGTCTGTCTTGTATGGCAAACAACTTGTAGTCTGTACAGGAACTGGAGGAAGAGGAACTTGCAATGTCATGACTAATGTGTGAAACACATTCCTTGCCAAGTCGTCTGTAGCCAACTGCAAACGGATGAACTCCACATTATCCCTGTCGAAGAAATACTTCTCCAACTTCGCATATAGGCCATGCTCACGAAGCCTCTGTAGGACTAGTCGTACATGCTTGTCATGAGCCGCCTGGTCCTTGGAGAAAATCAAGATGTCATCGAAGTAGATTACCACAAACTGGTCCAAGAAGTCACGAAAGATGTCATTCACCATGTGTGGAACACGGTTGGGGCATTGGTAAGTTCGAAAGGCATCACCGTGTACTCGAAGTGTCCATACCTTGTACAAAAGGCAGTCTTCCACTCATCGCATGGACGAATCCGTACAAGATTGTAAGCCCCTCGTAAGTCAATCTTCGTGAACACCTTTGTTTCTTGTAGCCGATCGAGAAGTTCCGGCATTAATGGCAACAGGTACCGGTTCTGAATGTGACTTGATTTAAACCTTTGTAATCCACAATCAAACGTAAACTCCCATCTTTCTTCTTGACAAAGAAGATAGGTACTCCTGCAGCGGACTTTGAGTGACGAATGAAGTCGGATGCCAAGTTTTCTTTGATGTATTGACGAAGAACCTCCAATTATGTAAGTGACAGTGCATAAATTGGTTCGAACGGTGGAGTCTTTCCTTCCACAAGATCGATAGGATAGTCGTAGGACCTGTGAACAAGAAGAACTGCAGCCTTGTGCTTGTCAAAAACGTTCTGAAATGAGTGATACTTTGGATGGCAGGGAAGGAGGAGAAGGAGAAGGAACAAGAGAAGGAGATTGAAAACAGGGGAGTCAGATACATGAAAAGTAGAAGAGGACGTAGGAGTTACTTGGAAGGCAAAAGATGAAAAGGAGCAGGATCAGTGGCAAGTTCATGCATGGTAGTGGTAAGAACTCGGAGAGGAGAAGGAGGGAGTTGTGATTGAAAAAGAAGAAGGATCTTGGGGTGTGGAACAGAAGAAGAGTGGATGCACAGGAGTGAAGAGAGCCTGTGAGTGTGCTGACGAACCAATAGGAGGTGGATCCTGTTGAAGAGGAACCTTTAACACTGATACAGGATTGGAAGAACTATGTACAGGAATTCACGAACTTATAGAAGTGGAGAGAGCCTGCGGATGTGCTGAAGAACTGATATGAGGTGAATCCTGTCGAGGAGGAGTCTTCAACACTGATACAGGAATAGGCACGGTCAATCCTGTAGCTTGTACTGCCTCAACACTAAGGATGTATCCTGCACACAGGAAGGTACAGAATTGATCCTAGTTACTGGAGAGGAAAACGTGAGCGTCCCAGACCTCTAGTCGATTTGAGGATTTGCAATAACGAACCATGGCATGCCCAAAATGATGGGAGTCGACCGAGTCTTGATCAAGTTAAAAGAAATTGAACAGTTGAATGCACCATGACTGCAAGAGAGAGTTTGGTAGCATGGGTAACTGTGCCAGAAGCAATCAGACCATCGGCCACCTTTACAGAAACTGCACGCTTCAACTTCACCACCGAAATGCATGTTGAGTTGCAAAAGTGTCATTATGAAGCATGCATTTGCACCAGTGTCTAACAGGGCAAACTCCTTGAGCTCTCGATTATTGAGATGAATGTGTACAGGAAACTTGAGTGATGGAATGGTATGAGTAGCACCAATGGAGCCTGCACCTATGTCCAACTTCGTGGATCCTAGACGAAGTGAACATTGAAGTTTTCCGACTGAACTTCAGCTTCAACTTCATGTGTCTTGAACTTCCTTGCTTTAATAGGACATTCCTGCCTTGTGTCCTGCTTCACCACAATACAAACATAATTCTCACTACGGCGACGTTGCTTCTCAGCAGTGGAAAGTGAGCCACGCTTGTATTTCTCAACCTCCATAGGAACTACTCAGAAGGTGTCGCAGAAGTATGTACCACAGCTACAGGATTGGTTTGTAGGAACTGTTGACGGGATTTTTCCTGACGACGCTTGAACAAGCAGTTGTCGTAGCGAATGGCCTGTTGCATGATCTCTGCTAATGTTTAGGCATCCAGTAATGTAAGGAGAAGGTCCTTCACATCATCCCTCAACCCAAAATGGAAGTGTTCAATCAATGCAGTCTCGTCCCATGGAATGTTCATGCAAAGTTGCTAAATTTGGATGCATAAACGGAAGCTGGTCAAGATCCTTGTGTGAGCTTTCGTAACTTGTGCATGTAGAACAATACTTATCGGGATCTCCAAAGCAAGTTTCAAAGCAGCCACGAAACCTTCAAAGTCTTTCATCAATGGGTCGTCATGCTCTAGCAAAGGGGCAACCCAAGCCCGTGGAGATCTAACTAGTAGGGATGCCAAAAGGCCAACCTTTTGTGCATCAGTCAAGTAGCAGCGTGGTTGCATGCGGATCAAAAGCTTGATCTGATTCAGGAACTCTTGGAAATCGGCACGATTGCCATTGAACTTTTTCAGCATGCTGATCTTCGGCTCCGAAGAAGTGTTCAATAGAGAGGAAACCACGGATGCTTGAGAGAGAGCCTGCGCAGCAGCCTTGGAGGATGCATCAACAGTTGCATGCACCGCGTTGGTGGAACTTTGTAAATCTGTGACCACTTGGAGCAAAGTGGCCAGCTCATGAAGCAACATTTGGTTGAAAGTGCTCAAAATTGGCCATGATCTATGAAAAGAAAAAGAAGAAAAAAAAACCAAGAAAAAAAATAACTGGGAATCAGAGAGCTATGAAAGGAGTTACTATCAAACTGTCAAGCCACGATCCAGGAACAAGGAAGAGAGCAGAATTTCGAGGACAAGGGAGCTTGACTCAAGAGCAAGACAGGAACTAGGAACTCAGGAGTAGAACAAGGAACTAGGAACTTAGGAGTGGGACAAGGAATTAGGAACTCATGAGCATGACAGGAACTAGGAATCAGGAATCAGGAGTAGGACAATAGAGCTTGACTCAGGAGCAAGACAAGGAACAAGATAGGAACTAAGAACTTAGGAGCAGGACAAGGAGCAGGATAGGAACTGGAGCAGGATAGTAGAACAAAGAGCAGAATAGGAACTGGAGTAGGTTAGTAGGACAAGGAGCAGGATAGGAACTGGAGTAGGTTAGTAGGACAAGGAGTAGGATAGGAACTGGAGCATGATAGGAACTAGAACTCAGGAGCAGAACAAGGCACAAGATAGGAACTAGAACTCAGGAGCAGGATAAGGCGCAAGACAAGAACTGGAACTCAGGAGTCAAGAGTAGGACAGAATCCAGGAGCAAGACAAGAGCAGGACAGGAACTAGGAACCAGGAGTAGGATGAGAACCAGGGACAAGACAAGAGCAGGAGGCAAGGAGAAAGACAAGAACAAGGAACAAGAATGATCATAGAATGACTGGTGTTGATAATAACTGATTGTACAATATTAAGGTCGGAGCTTTTATGTTCACAACTCCAAGAGCTAATCTAGTCATGAGCCTAATCTAGTCATGAGCTAAAAATGGTGACCATCCTCTAGGCATATCTTGTAGCATATCCTATATGCATAATCCTGTAGGCATATCATGTAGGTATATCCTGTATCCAGAATTCTATATCCTGTATCGGGTCGTGACATGTGCATGGACATGAGCATGTGTTGAAGGTAAACACGTGTGTGTATATATAATAGCATGTGTGCATGCATAAATTCATCTCTCTTTGTCCCTCTCTACACACACATATATATAAATAATGTTTGTAAGATGTATAGACTCACATATTTAAATTATAATAGATATAATAGATATTTATGAAACTCTTGGTATATACATACATTATACAGTTATTGTTATTCACTACTTATTTATAGAATATTATATAAAATATTACATGTAATACACGTAAGCTAACCTAAACAGGGGATCCTAGAATATGCTTTAGGGTTCTTCTGTGAAGCGGCGTGGTCCGTCCGCAGCGAATACGGCAGCGTCTTGGATGAGGATGAACTTGTTCACCAAGCCGAGGCCATGACCGAGGATTTCAGGTATCTGGTTGTGTCAATATGTGTATCTAGAGAGATTTCATGTATGTGTATCTATGCATGTGTGTAATAAATCTGCAATTTTGATGTGCATTCCAAAGATTTTGACTATATATATGCTTCACAAACGTGCTTTGCAGATCCAGCGACATGGGTTTAGCTCTCCAAGATATGGCGTTGTGCAATATCAACGGTGGCCACTACTAGATGTATGTATTTCAATCTGGTGAGTGGATTCATGATTATACACTACAGATTTCTATGTATGTGTAGGTTGTAGCGTGTGTGCTTTGAAGTGTATGTATATGTGCAGGATACTATGCTCTCTAATAGATGCATGATTTAAGTCCAACAAGTCTTAACATGGAACTGCTATACAACCGAAATCTCCATGGTATATGGTTTTATGTACATGGCCATGACTATTTGGACTGATGTACAAGAGTGACATTTGAGTACTTGCCGTGAGACTGTGTTTCTTATGGTACATTTAGCATATATGTCTTTTTATTCTTATTTCATGTTCTGTGTCTTCACATAGAAATACAAAACTTGTTTATATTCTGCTGTGTGAGATATTACTATGTACATTGTTGTTTGCACATTTTGCTGTCCATGGATACACCTTGAGAGCACAATGGTTGTCATATGCAAGATGTGTGCAAACTAACGCCAAAGACAAAAACCAGGTTTATTCATTTTTTCATGTGTACTCCAAGATGGTAGTCTCCTTAGTTAGCAATAGAATACATTTTCATATAGTTATTGCAGGGATTATTATTCCTTGCTATATATATTATATGTTATATTACATAAAATATTACATATAATATACATACTCATCTAGTTATTGCAAGGATTAGAAAGATAAGTGAAAAAGTTTGGAAGAAAGAGACAAGTGAAAAATAAGAGATTTAATGTTTATTGTTTTTAATTTAATTAATGAAATTTAAAAAGTTTTAATTTAAAGAGTTTTTATTAAGTACAATTAAAATCAATAAACAAACTGACAAAAATTAGGGGTTTATATTTTCTAGTGAAGCAAGCCATACTTCTTTAAGAATTAAAGATTTATTGGGCTTCATGAGGAGATCAATCAGTTAAGGATAATGAAGAAGCACATATCTTAGTGGTAGACGACTCTCCTCAGAAGGCTATGCTCAACCAAAATATTGCTTGTATCTATTCAATCACTTTTGACCCATATTCTGATACCAATACCATGGATGAGCTAGTGAACTACTTTGATACGTGCCTTAGAAAGAATAATCTCAAAAACTTTTGTGAACAATATCCACCATATCAAACATTTCCTGATGTTTTTCTTTCTCGTGATTTTGAATTTTATAAATGAAGGAGAGCAACCGGGCGCTTACAATATTATTCTTAAGAAACGTCATTTTTTAAATAAGCCTTTATGTAGACTTGGTCTTATCACAGCTTATGTATTAACAAGGATGGCAACTCCTAACTGTATTCGTGAGAGTGTTAGGTGGTGTCAACAACATAAAGATATTGACCAAAATGATTTTGATTAATCCGGAAAGTGATGACTTAAATAAAATGAGGAGATTTCTCTATATAGTTAAGGAGAAAGTATTTATAAATACATTAACATGTTGATAAAGAAATGATTTCATTTGTAATTATGTTTGATAATATTTTTTAATTATTGTAAATTATTTTTACAATGAAGAATAATATGAATTTTAAGAATATTCCTTACTAGGTAAGGTTATTGAAGGATTAATTTGTTAATTAATTAATATTTAAGGCTTAATTATATAATAATTAAATAATTAATTAATAATTAAAACTTAAGTATTAATTAACAATTTATTTTATATTCCCATTTTATCATGCCCATTTTAGTTACAACATGCTTGTATAGGCATTAAGCAATTTCAAAGCACTTGTTACAACAAAAGCCAAACTTAATGGTTAAGTAGTGAAGACACCATTTGGAAATATTCCAGAGTACTTAGTACTTACAAAATAATTAAAACTTAAGTATTAATTAGCAATTTATTTTATGCCCATTTTAGTTATAACGTGCATATATGACTATATATTAGATAAAATAATATATTATTATGTATAATTTAAAATATGTTCATAGTGTGTATATTTCACTTTAATTCAATATTTCTTTTGCACACATATATAAACACAATCAAGAATTTATATATACACGTGCACATGCATTAGAAGCACTTACAGAGACACATATGCACACACATGCACAAGCCGATGAGTGGATCACGATATAAATAAAGCATCTAGCTTTGTATTTACGATTTAGAATTTAAAACTCAAACCAAACATTTATAGTTACACACATTCTACACTGGGACTTACATATGTTTAGTGTTTAGAGTAAATTTATTTAAATAATTAGAAAAATGTGCATGGATTTAGTTTATATTAGTATAAAATTTTTATACTAATATATATATATTATGTGCTATGATTGCTTTCAAATGCGTTTTAATATTATTATGTCATTTTGAGTTAAAATTGGGTAAAATTCAAATATATATATACAATTTATGTTTTCAATAAAGAAACAACATATCTTTCCAGTTTGGTTTAAGGTTTAAACCCAATGCAAGTATTTTATTATTAAATTTTAATATTTATATAAAAGTCTATTATTCGTATATAAATACACAAGAAAACGTATAAAGAATTGTTGAAGTCAAGTATATAAACATAAAATCGCAAATCATTCTACTGATTTGTTAATTAATTTTAAAAACTTCATTTTTAAAAATGCAAATTATAATTTGCTCATATTTTATGTATAATCCATATGTACTCAGTTTGTGTATATGTAACACATGTAATATGTATGTATGTTTATGTATATACACGTGTGTATGTATATATGTGTACTAATATATGCAATGTGTATGAAATTAATTTTTTAATACTCTCTCTCTTCTCTCATACATATACACCATGCATGATCCATAATATGTACTTCTAATCCATAATATGTACTGATATGACAATATTATATACTATGTACATATGTCTATGTGTATAATATTATATGTGTGTATATATGTATTGCTACACGTGAAAAATTAACACTCTCATAGACACACATGTGTTAAACCCATGCATGATTTATATTTTTGGGGTGTATGTAATACACCCACACACGCACACAAATTTAAAATTATGATAATATAATGAAAGAATATTTGTTTAGGGTCAATATATATTTTATTCTTTTAAGGTTTAGGTATATTCTTAAAAGGAATATTTGATTAGGGTTAATATATATTTTATTCCTTTTAGGGTTTAGATATATTCTTAGGGTTTCAAGAAGAAAGGTGGCGGAGGAGTAAGACACGGCGGTGGTGGTGGAATATGAGAGCGGCTGTGCCATAGATCAATAGATCTTTCTCTCAAAAGGCATGGCAGTGCAAAAGGGCGGCGGTGCAGTAGGGTTTAAAGGCGCATTCACACAAGTGAAATCTCTCTCTCACATGCACACTCATGTGTATATATGTATGTGTGTGATAGAAAATTTATTGATTTATCTGTATTTACATATACATTTATATGTGTGTGTATCTATATAATAAAATTTATTTATGTATCTCTCGCACACACATGCACACTCATGTATATACATACACATATACATATATATGTATTTACATATATGTGTGTGTGTGTGTGTGTGTGTGTGTTTATCTGTATAATTTTATTTGTTTAGCTCTCACATGCACATACACAATATACATATACACATATATATACCTATATACATATATACATAATATATTATGTGTGTGTATATGTATAATTTTATTTATTTATCTATCTCTCGCACACACACACACTCCTATACATATATACATACATACATATGTGTGTGTGTGTGTGTGTGTGTGTGTGTATTTGTATAATTTAATTTATTTAGCACACACATGATATAGATATCCATATATATATGTGTGTGTGTGTGTGTATGATCTTATTGATTTATCTATCTCTAGCACACACGCACACTCCTATATATACATATACATATATATGTGTTTGTTCATCTCTCGCACATTCCTGTATATACATATACATATATATGTGTGTGTGTGCAAGATTAATCAAAGGGCAGCGAGATTAATCCCCGCCACCCTTCACGCAGGTCATGAGCAGCAAAATTAATCCCACCGACCCTTCCATGCCTAGTGGGCGGGATCAATCCTACCGACCGTCCGAGGAGGCGTGGAGGTGGTGGGAGGATTAATCCTGTTCATCGGGCATGGAAGGGGTGGCGGGATTAATCCTACCACACTTTATGTCTTAATGAGTATGGGGCGGGATTAATCCCGCCCATCGCCATTATCTAAATGAAAGTGTCGTGGGCGGGATTAATCCTGTCGACTAGGCATGGAAAGGGTGGCGGGATTAATCCGGCACCCTTCTCTATCTCCTGAATTAGTGAGCTAAATAATCCCGACCACTTCTGTCTGAGATGGAGAAGGGTGGCAGAATTACTATCGCACACCATTTCAGGGGACTAAGAAGGGTGGCAAGATTAATTTTGCCATCCCTTCCATGATGGGCAAGATTAATCCTGCCACCCTTCTTAATCCCCTGAATGGGTGGGCCAAATCAATCCCACCTAGTTCTCTCTAAGACAAAGAAGGGTGGCGAGATTAATCCCGCCACACTTCTCGGTCCTCTGAATGGGTCGGCCAAATCAATCCCGCCCAATTCTCTCTGAGACGAAAAAGGGTGGCAAGATTAATCATGTACACCCTTTCAGGGGATTGTAAAGGGTGCGAGATTAATCCCACCCATCATTTCAGGAGGCATAAAAGGGGTGGCGAGATTAATCCCGCCACCCTTCCATGTGAATGTAGATGTATATTAGTATATAAAGTTGTTTATCTCATTTTATTTACTTCTATCATCTTATCATAATATTTTAAGTAAAAGACAATAAACCATGTGAAACTATCCAAAGCTCACATTTGCGGTGGTTCTAAAACCAAATGTCATTAGTCTTTTGCATTATCACAAAGGTGAGCTTCAGACAGTTAATCTCGTCCACTTCTCTTTGAGACAAAGAAGAGTGTATGTGAATTTATCTATGTATTAATTTTGTATATTCGGGTTTATACAAGTGTGTGGCATTTTTATTTGAATTGTATTCATAAATATTGTGCAGAAAGACGGTTTGATCAAACAAAGAGATTTAGTCATTAGTATGGAGTCGTCATCAAATTTTGGATAAGAATTAAAATAAAATCTATTATACTCAGATATGTGCTTAAAAACTAATCATTTTGTATTCAGATGTGGAATTGAGTGACATTGAAGACAAAGGAGGTGATGAGATGGGCAAGGGGATTCTAGAATCAACTTGGCCATATTTCAAAATAAATGGGAAGCACATTGGAGCAACTATGGTTGTTATCAAACTAACCTCTGTCACATCGCATGGACAAGCAAAACAATGGAAATTAGATTTACTAGTTAAGCACCCGAAAGTAGGTTACGAACTTAGATTGGACAATGCTCGACACGTATGCCTTGTTCTATCCAATGTCACATTTTTGGATCCAAGGTCGCCAGTTACGACAAGAATCTCGGGTGGTTTTATCGACTTGTAGATAATAACGTTCACGTTTTCATTAATGATGTTGATCGTGGAGTTCTTCTTTAACTCAATGAAAGCCTATATATGAGGGGATCCAATTAGATGTCTACTTTGAAGATCTCTATACTCATCAGTAGGTGTATTCTCAGCAAATATTGCTTCACAATACAGAACATCTATAAGTAGAGCAATCGTCCCTCTTCTTATCAAAGAAGAACACAGCAACATCATTAGGAAGATTAAGAGGGTGGCTCGGTCCCAGTTTCTTACAGATCACGTTCAATTTGTTTAGGAATCTTCAGGAGTTGGAAGAGTGTGCCGAGAACATTAGAACAAATGTAGTTGGGGATCATACATGTTGATTCGGATCGCAAAAGAAAATCATTTGTCGTTTTGTCAACTGCACCTATGGCATCCCATGCTGCAATAAGCCCAAGGAAATGATGTTGGTGATAGGATTTGAGTGTAGGGTTAAGTATTACAACGACAACCCAAATTCAATTACAGGCCACTCAACCAAGAACGTGTAGCTAAGCTCATAGAGAAGATGAAGAACAACAATTCTTACACCATTCCACATGATGTTGTTTTATGCCATACTATAAAAAAAGAAAGGCACTGAGATAGTGTGAGTGATAACACCAGAATAAATCACGAAGATTCAGATGAAGAAGAAAAAATCAATCATGTACTACATTATTAATGGCCAACACACGATAATGGCAACCCAACAACTTCTTAATTCAAACAATAAAGGAACGATGGTAACAAACTTTTCGAGCATACCCATGAAAAGCTAACAAAAAGATTGGCGTTTTTAGCTAAGCCAAAACAACCGGCAGTACCATAAGTTATTGGCGGAATGGGACGTTGCCAACACCAACCACTACAACAACAAAATATGGGAGAAGTTTAAAACACACGATCCATGTGGGAAAATCTTGGGCGACCACAAAGCCACTATAGGGAGAGAACAATGTGCGGACTACTGGGTAAATAAATTGTCTTGGTGAGATTTATCTTGCCAGTATATTAATTGTCTCTTTTTTTTTGCAGAGAGTTGAAGAAATTGCAGCAGTTGATTTTGCCCAGGAGGAAACATCCTTTTTGATGATGTTGATTTCTTGCCCGAGGATAGATTTTGCCAAATGGTGGGGATTATGGAATCCTTTGCAAAAGGAACACTGAAGAAGAAGCAACAAGTGAAGGGGCCCTCAAAGAAGTCTGCAAAGAAACCCAGTAAGATGCCGAAGGTTAAGTTTATTTAATCTACAAAGATGTAGACAACGATTTCAAGCTCACATGGTTGAAGCCTTTAAATGGAACAACGATGGAGGAGATGGAAGTCTTAACTGATTTGGTGATTATGGCAAACTACAGATTAACAAGCAGCCTCTCCTTTTCATGTCAAGGCAATGAGTTGAAGACGGTCAGGCACTTCAAGGAGTGGTTGGGAATACATGTCACAAACTGGGTTGGACCTCGGCTTCAACATACGAAGAGGTCAGCAAATATTTGCATGTGACAAACGATGATATGCTTGTCAATGGGTGAACCAATCGAAGATCTGGGCAAGAATCTATTGCACGTCAACGCCAAAAAGAAGAACATTGTGATGACCCTTCTCTTATGGCAGTCTTCAGCAGCGAGAATGAGTTGAACCTTATAAAGAAGGATGCTACGAATCATGACAAGCCCTATAGATGTTTGTTGTCGGATTTGGAGACTTTATGGGGTAAATCACTGCTTACAAGAAACCGTTTCAATTGTTCGTGATGGATCGGCGGGTATCAAAAAATCCTTCAACAGATAGGGCATAAAGGATAAAGCATGTATAGAGAAGGTATTTATTATTGAATTCATGCTTGCACTCTTAACTGATACCTACATTTTTAGATATTTATTTCTTGATTTTGGCTCATGTCACCGATACTTTTGCCTTCACCTTCGCCAAGAAGAATAGACATTGTTGGAAAAATGTTTATATGAATGATGTTAATCCCAAGTGCATTGATACGGTTGTTCACTTGGTTGTTAAGAATGCACCAAACAATTTCAAACTTCCAAATGATTGGTCATGCATCAGTTTGCACTCCAATGGCATGAACCTCATTTGATACATCGATAGCTGAGAGGGATATTTGACAATGTATGTTATCTAAAAATTACAAGTCAGGCTACACGGAGCATCGTCAACTTGATCAGGGTCCTCACAGTGATGCATGAGTTTTTGACTACTGCACTAGGGTTCGTCTTGAAGGAGTGTTACCTTCGGGATACATGTGTGTTTGCCGTTGAAAAGGATAAGACCATGGTTGAGGACTTGAACAAGTGGATAGAGAGGTTCTCAACTGACTACCCCAACAAACCCATACAGGAGTATTTGGGAAAGTTCCCTCCCAAGAAGTGTGATAGCTCTGAAGAGGAATCTAGTTCAATGTCGAAGTCTAAGGATTATCTTCAATCAGATATTAAACTGGAAGTTATCTTAAGGAGTACAGAACATTCACATACTCCATTGACCATGGAAACATCAACAGAAGATATGGAAGATGTTGAATGATCTACCAAGCAGCTAAAACCTTCTTCACCTCACTCAGAAGGTAATACGAAGAAGATTTGTTAATAAATTTAGAGTGACGAATACTTATAAATGAGTGTAACATAAGGCATTTTTGTATATTTCGTTTATATTTGTACATAAAAGAGCTTTTAGTTCAAATATGGGTCACACATTAACAAGGTAATAATTAAAGGCTAGTATTATCATTTTGCAAATAATGAAACAATTGAGAACATGGATTTTCAGCATTGGCATGAGATAAGAGAGGGGTTTGGCAAAAATTTCTTGTGCCACATGTCAAAATGATAGAGCTCATGCAGGAAATGAATAATAATGCAGCTCAAACATCCTTACCATGGGGACCACTTCAATTTTTGCATCACCATTTTATTATTAATTCTTAAATCACTTTCTTTAACGCTTGCAATATCTGAATCTTATAAGGATGATGTACAGGTAAATGATAAAGGATAGACAATAATATAGTGTCAACAGATAAATGTGAAAGGGACCAAACAAGTGAGTTGCAAAGCATTTAAGAGGCAATGCTACCCCTTGTTACCATGGTTATTGTGTTGTTGGATGTCAGTGGTGTTTTGCTTCATCAACAAAGGCTAAGGATAGAAAAAAAAAAATCAAACAAGAAGATTTCATTCCTTGTCATGGTAAATTTTGATATAATATCATTTTTCGCCAGGGTTGGACTGTCTCTTTCAAAAGCTTAAGGAAATGGGTGCACTTGTGGGGATTTAGTCATACATACAGATTCACAACTTGACACCACTGCTGAATTTGCTTAAGAAACATTGTAATGTTGCAAAAGAGGTAATTCATAAGGATTGGATTTTGACCGCGAATATGTTATAAATCTCTCGAATTTTACGATATAAGAAAGGAAAGCAAGCCATACTTTCAAGAATGAAAAATTTATTAGGTTTCATGGGGAGATCAATCAGTTAAGAATAATGAAGAACGCACATATCTTAGTGGAAGACGACTCTCTCAAAAGGCTATGCTCAACCAAAACATTAATTGTATCCATCAAATCACTTTCGACCCATATTCTGATACAACCAATACCATTAATGAGCTAGTGAACTACTTGGATACGTGCCTCAAAAAGAAGAATCTCAAAAACTTTTATGAGCAATATCCACCATATCAAACATTTCTTGACGCTTTTCTTTCTCGTGATTCATCCTAGAATGAACTCCCAGGGGCCCAACGTATATTGCTCGTCCGCCTTGCTCCATCAAAAGAAGTTAGTAATTGGGTGCTCTACATATTTTTTTTAAGGAACGTATGTTTTAAATAAGCCTTTATGCAGTTCTGTTTTTATCACAGCTTATGTATTAATAAGGATGGCAACTTTAACTACATTCGTAAGTGTTAGGTCGATAACATAAAGATATTAACCAAAATGATTCGATTAATCCGGAGAGTGATGACTTAAACAAAATGAAGAGATTTTCTGTATGGTTAAGGAGAAAGTATTTATAAATAGATTAACATGTTGATAAGGAAATGATTTTATTTGTAATTATGTTTGATAATATTTTTTAATTATTGTAAACTATTTTTCAATGAAGAATAATATGAATATTCTAAGATATTTTAGGAATATTCCTTATAAGTAAGGTTATTGAAGGATAATTTGTCAATTAATTAATTTAAGGCTTAATTTATAATATTAATAATTAATTAATAATTAAACTTAAGTATTAATTAATAATTTATTTTATATGCCCATTTTAGTTACAACGTGCATGTATGGGCATTGAGCAGTTTCAAAGCACTTGTTACAACAAAAGCCAAACTTAATGGTCAGTAGTGAAGACACCATCTAGAAATATTCCAGAGTACTTAATCACATATGGAGGTTATGATCTTTGGGTTGGCATGTGACACCATTCCCACATCGTGATGAGTTCGAAGATGATGAATATGCATTATATAATTACATGCATTCATCAACAAGGATCGCAGTTGAGAGAGCATTCGGGCAGTTGAAGATGCAATGGAGGTATCTAACCAAGAAAATATATCATGGAGACCCTCAATAGCGTGCAGTGTTGTGCTATCTTGCACAACGTTATATTGGACATGTCAGAGAGGTTTGTAGAAGAATGGTCTAGAGAAGATCATGATCCAAGCTACGAGACAATACGAGCACCAGGGCGATGTCTATCTGGAGGAGCATTCATTATGAATCATGTTCTTAGCCTACATGTTTAGTTTTTGGAGTTCATCGTTCTTATATACAAAAACTTGTTTTTTGGTTATTGTTTAATCGTGTGTGTTTGTTTAGGGTATGTGGTAGTTGTAGTAGGCGCAGCTCTGCAGTGCAAGCACAACAACATCAGCAACACAACAGCCACAAAAAGCGATATCCACATGTCTAGGTATGTAGTCAAGTTTTGGAGTTGGAACGGTTCTTCTTCTCGGTGGTTGCTGGCTTCGTCAAGTTTGATTTATTGGAAATGCTTCTAATTAATAATTTACATATAAAATAATAAAAAATTTAAACTTTCAATATGATAGAAACTAATACAAGAGGATGATTTAATCCATGCTTGAGCTGTAATAGATTAAATTAGATATTAAGTAAATAATAAAAAAATACTTACCATGTTCACATTTGAAAATAGCGTTTAAGGAGATCATTGGTGCGTTTGTGCTGTTCTTCAATGCTTTCTATTCGTTTAAAATTCTTTATTTTTTTCTTTTGTTCTTCCTTCTGAGCACACATTTCTTCTTTCTTTGTGACTTACAAAATGCTGCTTGAGTCTTCTTCATTTGTTTAACTAGACCTTCAGCACCACGAGGAGCACGTTTCCTTTTTAATTCTGTTTCTGTAGCTTGTTTTGTATTTTTTTTTTTATTTCTTATTATTAAAATTAATTTATAGGTGTTCCAGCAGGTCCTAGTACCACCAGCACAAAAAGAGCTAGACACCAAGGTCATGCAAATTCTTAATAACCTTGTCCACCTGTTTTTCAAAATGGTACATATGGACTTCTTCAGAACAACAAGATAGTTGGTACTAGAACTGTAGAAGTTCGAGATGATAATGCATTATGTCATAATAACACTCACATTATCATCATTTAGAGGTGTTGTTTGCTCTCCAAATGTGTCATCATCATTGATTACGTTGTCTTCAAATGGAGATGAGAACCTCCAACCAGATGTATTACTTGTTAAACCCTTTGGATCCACTGTCCTATTATCACCTAGCCATATCACCATCTCCTCATAAACATCGTTATAGAATCTGTTGGTAGCCCACGATCTTTCTTCTCTTGACCACTCAACCGTCAAAAGTCAAAATGACCATGGTTGACAATGGCCCGTCATCGCGGCCATCCGACAAGTCGCCACCGGCGGGACAAGCGCTGGATGAAACGCCGATAAGGGAGGTACTGCAGGTATGGACTGATGGCGACTGGTGTCAGGTGACGGTGTAAGTGAGCAAGATCTGATTGTCCGAACCAACTACCCAGGGTACGTGGGACAACACGCATGGGGAGGCACATAAATGTGGCAGGCAAGATTTTCACTAGGCGGCGGACCAGTGAGAGAGCGCCACCTGTAGCTAGGGACTAGTGGTAGGTACCCACTATATAAGCCGGAAGGCTGGTAGTGGGTCGGGGGTCTTTTTGGAGTCAAGTCTGCGTCTTATAGATTACTCCACTGTCGGAGATAGTTGTACTCAGGCAGGCAATATATATATCCATTTCCTTCTATTCTTCCAGACAAGCGGGCGTTCCCCCACTTGCCGACTCCTGGGTCCCGCAATCCTCTCTGCCCAGTCATCTCAGTAGAACTCCCCTCTCACCTATACACGGACCCTCGTGGCGTCTGGGTAAAGGCCATCCCAATACTTCACATTACTTCTGAGGTCAGGCCGGCGTCCCGGCAGAACCCTGGGGGTTGGACGCCCTCAACAGCGTCCTGGCGACCATGGCAGCTTCCTGAGCAGCACCACATCTGGCCTGCGGAGTCCCCGACGATCATTTGTTGCGACCACGGAGAGGTAGATAGTACGCATAGATGGAGTTCACTGTAGCAAGTAAAGTGGCGGCCCGACGAAGAGCCGGGATTAACTCATTCGAGCAAATAAAATCGACGAGCAACAGCTGACCAGGAGAATGCGACGGGCCGGTCCGAGGGAGATTGATGAACGACGGCGAGGCACCTCGGTTGCCGCAATCGGCCCCTGCCTCACCTAACCGAGGGAACGACGGTAACGCCGCATGGCCGAATCTTCGAGCAGCAGTTAAACTTGGCACACTAGCGGCAGAGGCGGTCGCACGCCGCTGACGACGAAGAAGGATATGGAGGAACCACAGCACGTCCGGACAACAATCCAGGCACGGCAGCATGCGGGTCTGATCAGCACCCGGACGGGCAACTTCGCCCGACAGTAACCTATGAAGCAGAGTGGGACGGATGGCGAGACGATGAAAGCCCTCCGTCTCTCAACGTAGGTGAAAGTGACGGCCACGAAGAGCTCCCATACCAACAAGTAGAACTAGTGTTTGACGAGTACCCCGAAGGAGGAAACTTTTCCGGCGAGTTAGGAAACAATTACGATTGAATGAATTCTTCAACCTTCCGTGGGAAGAAGTAGAGGACCCAGGATCTAAGGAGAAGGCCAGACAATTCCTCCAGTCAGCGGAATTAGTGGCTAGTCAAACCGTAGGGGATACAATTCTGCACGGATGGGAGTGCCATCTTCCCGCATTATGTTTGATGAACTGGCAATAGTCTTCCGGCTACCAGGGGATGGCCTAGCCCTAGGGGAATGCTCGGACACGGAGGTTCAACGGCCCGCCACCACAGGAAGTCATGGACTACGAGGCATACAAGCGAAGGAAGAAGCAGCCGAGTTCGTAACGCTAGTGGCTTTCATGCTCACAGGAAGAACAGGGAGTCGAATCACCAGACGATTGGCGAACAGTCTTTGCAGGGCGTGGGAGGGAGTTGCAATAAATTGGGCTGACTGCCTTAAGCAGTACCTGATTCCGGCTCTAACTAGTGGGATTCACGGGGTTTGAGTCGGCACTGAGCAAAGGCTACCCATGGCTGGACACATTGCTATTTTGACCATGGGCTCGTTCGGCCGAACGGTAGTAAGAGCACCACCACCATTCCAAATGGGGGAACAGCCAGAAACCCCGGAGTCAACAGAAGAACATGATTCAACAGAGGGAACGGCGTCTACAGAAGAATAGGGCTCAACAGAAGAACAGGCATCAACAGAGGAGCAGGCAGAGGGTAGTCTCTTCCGGACCAGGAATCACCAGGGTATGTACCACGGGAACCCATCCACACGATTCCCCTGGCTATAGGACCCCCACTACCGGAATCCTCGTCAGACGCAATGGAGCAATCTACTGGACCCAGCCAGGGAGGGAAGGAGGACGAATACGAGAGTAACTATCAACACTTCCAGGCCAACGGACAATGGACCTCCACGGTCTATACCAGGCTCGCGGGGGTCTTCGACCAGCTAGACGAAGCCATAGCGATATATGACGGCCTCGACCTCCCAACGGTGGCAAGGAAACACAACGACATAGTGACAGAACTCACGAGCGGCAGCAGGAAGCCCGGGAAGTCGCCCAAAGGGCCAAGGAGCTATTGAGTGAAGGAGGCCGACTATGTATGATGACAATGAAGAGAACGAAGGACGCCTGGGAAAGCTGGAGCAAAAAAGGAGCGGACTTCCAGTGGTTGTATAGTGAGTGCGAAAACCCTCCTAGGGCTACTCAACGATGACCAACACGCCCGCAGCCAGGTCATAGCCGGAAGGGAACAACAGATACATGAATGCAAAGTTCGGTTAGAACGAAGGTGTAGGGAGCTCGCTGAGGCACAAGCAGAACTAACGCGGTCAGAAGGGAATTACTGACAAGGATGCAATTCTCCAAAACCAGTACCGCACCTGCAACCATCCAACCGGAACCCCTACTTAGGAGGCCAGAAGCGAGCGGCCTCGGGCCAGCTAGCCCGGTTCAGGACTTGGCCCGGACCATCAAGGAGCTAGAGGTACACACCCAGCTACATGCCTAGCTCCTCGTGGCAAGGGAACAGAAGCTGCAACACTCATGAGAACGGGTAACAGGAGTTGGAGAGTCAGCTCCAGCAGGCCTGGGAGCAACAGACAGAGTTTGAGGCAAGGCTCTGATGGGTGATCGCGCTTCGAGAGGCGACCATCACCACATTAAAGACCACGCTAGCGGCAACAGAGAGCAAGATCGCCATGTACCAGGAGCTCCAAGGAGCAGATAACTAGGGCACATGGCCCGAGGATTGCCAACGAATAAGCCCGGGCATCTGTTGATTGTGGCCCGTCATCGCAGCCATCCGACAAGTCGCCACTGGTGCGGACAAGCGGCTGGACGAAACGCCAGATAAGGGAGGTACTGCAGGTACGGACTGATGGCAAACTGGTGTTAGGTGGCGGCGTAAGTGGGCGAAGATCCGATTGTCCGGACCAACTACCCAGGGTACGTGGGGACAACACGTGTGGGGAGGCACATAAATGTGACAGGCAGGACTCTATCACCAGGCGGCGGACCAGTGAGAGAGCGCCACCTGTAGCTAGGGACTAGTGGTTACCCACTATATAAACCGGAAGGCTGGTAGTGGGTCGAGGGTCTTTTTGGAGTCAAGTCTGCGTCTTATAGATTACTTCACTGTTGGAGATAGTTGTATTTAGGCAGGCAATATATATATCCATTTCCTTCTATTCTCCCGACAAGCGGGCGTTCCCCCGCTTGCCGACTCCTGGGTCCCGCAATCCTCTCTGCCAGTCATCTCAGTAGAACTCCCCTCTCACCTATACACGGACCTCGCGGCATTCGGGTAAAGGCCATCCCAATACTTCACATTACTTCCGAGGTCAGGTCGGCGTCCCAGCAGAACCCCGGGGTTGGACGCCCTCAACAGCGTCCTGACAACCACGGCAGCTTCTTGAGCAGCACCACATCTGGCATGCGGAGTCCCCGACGATCAAACCACTTGGAATGCTTTTTCGTAATCATCATATGTTCCCACTTCTTTGAAGTTGAAGAGCATCCTGTAAACCTTATGTTCTAAGTAGTAAGCTTCTATGGAGTCCCACCTATCATTCAACCTCCGATTCTTCTATTTGCCACCACCTACTTTGTACCTGTGTGTTTTCCAAGCGTTTAGTATAGTTTAAAGTATTAAGTTCATATGAAGACCATATTTTCCCCTTCCTTACATTGTAAAAAGCTTGAACTTCCACAGTTCAATGCTTGAACTTTCTTTTCTTCCCTTTCTCTAAATGTACCACAAGCTCTTCAGAAGCAAACCATTACAAATTACTTCTTCATTATTTTATATGTAAACAAACTTTAATCATTTCTTATTTGAAAAAAGAAACTTACCTCAAATAGAAATACAAGCTACAAAAACTTGGGAAGCTTGAAATAATCCACATTTGACAAAGGACTCCTTCTCATGTCGCTACCTATTGGTGTTGATCCAAAAATAAAGAACATGTACACCCTAAATCTCACACAATCTGATTGATTAAGATAATAACAACTAGCATCAATGTCACTTTAAATCAATGATTAGAATTTGGGTCGGATGCACCTAGCCCCCTCTGGGTGGTTCTTGCCACCCAACCGTGGCCGAGTGCACCTAGCCCAAGATGGGCACTCTAAGGCCACTGTTACATGTGGACACCCGGGTCCCGGGCACATGTAACACCACCATTACACCAAGCCCAATTGCAACTCAGCCTAGCCTCCAAGCCCAGCCTGACTAGCTCGGCCCAAAGAAGCCACACTATTCAACTCAATTGACTTTTCAATTGGGTTTACACCAAACTCAATTGAAAATTCAGCCATACCTCCAGTCAGGCCTCCAAGCCCATCATGTCCATGACTGAGCAGGCCATGGAGAGCCTCCATAGAGATCTTCTTTTGTAAATGGCCCTATGAGATGCTCAATGCTTAAGATGCTAGATGAAAGAATGAGAACAGAATTTGATGAGAAACCTCCTTGATCACGTCTTCTTCTGTCACATGCCATTCCCTTCTGCTGCAATCTCTTGCATGCTATTGCTGCCCACCCTGCTCACAAGCAATCTTGCTCAAAACCCTAAATTTTAACATTTGAAATACACGTGAAAATATTTTACTTTTCTTTTTAAGGGTGCGAACGCCTTACATTACCAATCGAACACTTAAGTAAGAGAATCCTTTTTAAATTAAATATTAGTGTGAATGAGTTTTACACTTAAAAACTAAGTTATGTGCCTTACTATTTAAAAAGCTAAGTTAAGGGTTACAAAGAATAAAGATGTCTTCAGCAGACTTGTGCAGTGAACTATTTTCCTTGCAACTTATTCATTTTATTATTTCTCCCTGGAATAGATTACTAAAACCAAAATCTAGATCCCCCAGGAGTGAATGTTAGAAATTCATATTTGATTTAACATAAATTCAGCTGTATAAAAGCTTAAACAAACATCTGTACCTTATATGTTAGGAAGCTTGGAAAAGGCAAGCCGCACTGTGGAATTCTTCAGGAGTGTCGCATGCTTGCAAACGAGGGCCTCGGTCGCCTGCTCCTCGCTCTCAAACTGGACAAGAGCCTGTTTCTTGCCATTTGCCTCGAAGACCTGCAGATTCAGGTCTGAGGAGAGAACGTAATAAGGTTCACCTAGAAACAAACCTTGACGTTTTGGATGTTCCCATGCTCCGACAAGTGACTCATCAAATCTGCCTCTGTAACGTCCGTTGGCAGGCTGGAAACGTGAATTATCTTTGTAGGAGAGCAGCAATACTTGTAGTTCTTCATGGCATTGCGGTTGAACCTATTCAAGTTGGATGACAAGTAATCGTGCGTGTCCTGTGAAGGGTTGATCTGTGCATGCTTTGAGTAGTTCACCTCCATTCGCTTTCCAAAGAGCACAGTCCCCTGCCAGAAACTGCTTTAGCCGGAAAACCATGTAACCCTTACCTTACACAAGTTTAACATTCAGAACTGCACATGATTCTCCCACATACCCTCAAATAGTAAACAACAAGTTCGGCCTGAAAACCATCTCCCATTTGTATTAGTGCATGGTCCGGTTTATTGTGTAAGAACTTTATCCGCACGATATTTCCATAGTTGGAAAATAAGTTGAAGAGCTTGTCCGCATCAATCTTCTGCAAAAGCAAATTACTACGTGAAATGAGCTACAAGAATTAGCTACAAAATACAACAACCATATCTACCTCGGAAGGCAGGTTGGATGCAAGGATTGTGCATCGCTCGTTTGTACCGGAAATTCCAGGAGGAAGAGTTCCACCCGAAGCTGCAGCTGCAGCAGTTGCTGCTGCTGTCATCGCCTGAAGTTAAAACATGAGACCAATTCTTTTACGATGTGGAAAAACACATACCTGGTAACCAAGTGGTTGAGATCCGGGACCCTGCTGAAAGTTAACTGCAAAGAGGATCTGAATAAAGCTATGAACCTATGGTAAGTTGAAAGTGACACTAACCAATTTGCCCGGGGGGTCTTGGTGGCATAGCATAAATATTCCCAGCGTCCAAAATAGACTGTTGAACCAGTGTATTTGCCTACAAAATACAGATTTAAAACACCACAAACACGTGCGTGCGCACAGAGATTGCTACCGTTACATTGTTGTTCGGAGCCGTTGTTGTTCCAGCTCGTCCAGGCTCAGTTGGTAAAGAATTATTAGTATAGTCCCTGGGTGGAAAAAACTGTATTGAATATTGGTTAATTAATATACAGAAAAGGAGCCATTACCTCGAGCGATCGTTGTTGAAGTTTACTTGAAGCTCCGGGAGGCTGGGAAGTGGTAGAACGCACACAAACTCGGATACAAAATCTTAAATAATATAAAGCTTACTTGGAAAACTGGATGTCCAACGTGCAGCAGCCATCATAGATGTTACGACCTTGCAAAGCGGATTTAGCAAAGACGGCACTTTGCTGGGAACCGTACTGAATAAGCGCTTGGAGACCTGAATGAGAACACGAGATAATGATGTGATCAGATTGAATAGTAAGACGATAAAATAATGACCACGCAGACAAAGGAAAAGAATGAAATGAAACAAATAATAGAGTAGAAAAGAAGAAGCTGACCAGCTGACTTTTGGAATGTGACGATCTTTTCGACATAGCCATGAGGACTAAAGACTTGGTGCAGCACATCCACGGTGATGGGGTAAAGCGGGTTGTGAATAGTAACTAAGAGGATTCGGTTGTCCTGAAGAAGACCCACGTAAAAAGAACGGGAACAAGAAAGGTGAAACAAAGAAGAAAAGGAAATAAAAGCTTGTCTTAAGGGACAAACCTGATCACCAGCCGAAGAGCGTCGAGGTTGTGCTGTTTGCTCAGAAGTTGTTAATTCCTGATGCGACGAGAATTGAACGTAAACATTCCTTCCCCTGCCGATGTCATTCTCAATACATAAGTGGTTATAAAAAATAAACAGCCAAACCTCACAGTCGGCTGAACCGATGTATAGTACTGCATGACACCGAGTGCCTGATTCATGTCTTCCATTTGTACAAGTGCCTGCAAAATGTGTGACATCTTAAGTTTGTGCGCATTTGGGATCGGTAGTGTGTGTTATATTACCTGATTCTTGGCTCTCAGCAAAACCATCTTGCTGACTGAACCGAATGGTTGGATAAGCCCAAGAATATCATTCTGCAGGATATAGAGATCACTAAAAATCACGAAATTAATCATAAACGGTTTACCTCTGATATCTCTTGACCAACATTCCTGATATGAAGAACCTTAGAGGGTCCGTCATCTGGAATGCAGAAAATATCGCATATGCGTGTGAAGCATATAGCAAATCACTTACCTCTAACGTCAGATCCTAAGAAGGGCCGCACGCCCAGCCGCTTGCTGATCCTTGCCGTAAAACCCTACTTGCCCAAACCTTAGCTGCGTGATATACTCTGTTTAGGGCAATGCCGAATGAACGAAGGTATGCTTCCTCCTCCAAATGGCGTTCGTTTGACCAGCATCAGGGACCATCCAATGTGTGCAATACGCAAAGACCGGTAAGCTGTAGTGCGGAGCCCCAACTCCTGTATGCTTGGTTACGTCCAGAATGGTCAGAGCTAGTTTGAGGGCGTCCATCGACGGACCTGCGCACTCGTTCCTTGCGGCAAGCTGACTGGTGACGAACAGGGCCTGATAATTGACTGTAGAGTCAAGTCGTTGAACGTGCCATGCTCATTCACTTACTTGCGACCACTCTGACTTGTCGGTTGGTTTCCATGACATAACATGGTGTCGTGGCACGCCTTGTTAACAGGAGGCACGGGCAGAGCTGGCACTGCAGCTCTTCTCGCGCACGAGACCGGAGCTTGATTTCTTGCATTGACAAGGCGTGCAATTTGAGAAGAGGGCATTCTTTGCCAGTGCTTTAGTGAACTATGTGAAAGCGTGGCAAAGGCAAGGGCAGTGTTTGCCGGAATGAGGCGTTGTTTCAATGGATGGCTCTGGTGCTGGCTTATGCCAAGGCACTGAAGCTTCTCCCCAATGGAAGGCCAAGGAATGGTTCCTGATGCTTGGACTTATGTGGCGGCAATTGCGGATATAGCGTCCAAGTAAAGCTTAGACAAGGCTTTTCATCTGCACTCGCAAGCCGTCCCTTCCAACTTATTCGTTGCACCGAGCTTGGGGAACGTGTATGCTAAGTGCGTCATCGTGTTCGCACGCAAAGTCTTTCATCCTATGCATCACCAGAGCATGGTTTCTGGAACACTCTTGCTGACAATGGGGAGGCAAAGGTGACATTGGATCTTTTTGTTTGCATGAAATCTCAAGCATTTGCTCCTGAAGAAGATGCTCGTCCCTACGTTGCAGCCTTGCAGGCAGCCACGCAGGTTTGGTGGAGCAGGGCAATATATATTATATTGAAATCAGGCAGCAAACTTGACTGCATGATCCATCTTCATCTTCTTGGATGGCAAACCACACGACGATGCTATTCAACTGGTTAAACTCTATGCCTTTATGAGCCAAATGTCATTACTCTGCACACTTTATTTCATGCCCAGTTTGGTTTTAAGGCAGTGCTAAAATATATCATATCGTCTATTCAGTTACTGGAGACCAGCCGAACGTAGAAATAGGGAGACTTGCGTATGAATAACTGGTCAGCTAGATGACAAGCAAGCATCAAGTTAGTTAATACTTAACAGTGGCAAAACTTTAAAGAAGCCTGGGGATGTAGGCTCAATTGCGTGCAGGAAAAGAGATGCAAAACCTTGGAAGACACTGATGGTTAGGTAGTTCACAAGGGAGATAAGACTAGGAGCTGGAGATGAGACTGGTGAGGAGGAACAAGAAGCGAGCATTTTTGTGCAACGTGACAGACTCGACAGTCCCTGGAACCGTAATAAAAAATTTTAAGCTTGTTTCTAAGGATTCGAGCTATATTTTGAGGATGGCTGAAACGGACTCTTCCAAACGTGTAGAACAGCTTTATATTTTAAAATTTTTTTTGGTACGTCGGTGGGACATGATGATTCGCTCGAAGGGTTATAAGGAATAATCTCACAAGCACGAAGTGTAAGGTGAGTGAGCATATCACATAAGCCGTGTGACTGAGCTTATCCCGTAAGCTGCAGAATTAGGGCAGTTGAAAAGTACTGTTGCAGCTATGCCGCTCAGTTCTCTCTACCGCTAAGAGAGAACTGCGGTAGACCTTCATAATTAGCTTTAACTATTAGCTTTAATTATTGACAAGGGGACTTAGCTAGTTTTCATTATCCACTCCTTTACATGGACATTTTACATGTTCATGTGTACGTCTACAATGCCATACATTGTTATTTATTAGCTACATTGTTATTTATCAGCGTAGTGAAATTTTCCTAGTGGTTAAAGTGGTTTTAATTTAAACCATTCACTTTGTGTATATAAATTAGGGTTTTGGAGTAATATAAGATGTACATTATGTATTTCAAGCTCTTACATTGTGAAAATGAGGAGCATCTTTAATTGTACTTACAAAGTTTTTTAAATTGTGTCTTTTTTCTTTAGATTTTCTTTATTTGTTTAGATTTAGCTTTTTCATTGTTTATATATGTATAGATTATATATATATTTTTTCCGTTTATGGTTGCACAATAGGTAAATCATTTGTCTATAGAGTAATTATTTATGCAATTATTAAATGTTATACAGGTAATTGAATAATCAAATTCAACTAATGGTGACATTCACAGCACATAGTGTTACTTCTCATATTCATGTTGCAAATTCTAGATTTCTTATGGGGTGAAGGCTTTGGCATCAAACAACGTCTGGTTGGTACCACTGCAATAAAAGGTCTTTATGTATCGGATCTTCTGAAAAATAAAGAATTACATAAGTAAAGAAGGGTCCTCATATGAATAAGTTAACAACCCCTCCATCTTTTTTTCGGAAGTATCATCAAGGATTCACTTGGCATCAATTCATTATGTCTTTACTTTTCAAGTTCAATTTGATAACATAACACATTTTGTTTTTCTCTGTGTTAGTTGATACAGGTTCAAGTATATATTTTATTCTTTAATTTCTTACTACACACGTTGTAGTCTTTATTTGCACTATATTGTAGAACTAGTTTTTTATTCTTTATGGTAATGGACACATTCATACTTGTTCATGGAATAAGATTGATATGACCATTTATGTGGACGGTCGTGAACTTGACCTTTCAATCTTTATAGGTTGGTGCCGAGTCAAGCTTTTGATTCTTAAGATGGATTAGTTGACTCGCAATCATGCTAAGTGTTATAGTTTTTACATTTACTTTTATTTTGGAGCTGATTGTTGTTATTTATGAATTATGTTGATAAACTTTAAGTGTAGAAGAAACAAGCTTGTTTAATGCATTTGGGTATATAGTGATGGTCTGATTGGGTGTTATTAAGTATTTATAAAAAACTTTATGCGAAGTTAACACTTTCATTTAAAAATTTTTTATATTTGTTTTATGTGTTTCGATTAGGTTCTTGATTAATTTTGATGAGTTTGGCATGTTAGATATGGGTAGAAACACCCCTAGGGTTGCCCTAACCCATGCTTTAAACCCCTCTAGTTAGGGTGATGGGTCGTTAGAGTTAAAACTCACCAAGTATATTCCCATTGGGAATGAAATTTCGTGCTAGCCCACTTTACAAAACAAGAAGAGGGGGAGGGACACATATTAAGTAATACATGTAGTGAGAGTTCATGAGTTCATGACTAAGCTTGTTATTTTTTTTTATCAGTGCAAGCTTTTGCTTGTGTCATTAAGGCACAACCCTTTATTATGCCACCTCAACTTCTAAATAATAGGGGTATGTCCCTCCTTTAGGGTAGCCTACCCTTAACATTGATAAATCTATGCTTGGGAGGTCTTGTCAAACTGCACGTTTCAAGGGTCAAAGATTGAGGCATGTCTCCAACCTCCTCCTCCATGTCAAGCTAGAGTAACACTCACAATTAAGCAGGACACATCCATGTCCTTGTTTAAACTATGGGAGTGGGATCTTTCTTTACCAAGTTCTTAAGGGTTCATAAAGGGGTTCTAAAGTTGGCATTTGAGAGCCACGTTTATGCCACCTAATGTAACTCTTGAATCTAAGGGGTTATAGCATGATAACTCACATCTTGGAAAACAGTGTGACACTAGGCTAGATGACACACAATACAACGTTTGAGGCACACCTTTAGGGTTATCTCAAGGGCTTAATGCCAAGGGGTTGGATACTATAACAAGCATGCATGCTTGTGTTCACATTAGGGTGCTAAGCCTTGAGCATTTTCTTAAAGGAGGTTAGGTTTTCCTAATTGGATGTGCTATTAACACACTTGATTAAGGAGAGGGTCTTCTCATTAGGATCTAAGAGTTGAACAATCTAAGCTTGTTGGCAAGAGCCCATTCATGAGGCACTTGCAAAAGTTGTGTACTTAGAGTTATCTAAATAGAGCCTTGGAGAGTTTTCTTACCAGAACACTCGGGTTCGCCTATGGCACACATTTGTGTCCTTACTAAGTACTAGCCTTAGGACTAAAGTATGACTTGACCACTCAAACCCTTAAGGGTTAGTGGTGGGTTAGGGTACCCTTTGTTGCCTTAAAGGGGTTGTACTCTTGAATGAGGGTGATTCTTCAAGGCATAAGTGACAATGCCTTAACTTTGTCATGAGGGGGTATGTGCGGGACACATCTCCTTGGTGGGGTTAGGGCATGAACTTGTTTAAATCTTATGGAGCAAGATCCTAAAGTCTACTCAGGTTATCCTTTGGAGTTTGGAGGGTAGAACCCTAACTTTCATGCTTATTTGGACATCTTAAGGTTGTCTTTAAAGACTTAGCGTTGCTCCATATAGGATGTTGACACTGGATGGCCACTTGGTAACCATGTGTTGCCACATGTTAACCCTTCAGATTAAAAACTCTGACACTAAGTGTGACATTAAAAGTCTTCCCTTTGTTTGACTCTTCCTTATCTTTCTTCCATTTTTTTACTTCTATTCATGTTATAATTTTTGTTATAAACATTTACTTTTACTTTAGAATTGATTGATGTTACCTACTGAATTATGTTGATAAGCCATAGGTGTAAAAGAAATAGGTCTGCTTAGTACATTTGAGTATATAGTGAAGGTTTAGTCGAGTGTCATTAGGTATTTATAAGAAACTTTAGGTGAAGCTAACACTTTCATCTAAAAAACTCTTATCTTCATTTTTCATGTCTCGGTTGGGTTATTAGTTACTTTTGGTGAGTTTGGCATGTTAAATATGGGTAGAGACACTAAGGTTGACCTAACCTTAATATTGCATGCTAGCTTGCTTTACAAAATAAGAAAATAAGGGGAGGGTGGGGACCTCTGTCAACATATATTAAGTAGTAACATGTAGTGAGAGTTTTGGGGTTAATGATTGAGCTTGTTATTCTTTTACTAGTGCAAGCTCTAATTTGTGTTGTTAAGGCACAACCCTCTTATGCCACCTCAACTTTTAGACAATAGGGGTACGTCCCTCCTTTGGGGTAGCATACCTTTGACGTTAGCAAATTCGTGCATGGGAGGTCTTGTAGGATTGCACATTGCAAGGGTTAAAGGCTGAGGCATGTCTCTAATTTTCTCCTCGGTGTCAAGTTAGGTGTAGCACTCATCCCGTGTCCTTGTTTAACTATGAGCGTCGGATCTTTGCTTGCAGGTTTTCTTTATTAAGTTCCTGAGGGATCATAAAGGGGTTCTAGAGTTGGCATTTGAGAGTCACATTTGTGGCATCTAGTGTAAATTTTGAACCTAAGGGTCTATGGCATGATAGCTCACATCTTGGGAGGCAGTGTCAGTACAAGGTTCAAAGCATGCTCTTTGGGGTTGTCTCATGGGTTCAACGCCAAAGGGTTAGATACTTTAGCAAAGTAGGCATGTTTGTGCTCACATTAGGGTTAACCTTTAGGCATTAGCTCAAGGGAAGTTAGGTCTCGTAATTGGTGTTAATGGCACACTTGGCTAGGGGGTGTTCTCCTTAGGATCTAGGGGTGGAACAACTTAAGCTCATTAATAAAAGCCCTTTTGTGAGGCATTCACAAGGTTGTGCGTTTAAGAGTTGTCCAAACCTAGCCTTAGGGAGTTTACTTAGCAAAACACTCGTGTTTGCGATGCACACTCGTGTCCTTATTAAGTACTAACCCTAAGTTTAAGATATGGCTTGGCCACTCAAAACCTTAGGGATTAATCATTGTTTAGGGTAACCCCTTTGATGCCTTAAAGGGGGTGATTCCTCAAGGGGTAAGTTATGATGCCTTGGCTCTGTCACAAGGGTTTGTGCAAGGCATGTCTCTTTAGTAGGGTTAGGGCATGAGCTTGATTAGGTCTTTCAGGGTAGGATCCTAAAGTTTACTTGAATTATCTCGAGGGATAGTCATTCTAGGGGACTTAGGATAAGACCCTAATCTTGTGCCTATTTAGGCATCTGAGTCAAGCTCTAGGGGTTGTCTTGAAAGACTTAGCGTTGCTTACACAGGGTGTTGACACTAGATGGTCACTTGGCAGCCATGTTAGCCCTCCAGGTTAAAACTCTAAACAATTCCACTTTGACCATGTGCTTTAATCACTTTTGTCTCACTCTTACTTCATGTTATCTTTTTTCATGCTCTTCCGTTCCCTCTCTAGATCTTTCATATGATTATTGTGATGCAATCATTAATCAGCTCAAGAAGGAGTATATTAATCCTTTCAACTTTGACTTATTGTTTGGGCTAAGATTGCAACACCCAACTGGGGATGTTAGGCGTACTTTGTTCGACGTCGATTACCAAAAGAACTCAAGATCTTATCGGCAAATGTTAAGAAGATGTTGAAGAAGGGTGTTATCTAGAAGTCTTGAAGTCCTTAAGTGTGCAAACCTCATCTAAGACCAAGCTAGATGGGACCCATTGGTTCTGCATTTGTTATATTTTTTACTATGACTCGACTTTTTGCTTTGGAGGTTAATTGTTGTCACTTATAGGAAGGGGGATCTATCACATAAATAATGTAGAGTACATATAGTGAGAGTTTCTAAGTTCAAAAGAGTGCTCATTATTCTTCTACCAGTGTAAGCTTAGCTTGTGTTATCATAAACGTTGGCAGGATTACACCTTTGTGATTGAGTATGTCATGTCTAAGGAGTTAACTAACTCCTCTTGTCCAATAACACGTTTTGCAAGAATAGTGGTGGTTGAGGCTTGCTCCAGCCGCCTCATCCATGCCAAGCTAGGAATTATACTCAACTCGGCTAGCCCATGCATCTTGACTCAGGAGGTGAGCATTGACCATGGACTTGGCCAATTGGGGTGTGAATTCCTAAGAGACATGTTTCTAACATGAGTTATTTTATTAGATTTCATGGAGTTTCTAGAGGGGGTTTTATGCTTGGCATTTGCTGAGCCGCTTGTGGCATTAGGTAAAACTCTGACAATTGGTATCGGGAGAAAGTTCTCTGTGGTCATAGAACTGCCTAAAGTCATAAGTGTGTGTGTTTAGATAACTTTAAATGTTTAATTACTTTATCACTTTTAGTTGACATGTCTGTATTATTCATAAAGAGTTTAATCATGTGAGTTATCAATCTTTAAAGAACACTTGCTTAGTAAGTCGGCATGAGATTTTAGGTATGACAAAAGTCTTGTGTTAGATTGAGCTGATGTGTGTGGGTATACGACATGTGCAGGCTGTTTCCAACTTCATGTCAAGAATATTCCAAGTATAGTCTCTAAGTGTCAAAACTAGGGTTCAACATGATGAACAATAGAAAACAACTAGAGCTTGAGGCAAAGAAGGCTATTGTTGAGGCTCTAAATGAGGAGATGGATGAAGGTGACCTAGGTCGACCTCATAGGAATAGACCACGACTTGATTGGTGAGGAATAACGATGGATGGCCTAAATGAACTTCAAGGGGTTGTTTTATGGTTGAATGATCGAATTGATAATGTTGCCATTTGATAAATGCAACTAGATGTTCTGCAACCTGAACATGAAAAAAGAAGAAGCATGATTTAGAGTCATGTTTCTTTTAATCAAATTCTTTAATAACAAAGATAGAGTTAGTCCTAGTAAGTTTAAGCTAGTTAAGACTTTGGATTTTGTGGGTTCAGAAGAGTACAAAGTTTTGGATGATTGATTATATGATATTGAAAGTTACTTCGAGGCCACTTACGTAAGAAGGTAGAAAAAGGTTGTGTATGCCAAGCAGTTCCTCAAGGGGAAAGGAAACAGATGCAGCTGGAAGATCAAGGCAAGCGGATATTTGGTTCAGGTTGGGTGACTCAGCGTACTTCTGCATTGACCCGAACCAGCTGGCCACCGTGTTCAAACTACTGAAGGATGGCATACCCCTAGAAGAGCTACCGGACCCCGAACGCTAGTGATGAGATAGCACTATTATACTCATCATATAGAAAGGGAATGATGTGGATGAGTTCCTAGCACTCACAACTTTCATGTTCACTGGAAGAACGAAGAGCACATTGCCACTCGACTGGCGAATGCCTGGGAAGGAGTCATCATGTACTAGATGGACTGCCTCAGGCACTACATGATCCCAATCCTAACCGGAGGCATCAACAGAATCCAGGACGGAGGCTCACCATGACAGGCCACCTCAGCGTAATGCTCTCATGGATCATCAGCCGAGCCCCAATTCCCTTACCAACCTAGCTTCTTTCGGACACCACTGGGAGTCAGGGGAAGGAGAACAAGTAGGCACTAGCCAAGCTGACAAAGGGAAGCAACCGGCCACACCAGATTCATCACAAAACGGCCAAGAGAAGCATCCTTGCTAGAGCAGGCCGGGGAAGGAGACTGCGGGAAAAGGAGTGGAGGCCCCCAGCCACGGAGTCCATACTGACATTTCCCCTAGTGGAAGTCCCTGGAATACCACAACACCTGGCACAAGGCCATAGGGCACGGGGGAGTGTCCAAACGACCCATCATAGGCAGCCAACCAGGTAGTGAGGGGGAAGATACAGGTAATGTGTTGGGTGAGACTTACTGGCACTATCATGTTAATGGGCAATGGGCCACCTTAGTGCATCTCAAACTAGCCAAGGCCTTCAATCAAATAATGTACAACGGCTTAGACCTCCCTAGAGTGTTTACAAAGCACGATGCCATAGTAAAGAAGCTCATGGACCACTGCCATACTATTCAAAAGGAAGCCAAAGGGTATGCATAACAGCTTCTCTAGGGAGTCCAACTATGGAAGATCGCGAAGGCCGAGAGGAAGCAAGCAGAAGAGGTGTGCCAATAGTTAGCTGACAATGGACTGGTCGAGGCCCCACATTACCCATTGTGGACCACCATGGAGTTAGAGGTGAACATCCAACTATAGGCTCGACTTGTTGTAGTAAGGGAACATGAGTTGCAACACTCACAAGAGTGGACTCGGGACATGGAGGTCCAGCTTAAGCAAATTCAGGAGCAACATGTAGGGTTCAAGGCAAGGCTATGGAGGGTGACTGTGCTACGGGACACAACCATCGTTGCCCTAAAGTTGAAACTAACCGTAACATAGAGCGTGATCACTATATACCGCTAGCACTATGGGGTTGAAGGCTGAGGGTATGGCCCAAGGATGTACCAATGAATAAGTCCGGACATCTAGTTGACGGTGGTTTGACCACTGTCAAATCGCCAACTGGCACGAGCGAGCAATGGGACCGAGCAACAAAGCGAGGAAGGTACAATAGGTACTAACCAACAATGATAGTTGTTAGGCGGCGCTTAACCCAGGCATAAATCCGATCGTCCGAATCTACTACCAATACCCGGGACATCAAGCATGAGAGAGGCGCATAAATGTTATAGGCAGGACTCTGTCACAAGGCGGCAGACTAGTAGGAGAGTGCCACCTGGACTAAGGGTCTAGCACTAGCCAACCAACTATATAAGCAGGAAGGTTGATAGTGAATCGGGGTCCTTCTAGTCTGTCATCTTCTTCTTTGTATCTTGCTCCACCTTCTTTGGGGCAGCTTTATATCCGGACATGCATATATTCCTTTTGTCCACCACCTCTCTCATTTACTCTCCTCTTGCCCTGCTCCTAGTCCGACGATATACCAACAAGGAAGTGAAAGCACTCTACTTAGGAGAACTCCCACTTACCTGTACATGGACCCTCATGGTGTCTGGGTAAAGGCCATCTCAGCAACTTCTAGTGCTCTCGTGGTAAGTCCGGTTCATTGACACAAACCTTCGGGATTGGATGCTACCAGCATCCTGAGGCTTCACCACATCTAGCCTACAGAGTCCCATGACGACCATACACTTATCACTTAAGTGAGTAGGGTAGAAAGGTAGACTAGGGAGAATTAGTCATATTAGGATTACAACGAGAGTTATGAACTCTCCACAACCTCAAAAGTAAGGATAAGAAGACAACGGTTTTCCCAATTCTACACCAAATTTTATTGACACTGCATATTACATACGTAGATTTAGTACTAACATGGGCACCCGTAATATCAACAAAGATGTCTTACTGGTTAGGACTCACAACATAGTATCCGAATAACATTATCAATGATCGTAATTTGGATGCCATACTACCAATCAAGCCTAGGAAAAAACCACAATCACATGCAAGAAGGTAATAGGAAATGCACATACAACAACCCACATAACACTTCCTTGACAACGAGGACAAAGAGGATTGGGAGATGCATCACAGACCAATGCCACGAGGGGATAATCGAAGACCACACATTCCGCATTCAACACCCGCTCCTCCAACACAAATGGACTGCAATAATTCAACACCAATAATCATACCACTAGAGCAGTCACATGAAGACAATGTCCTAACACCAAGACCGCCAGAGGACGTACATAATGTGCCAAAAGAAGTACAGAATCCGATTGTTTAGGAGCGACATCAAGAACTGCATCCTCATCACCAACACCTAGACAACAAGCCAAGAACAACACCCAGCATATAGGTAATGAGCAAGAACCCCACTCTGAACCACAACATATGAGGCATCACGCTGTAGATCAACAAGAGTAGGACACATACAGGAGCTCCAAGAGCACTCGAGATCAAACAGCTTCATCGGCACTACGCATTGCGGACCAACCAACACTAGAAACACCAAATGGGCAAGTCTCCATAATCAACTCTCACATCTCTGTAGTGTAGTCGACTCCTTAAATACGTCAAGTAGATGTTCATTGCAATGAGACAAGTCTTGCACAAACAACTTTAGGATCGTTGTAACTCCACCGACAAGCAACTCCAAGAACAATCCAACATTATGTGCCATCTAAGCGAACAACATAAGGTACTCATAGATATGGTGCACAACGCGTCTTTACTAAGATGAAGGATTTCAACCCACCAACTACCACTACTACCAGGGACATTGAAGAACTCCGCAAACTCCACGAAGAAAACCACAAGCTGAAGATTGTTGTGGCTTTATCTGTGAGACTACAATGGGACCGTCATAAGGTTGCATCGGGGTGATGCAACAGTTCCAGTCCGAGGGATTTTATTATCATAGTTAGCCATGTAGGAGATTTCAAATTATGTTTTTTTTTGGGGCATATAATGGGAAAAACACCAAAAATAATACATATTGTGAAGTTAAATGGGAACACATAATTACAGGCTACTACCATCATACAGTAGGAAAGAATCAAATGAGAAGACATGACAAATCAAATACAAAGGCTGAAACAAATACGGCTTATCCATAATTGCAAGGAGGACATTACATAACGGATTGGATAAGAATGAAGGGAAGTTACGATAACTGCTAGTACAAGACCAAGAGTACGAGTATAAATAGACCATAATAGGACTAGCAAAGCCTCCCAAGTATACTGTTTATTGTACTATGTGCCATGAGTGGACATAATATATGTTTCCCCTCTCTCTCAATACGTCTTGTCTTACTTGATTTTTCCTAATATGTTGTATACTTTTCTCTTCTCAATATTGTGTCAGGATCTGTAGTACTATTACCTACTAGATACCTTGCCATCCTTACCCTTTTCCGACTTCTAAAGTTTGATTTATTTACTATCTCTCTATCTCCTTATTTGGGCTGATGGTGACAACCACTGCTATGTTTTAGTATTAGGATTTTCTTAGTTCAACACTTTTAAGAAGAAAAAACATTGTAGCAATGCATGAAGATATTGGTTGACCACGATAAACATTGTAGTTGTCTGCATTGAAGGTAATTATTGCCAGCTCATATATCTCGTTGTTCCTTCTTTTGTCCATTATATGGCCTTTGTCGATAGTCATATGGGTTGGTATTCTGAGTTTGTGGATATTCATATGTGTTTGTATTCCAGTTCGTGTGGTGGTGGGTAGCCTTCAGCTCGCCCGATCATCGCTTATGGTTTGTATCCCATACTTCAACACTGTCTTGCTTTGTGTCCTAACACTCCACACATCTAACATTTTGGTATTTTGCATTCCAATGCACTATGTCCCTCGTTCTTGCATGTTGTGTAAAATGTTCTAGGTCGTGCTCATATTTCAGTCTCTTTCTTATGAAATCTTCGTTGTTCATGTCCCTCATCCTCTATGTATCTTGGTGGTATCAATAATTTGATTTGTTCAGCCTCTTTTATCGCATCTCTTAAGTCATGTGGTTTTGTTAACCATATTTGGAGTTGCAAGCTTTCTCATAGTCCGTTGACATACCACGTTCTTGATAATTTGTCATTAACATTACCCACTTCACAGAGATTATATATTTTTCAAAACCTACATGTATAATCTTCTATTGCTTCTGTAGGTCCCTATCGTAATTCCTGCAATTGAACTATTGGATCTCGTCAGCGATATTTTTGTACATAGTAATTCTTGAATAGCGTGAGTAATGTGTTGTACTTATCAATTATGATGGCATTCTCATAATACAAATCACTGGCATCTCCTTTAAGTGTGAAAGGGAAAATCCAAAGCTTCTCATGTTCATTCATAATTTCGTTTGCCTCACATGTCTTCTCAAATTGTTGAATATATTGATTCGTATCCTCATGCTTCAAGCCTGAAAAGGTAGAGGGTACAACTTTCTCCATAATTGTTAGTGTCCCATTATCTTTAGTGCCTCAATCAGGAGCAAATCCCAGTAATATCGTGTCAGTACATGTCTTTCTCTATCTTTGTATTCGTCATTGTTGTCCTCTTCTTCAGTCGACTTGTCATGTTCCAATTGTCATTGTGCTACTTTGCATGCTTCCAAATACTCCTTATGCCTATGTTCTTCTTGTTCCTCCAATCTTCTCCGACTCTCACTCATAGCTTGTTGCGTAAGTATCACTCCTTGCATTCTCATTGTTGTTTTACTCTTATCTCTTTGTATCATTGATGTTCTACAAGAATCTGATGGTATTCATCCATTCACTAACTACTAAATGTAGCATATCCATTCTCGTGCAGTTGTTGTTGAGCGTTCTTTCGTCTCTGTGACAGCTGACCCGATCGTATCAATTACTCACTTTGTAGTATGTGGAAAGCCTTGAATTTCTTCTTTTACCGTAATTTCTCTTCGAACTCTAAAACTTCCTTGGGTATCAACCTACCCATTCTGGTACATTCCTACACACATTCTGGTACATCCTTACATCCCATTCTTACTAATACGACCATCCCTTTGTGGTCGCCATATGTTGAACTAAGAAAATCTTAATACTAAAACATAGTACCGTTAGTCAGTATTAACGGTTGAAAGGAATAAGGAGATAGAGAGATAATAAATAGATCAGACTTTAGAAGGTTAGAAAAGGGTAACAATGGCACGGTATGTAACAGGTAATAGTACTATGGATCCCAGCACAATGATGAGAAGAGAAAAGTATATAACAGATCAGGAAAAATCAAGTAATACAAGACATATTGAGAGAAAGAGGAAACATTACTATGTCCACTCATGGCACATAGTACAATAACAGTATACTCAGGAGGCTTTGCTAGTCCTATTATGGTCCATTTATACTTGTATTCTTGGTTCTGTACTAGCAGTTATCGTAACTTCCCTTCATTCTTATCCAATCCATTATGTAATGTCCTCCTTGCAGTTATGGATAAGCCGTATTCCATCTCAGCCTTCTCACTCATAATCATGTCTTCTCATTGAGTCTCTCCTATAGTAGCCCCATAATTCTATATTTCCATCTGACTCTTGTTTGTATTGTTTTAGTGTTTTTCCCATTATATGCCCAAAGAAAGAAATATAACTTAAACATTGAATGGAAGATTGGTTTAAATGAGACTTGAGGGTTCATTGATGAGAATAAAACTTGTCACAATGTTAGAATACTTTCATGAGATAAAGATGGTTCATTGATGAACCATTTTTATTTCCATCCTAAAAAACCGCACTATTTTTGTTTCTACAAAATGATTCATAACAACTTTTTGTCATTGCATGTTCAAACCAAAACAAAAGGGGGAAGCAATAAACCAAAATGAAAATACGGGGAATACAAGGGCGGTCATAGTTTTTACTATGACCTTTACTTTTACTTTAGACTTGATTGTTGTTACTTACCATACTTGTTGTCAGGCTCTGGATGTAATGAGAAATAGTCCCACATGGTGCACTTGGTATCTAGAGATAGTCCAATTGGATATCATTAGGCATCTCGATAAACTCTAGGTGAAGGCAAAACTTACCTTCTAAAAACTCTCCCTTTGTTTTTTTCTCATGGTTTGATTGGCGTGTCAAATATGGTTAGGAACGCCCCTTGGGTTAACCTAATTCTAGAGTTTCCCTAACCTCATGCTTTAAGCCCTTCCCCCTTCCCCCCAACCAGAGGGTGGTTAGGTTAAGAATTTAATTCACTAACACTGGGTTTAGCTTTTTCGTGCTAGCCCACTCTCACAATTAGGAGGGGGGGGGGGGGGGCAAAGGGCTCCATCATGTAAATAAGGTATGGATATTGTAATGAGAGTTCCTAAGTTCATAATTATTCTTTTACCAATGCAAGCTAAACTTGTGTCCTCAAGGCACAACTTTTTATTGTGCTACCTCAACTTTTAGACATTATAGCTACATCCCACCTTTGAGGTAGCCTACCCTTAACTTTGGTAAATCCACGCCTAGGAGGTCTTAATAGAGTATACATTCAAAGCTCAAATGTCTCCAACCTCTTTCTCTATGACAAGTTAATTGCAGCACTTGCAACTAAGCAAGGCACATCCATGTTTTTGTCCAACTATGAGCATGGTATCTTGGCTAACAAGTTCTTTTTATCATATTCCTAAGGGTTCATAAAGGGGCTCTAGAGTTAGCATCTTTGAGCCACGTTTGTGGCATCATATGTAGCTCTTGAGTTTGAGGGGCTATGGTGAGATAACACACATCTTGGGAAATAGTGTCACATGAATATATGACATTAGGCTAGATGACAAATGGTACAATGCTTGAGGCTACACCCTCTAGGGTTGTCTCATCGCACTTAATGCAAGCACAAGCATGCCTACTTACTATCTCAGTGTTAAACATAACCCTTGACCATTCACTTAAGGAGGTTAAGTCTCGTAATTAGGTATGCCAGTCAACACACTTGGCTAGAGGCATTTAGCTTGGGGGTGTGAACATGTTTAAGAGTTGAACAACTTAAATTCGTTAACATGAGCCTTTCATGAGGCATTTGCAAGGTATGTACTTAAAGTTATTTAAACCTAACGTTAGGGAGTTTGCTTAACAAAACACATGTCTGCCTAAATCACACACTCGTGCTTTCACTAATTACTAGCCCTAGGTCTAGGATTCTCAAGGGGCAAGTGCCTTGGCTCTATTACGAGGGTATGTGCAAGGTATGTCTCTTTAGTGGGGTTATGGCATGAGCATGACTAAATCACTTGGGGCAGGATCTTAAACTCTACTCAAATTATCCTTTAAGGTTTAAGTCTTGTGAAGTGGATCAAGTGATATGCTAAATTTGCACATTATTGAAATTTTTTCTTTTTTCTTTAAGGTGTATGAAATTAGGATAACACATGACTTGAGAACGTGACAGTGTCTATTAAGTTTTTGGCTTAAGTCAAGATTCAATATCGATTTTGGTAATGGTGTTCAAACAGGGAAAGACTTATATTTATATGTGCATGTTTGACTCTGAACAAAGAGACATGTCAAACATAAGAATAAACATTAAATTCTGACAGGAAGTGCAAAATGAGTTCTCACTATAGTGCATGTTTCAAGAGTGTAACTCAAGAAGCAAGTTAGTTATATATGTTAAATGTAACAACTTGTCTATAAACTTGGAATTGATAGGTTAATCAACATATGTATGCTTGAATGTATTAATATCAAATATGCAACTATTCATGGAATGAGGATTGGTTTAAAGGTGCTTGTTAAAACACTAATTACTCAAATTAGTGAAAATGTTATACTTAGATATAATGTTGGGGGAACATTTATGTAATCAATTTGAGAGTTGAAAATAGGTATGATGTTACAAAAGGTGTCTAATTTTACGAGTTCAAGGAAACTTTTATCATAAGAACTAAATTTCAAAACTCAATATATTAAACTTAATAAATAAGGAGTTAGCCTTGCTGCATGGAGATCGGATGTGGTTTCGAGGTAAAGGTTAAGAGTTATTAAATGAACCTAGTTATTATGCTTTTTGGGAAATGAGTACAATGTGAATGTGTCAATTGACACATAATATCTAGAGACTACCAATTGAGGCACTAGATATAAGTTGGAATTTTTCACACCAGTTGTACAAACTGTTCCACAGAATGTGAAGCATTTAGGAAAGTATTCTCTTAGGTTCATTCCTTGAATTGGCTGATGATGCAAAAAGAGTACAAAATGAGGGATAGTGATAGGGCACTTAATATTGGAAGACGACCTAGTTTTATTCCACATAGGATAAAGCTTTCGGTAAAATTCTGAAGAAGCTAGTCCTTACGTCCCATAAACATGTGTACATCCATGCGGCTCTACAATCGCCTCTAGCCAGACTGACAAGTCGATATGAGTTGGTTAATGGGAAGAAACTCAGTGATTTTGATATAAGTTCACACCTTATATGGCAAAGCTATACACTAACATGCGAGAAGGTGGGGGACTTATGATAAGTGCGATAGTAGACCCTTCTTGAGGAGTGATGAGTTTCCGATATAAAATCTAGTTAAATAAAGAAATTAACCATTATGTTGTCTGTGTTCAAGTGATAAGAGGGATAATGAAATTATGTTAACTTTTTGTTAACTTCACATAGAGTGATATGTTAATTTTGGTTAATTTTTTTTAACATTATCGAGTCTTGGAATTAGAGTTATCCATCAATAAGGATGTTGACATTTTCAAAAAAATAGAGAGTGTCATAGTTTTTACTATGATCTTACTTTTACTTTGGAGCTGATTAGAGTTACATACCATACTACATTGTCAGGCTCTAAATGTAGTGAGAAAATGTCTCACCTGGTACACTAGGTATTTAAGAACGACGGCTATGTTATAATTTTTACTATCACCTTTACTTTTACCTTGGAGTCAATTGTTATTCTTACTGAACTATGTTGATATAATAGGAAACAAGTCTGCTTAGTGCACTTGAGTATCTGGTGATGGTCCGATCGGTTGTATTAAGTATTTACAAAAAAAACTCTACGTGAAGCTAAACTTACATTTTAAAAAACTTTTACCCTAGTTTCAATTAAATTTCTGGTTGGTTCTAGTGAGTTCAATATGTTAAATATGGGTAGAATTAGCCCTGGGTTGACCTAAACCCACACCCTAAACACCTTGGGTTAGGGTTTAGAGGTTGATGGGTCGTTAGTTAAACTCACCAAGTATATTCCCATTTGGGAATGAGATTTCGTGCTAGCCCACTTTACAAAACAAGAAAACACCGCGCGGGGGGGGGCTGTTACATATTTTAAGTAGTATATGTAGTGAGAGTTCATAAGTTCATAATTGAGCTTATTATTCTTCTGCTGGTGCAAGCTCTAACTTGTGTTGTTAAGGCACAACCCTCTATTGTGCCACCTCAACTTTTAAACAATAGGGGTATGTCCCACCTTTGGGTGGCTCACCCTTAACGTTGACAACCCATGCCTAGGAGGTCTTGTCAAATTGCACATTCCAAGGGTTAGAGGTCGAGGCTTATCTTCAACCTCTTCCTTCACATCAAGCTAGGAGTAGCACTCACAGCTAAGCAGGGCATATCTATGTCCTTGTCCATTTGTGGGCGTGGGAACTTAGTTAACAAGTTTTCTTTACCAAGTTCCTGAGGGTTCGCAAAGGGATTCTAGAGTTGGTATCTGATGTTCGTGGCACCTAGAGTAACTCTTGAATCTAACGAGTTATGACATGATAACTCGCATCTTGAGAAATAGTGTCACATAGAGATGTGACACTAGGTTGGATTACCGTGTGAAATCCAGCCTAGTGTCACATCTCTATGTGACACTAGGTTGGATTTCACACGGTATAAAGCATAAGGCATGCCCTTTGGGGTTGTCTCATGGGCTCAATGCCAAGGGGTTGGATACTTTAACAAGCAAGCATGCTTGTGCTCACATTAGGGTGCTGAGCCTTGAGCATTTACTCAAGGGCGGTTTAGGCCTCATAATTGGGTGTGCTATTTGCACAGTTTGCTAGAGGTTGTTCTCCTTAGTATTCAAGGGCTGAACAACCTAAGCTCATTAGTAGGACCCTTTTCATAAGGCTTTTGCAAGGTCTTGTACTTAGGGTTATCCAAACTTAACCTTAACAAAACACTAGTGTTCACCTATGGCACACACTCGTGTCCTCACTAAATACTAGCCTTACGTCTACATTATGACTTGGGCACTCAAACCCTTAAGGGTTAGTCGTGGTTCAGGGTACTCTTTATCACCCTATAGGGGCTGTACTCTCTAATGAGGGTGATTCCTTAAGGGATAACTAATGATGCCCTAGTTCTATCACAAGGGTATGTGTGAAACATGTCTCCTTGGTGAGGTTTAGGGCATGAGCATGTCTAGGTCTCCTAAAGCAGAGTCCTAAAGTCTACTCAAGTTATCTTCTAGGGTTTGGGGGTTAGTCATTATAAGGGACTTAGGGTTTAGGGTTTGGGCATTTAAATTAGACTCTTAGGGTTGTCTTAGAAAGACTTAGCGTTACTCACATTGGTATTGATGCCACCATTGGTCAGCCACATGTTGCTTTGTGTTAGCCCTCTGGTAAAAACCCTAAACAAACCGACTGTCTTTAGGCATCTCAAGAAACTCTAGGTGAATGCAAAACTTACATTTTAGAAACTCTCCCCTTGTTTTTATATTATGATTGAATTTCTAGTTAATTTGCTGAGTTCAGCATGTCAAATAAGGTTAGAAACTCCCCTAGGATTGACTTAACACAACACTTAAAGCCCTTTGCCCCCGCCCCCCCCCCCCCCCGAGTGGTTTTAGGGTTAGGTTAACTCAGGAAAGAGGAGGGAGGGGCTCCATCAAATATGGATGTTGTAGTGAGAGTTCTTAAATTCATAATTGAGTTTTGTCCCATATTGGGGTAGCCTACCCTTAACCTTGGTGAATCCGCACTTAGGAGGTCTTAACAAAGTACACGTTCCAAGGGTCAAAGATTAAAGCATGTCTCCAACCTCCTCCTATATGACAAGCTAAGAGAAACATTCACAACTAAGCACAACAGATTAATGTCTTTGTCCAACTATGGGAGTGGGATTTTGGTTAACATGTTCTTTTATCATATTTTTAAGGCTTCACAAAGGGGCTCTAGAGTTGACATCTGCAAGTCATGTTCATGGCACCATGTGTAGCTCTTAAGTTTGAAGGGTTATGACAAGATAGCCCACTTTTTAGGAAACAGTGTGACATGAACATATGACACTATGCAAGACTAGGTTAGATGACATATGGTACAATGCCTGAGGCACGCCCTTTAGGGTTGTCTCATGGGTTTAATATTGAGGGTTAGATACTCTAATAAGCAGGCATGTGCTCTCATTAAGGTGCTAAGCCTTGGGCATCCACTCAAGGGAGTTTAGGTCTCGTAACTAGGTTGTCAATTGGCACATTTGGCTAGGGTAAATAATGGCTCTCAAATTTCTCGTCCATTTGAACTAGTGGTGTTTGATATGGCTAAAGCATTTAATCTCTTGGCATCTCAGCTAAGGATACGCTACACCTTCTCAAGTGCTTATCATCCTTAGACAAATGGTTGGGTGGAACGGCTCATCAAGACTTTTAAAAAGATAATCGTGGAGTACATAAACTTTTAACATTCATATTGAAATGGTTATTTGCCGTCTCTCCAATATACTTATGTCATTAAGCTTGACACAAGTTGCTGATGCTAGGTCCTAGGATTGGTATTTGACGAGCATTCTTCCATTGTTTGAGTGGAGTCTACAAAACATTTGAGCCATGTACAAGTGAGACAACAACAGCCCTACAACTCTCATCATCATTCACATGTAGAGTACAAAATGGACGAGCTGGTGTTGGTTCATTTTTTCCAAGTTTACTGCTACAATGCCATACAATTTATGATTAAAAGTGGCCATGTGTGGGTGGTAGATAATGAGGTATATATATTCAAGGCCTACATTTGATAATTTTCAAATGTAGGCCTTGAATATATAAGTCTTGAGCTGACTTTGACATAGGAGGTCTTTAAGTTCTTTAAAACCAGTCTTTTTTAAAACCTTGATTACATCTAAAATAATAAGTGGAGGGTTTTAGATAATAAGTTTCACATTCACATAGGGTTTCTCGAAGTATTTAGCAATAACTGGCCAAGCACCCTTAAATACCTAAGTTTACTAAATGGGGTTATTTTTCACTATATCTAAGCCTGACACGAAAAACAATAAGTAACAACATTCAACCTCCAAATAAAAAACTATGACATTAAGTCTTCCATGGTGACCTCAAGAGTTTGACTCAAATATGCACGTTGTAACTAAAGTGGCATGATACGTGAAAATGGGAATATAAAATAAATTACTAATTAATACTTAAGTTTTAATTATTAATTAATTATTTAATTGGACATCATCCTTACAAGATTCAGATATTGCAGCGCTGGAAGAAATTGATTTCGGAACTGAAGCCAATAATGATGATGAAAAAACTGAAGTGGCCCCATGGTAACGATGTTTTGAGCTGCATTATTATCCATTTCCTGCATGAACTCTGTCATTCTGACATGTGGCACAAGAAATTTGTCGCCAAACCCCTCTCTTACCTCATGCAATGCTGAAAATCCATGTTCTCAACTGTTTCATTACATCTGCAAAATGATAATTAGCTGACCTTAAAATTATCAAGGTATATTATTTACCTTGTTAATGTGTGACCCATGTTTGAACTAAAAGCTTCATTAATCCTTGAGAATTTATTTTCTGTACAAATATAAACGAAATATACAAAAATGCCTTATGTTACACTCATTTACAACTATTCGTCACTCTAAGAACTCATTAACAATTCTTCTTCGCTATTACCTTCTGAGTGAGGCGAAGAAGGTCTAAGCCGCTTGTGAGATGGTTCAAGATCTTCGTATCTTCTGTTGATGTTTCCATGGGTAATGGAGTGTGTGAATGTTCTGTACTCCTCGAGATAACTTCCGGTCTAATATCTGATTGAAGTTCGTCCTCAGACTCCGACATTGAACCAGATTCGTCTTCAGAGCTATCGCACTTATCGGAGGGAACTTTCTCAAATACTCCTGTATGGGTTTGTTGGGGTAGTCAGTTGAGAACCTCTCTATCCACTTGTTCAGGTCCTCAACCATGGTCTTATCCTTTTCAACGGCAAAACACAATGTATCCCGAAGGTAACACTCCTTCAAGACGGACCCCCTAGTGCAGTAGTCAAAAACCCACGCATCACTGTGAGGACCCCTGATCAAGTTGACGATGCTCCGTGCCGCTTGACTTGATGTTTGGATAACGTACATTGCCGAATACGTCACTCTCTATCGGTGTATCGGATGGAGGTTCAGGGCCGTTGGAGTGCAAACAGATGCCTGGCCAGTCATTTGGAAGTTTGAAATTGTTTGGCGCATTCCTAACAACCAAGTGAACAACCGAATCAATGCACTTCGGATCAGCATCATTCATATAAAATCCTGTCCAACGATGTTTATTCCTCTTGGCAAAGGAGAAGGCAAAGGTATCGGTGACATGAGCAAGAATCAAGAAATAAATACCTGAAAACGTAGATATCAGTCAAGAGTGCAAGTATGAATTCAATAATAAATACCTTCTTTGTACATGCTTGCACGGCTAAGTTTCTCCACCAAATCCTCTAGTGTCCTGTCTGTCGAAGGATTTTTTGACACCCGCCGATCCATCACGAACAATTGAAACGGTTTCCTACAAGCAGTGATGGTACCCCATAAAGTCTCCGAATCCAACAACAAACATCTGTAGGGCTTGTCGTGATTCGTAGCATCCTCCTTTATAAGGTTCAACTCGGTTCTCCGCTGCTGAAGGACTGCCATAAGAGAAGGCGTCATCGCAATGTTCTCCTTTTGGCGTTGGCGTGCAATAGATTCTTGCCCAGATCTTCCGATTGATTCACCCATTCGACAAGCATATCATCGTTTGTCACATGCAAATATTTCTGACCTCTTCGTATGTTGAAGCCGAGGTCCAACCCAGTTTGTGGCAGTGTATTCCCAACCACTCCTTGAAGTGCCTGACCGTCTTCAACTCCATTGCCTTGAGATGAAAAGGAGAGGTGGGGCTGCTGTTGTTAATCTGTAATTTGCCATCAATCACCAAATCAGCCAAGACTTCCATCTCCTCCATCGTTGTTCCATTTAAAGGCTTCAACCATGTGAGCTTGAAATCGTTGTCTACATCCTTTATAGATTGAACAGACTTAGCCTTCGGCGTCTTACTGGGTTTCTTTGCAGACTTCTCTGAGGGCTCCTCTTCACTTGTCTGCTTCTTCTTCAGTGTTCCTTTTGCAAAGGATTCCATAATCCCCAACCATTTCGCAAAGATCCTATCCTCGGGACAAGAAATCAACATCATCAAAAAGGATGTTTCCTTCCCGCCCACCTGGGCAAAATCAACTGCTACAATTTCTTCAACTCTTTGAAAAAAAAGGACATTATTTTATCTAATATATAGTCATATAGAGTTTTAATACTATATTAAAGTTAATATTGATAATAAGGTTAACGTAGGAATATTCTTAAAAATAATAACCAAATTAATTGAAAAATCCCATTAATATATACAAATGTATAATAATTACTTGAGATAATTAAGAATAAGACTAATTTAATTATGATAATCAGGTTTAATATTGAAATATTCTTTGAATATTAAGAAAACAATAAAGAATATCCCATTAATAGTAGGAAATGTAAATTAATTACTCGAGTAATTAAGAAAAAATAATAATAATAAATAGACTATGAATATATTTTAAATGATACATAATAATATATCAATTTATTTATTTAATTAGTGTATATATATATAATATAAACTTAATAATATATACTTGAATATTAAGAATGTAGAATAATTACAAAAATTTCGTAATATTAAACAGCTTGAATCACTTGAATGACATTAAATGCAATTTTTAAAACACTAATTAGAATTGGAGAGTATATATGTCAAACTGTCGGTTATTTGTTTCAACTTATCTTAAATTTTCTTTTCTGTTATTTTTTAAAAATTTCGAATTTCTGACATAAGTATTGTCGGTCTGACATGTAAATTTGAAAATGCATTTAATTTTCCACTCAAATTCAGATCTGGTTCTTCTCCGACAAGGGTTTCTTTTTTTCTTTATTTTTCACTCTTTAGATTTTCTTTTTTCTTCTTAGTGAACAGCTCAGGAGCGACATTAAATTGGGTGCGCTATTGTAAGCACGACGCCTTCAGTGCTGTTTATAAGTAGTATTATAAACAAATTTAGATATATTTATAAAGATTCACTCTCTTACATTCTCTCTTAAATTTTAGAATTTAGGGATTTAAGAATGCATTAGGATTACAATATATTTTGTTAGGAATTTATCCCGTTTAAATATATTTCTAACTTAATATTCTCGGTTAGCCGGGCGGTGGGATTAATCTGGCTATTTTTTTCGCTTCTTCAAAGAGGTGGCGAGATTAATCCCGCTATCATCTCTTTGATAGGTATGGCAGAATTAGTCCGGACAATGCTTCTTTGCCTCTTAAAAAGAGCAGTGGGATTAATCCCGTCGATAACTCTCTCAACTGATAAAGAGTTACTTGAATTTATTAAAAGAGTTATTTACGGGATTAATTTGCCAACCATTTTAGGAGAGAGAGAAGAGGTGGCAGGATTAATCTCGCCATAACTTCCCTATTTTAAATAATTTGTGGGCAGGATTCATCCCGAGATCTCTTTGAAATCATAGCTTCGGAGAGAGTTGTGGGCGGGATTAATCCCGCCGCCTATTCCCCGTCGTCAGAGTTGTAGGCGCGTGACGGCGGGATTAATCCCGCCAGTACTTCCTCATCGGAGGGAGTCCACGGCGGGATTAATCCCGCCACCTCTCCGACGAGGAAGATCCGGGGCGCCCGCCACTTCTTCCTCGTCCGAGGGGATTAATCCCGCCACCTCTCTTCGATGAGGAAGATCCGGCAGTGGGATTAATCCCGCTAATTCTTTCTTGCGGGAGGGAATCGGCGGGATTAATCCCGCCAAGTCTCTTTGATGGGGTAGAGTCGACGGTGGGATTAATCCCGCCGACTTTCTCTGAAGGGGTAGCTTCGTCGGCGGGATTAATCCCCTCGACTCATTATGAAGGGGTACAATCGGCGGCGGGATTAATCTCGCCGGCTCACTCCGAAGGGGTACAGTCAACGGTGGATTAATCCCGTCCATTGTTCCTCGTCGAAGGGAGTCGTGGGCGGGATTAATCCCGCCCATCAGTTGTATTAATAAAGCATGAGATATTATCTTTATACATATATGTAGTTATTGCACATGCATATTATTAAGCAACCGCAGTTTTGATTTCTTAAAAATATTGCACAAACAGATATCATAAATAACACAATTATTATGTGCAGGACAATATGTATAATATTGGAGATAAAGTATGTTTTCTTCGAAACAAACGAGTAATTGGCACTGGAACTGTGGAAGTTCGAGATGATAATGCATCATGTCACAATATTGCCCAAGGATCTTGTGTGTACGTATGGTGAACACCATTTTCAAGCATGTTGAGGTTTTGGATTGGAATTTGAGGAGGGCTTCTCCTGTATTGTGGAATTGGATGAAGTCAAGGCTGACCAAAATATACAGAGTCACAAACAACAGTAGCACCAGTTTTCCAGATGATGGCTTGCCTGCTGTAATGAATGAGGTGATTCTCTTTCTTCATGAGATTGAGGTTGCGAGAGGCATCATCACAGCTATAAATACAATGGAAGCAGTGTCAGAAGAGAAACTAGGGTCCGACTTCGTGGGTGTAATTGTGACAAAGGTTCACCTAATGGCACTTTGCATCCTAGATCCCTCGTGAGGTGGCGAACATCTGAATTAAGACGGCAAGATGGTTCAACATATTCTGGGTTGGATTTCAATAATAACAAACCCGGAAGAACAACTCATATTGAAGAGGTTCCTTGCATTGGTCCATTGTAAGAAAAAAGGCGATTCATGGGTTGCAGATCTTCCCCTGCAAGTTTCAGCAAGAGGTGAAGATGGATCCTACATCTTCTGAAAGTGTTACGAGCATTTCCACGATTGATTACTGCAAGAAGAAGTGTTGTTAGATGGCAGACCGGAATAAAATTACCCAATGTAGACATGTTTTTCGTACACTCACCCAAAAGCAAAGGCATGAGTTTGTATATGCTGCACTAACTGGGTGTATTGATGGAATGGCCTCGGACACAGGTTATCAGATTACATCCATGGTATTTAATAAGGTGGCCATTTGCTTCAAAGCTTGGTACAGTATATACGAGATCCCAAAGACCACGTTCTATCGTCGAGGGATGAGTGGCTAGATGGAGCGTGAACCTCAATACATGGGAACACTCACTTGGTCAAAACTCGCTCTCACATTATGGCAGCAATAGAGATACTCAAGGCTTTTGTGGAAGCAAATGCAGACAGGATGCTTCACAAATGCCGAACCACAAATGCAGGGGTCAGGGAAAATCTCAAGGTTTTGCCTTCAATCTACACTCAATTGAAGCTGTGTGAACATGTGAACAAGTGCTTCAGCTTGATGGGGCTGCAAGCAATTTGCACGGTACTTTCAACAAACATATGGAATACTCATTTTAAGATGTGAAGATTACAAAACACTCTAGCTTTTCCAAGTGTGACACTTGTACATCATTGAAGGCTGCAGAGGCTTGTGCAAAAACCTTGGTGGAGATCACTGTCATTCAAAAGAAGATGGAGGCCCACATGATTGCACAACAAACTTGCCGGTCTCAGTACTATGCACACCGCATGCTTTTTATATCATGCCCATCAGAGTACCTGTGCTTGATCCATGACAAGATGGATCATTCAAAGACCAGCATTCCAAAGCTCGTTGCAACACCAAAGTGCCTTGGAAATGTCATGAAACTTTCGATTTCATTGACATGGTGCTAACACATGGACATGGTTGTGAGTCATATGGACAATTTTCACTTCCACATTGGTCTAGCGGACTCCAATTTCACTATTGGGTTTTGGCCATGTGTTTCAAAAACCTTGAAGCCCACTCACAGACACATCTTATTAGTGATCTCAAAGTGAAGAAACAACACCTTCAACCTTTACATAATGCTCTCATAAACACGTCTGCACTTGAGGCTACTTGGGAATATGAGAGGCATTGTCAGCAGCCTACACAAAAAATAGATGGCCATGTTGAGAGTTCAAGTTTAGTGGAGGGATCTAGCTCAAAATAGTGTACATGTGTCCTCAACATCAAATAAGCTTCCTTGTCATTTGCTTTTACAGATGGATAAGAGAACAAAAATAGGTAAATCATTTTACTTAAGGGTTTTTCAAGCTCATACTTACTTTTATTTTCTAGATATGTGCTAGCATACTTGTCAATGCTTGTTGCCAAAGTGTATTTGAGACAATCACGCTCAGTTTTCTTATGGTTGGTCACACTCGTGAAGATATTGATGCGTTCTTCAGTAAGGTCTCCAACTTTACAAAAAAGACAAGTGCACTTACCTTACGCATATGATGAATCTTTTTAAAAATTGCATCTCCAAAAAAAGTTGTGCTTTGCTTGTGACTGAGGTGCCAAACTTCAAAAAATTTCTCAAGGAGTATATAAAAGAGGGAGTGATTCTCTTAGTTGGTCACCTTATGCCACTACAATTTTTCTTCTCCATACGAGATGGTATACCTATTATGTAGTACAAGTTACGGCCATTAGAGCAGGATGGTTACTGATAGAGGGGTTAATGCTCTTCAAAAGTGGAGAGAATGAAAAGCCACTTCTCAACAACCAGACCCTATTCCATTGAGTGCCCAGCTCAGGAACAAGAGGTTATTATTGATACATCAAAAAATATGTGGCATAGATTCAAAAATCGATGCCAAAGAATTCTGATAAGGCAACTGGTTACTCTGAACTATATAAGTATGTGGTCGACTATGGGAGACTGTTGTTCGAGAGTTGGAAAACCTACTATCACAAGTACAGAATTGAACACCCTTTTTAGCCTAAAACAAGGGCAAGAGGAGATTGAAATGACATCACTTAGCAAACGACGTAGAAGCTAGTAGTGATGTGAAGTGCAAACTCCACACTTGCTGGACAAAGGAATCAAAAACCTAAAGCATACTTTGATTGCTGCAGGATCTTCAAAAACTAATGATGATTCTCATTACTCTAGATGCGTTATATAATCAGCCTATTTAATAGGTTCAAAATTATCGACACACATGAAGTAATCAAAAAAATAGTTGTAAAGTTGCATGGTTCAAACCACAAAAAAGGCGACACGAGAAGGAGAGCGAAAGATATATGAATGCCTAGAGAAAACATGGTCTCCCAATAAAAAAACCCAGCATGTTTTATAAATGTTAAATCCATTCAATATGGGTGGATATCAAGAAGCATTGATAAAGTCACGATTAACAAAACTGCAAGGGAATGTATGTTTTCTGAAGCTTAAAGCAATTACAAAATTATAAAATATCATATATTAATATTCATAATTAATAAACTCTTTAATAATAGTACCAAATTATTTACTTAACTATATAAATTTAAAAAACGATATGGAAGTTGACTATATTATTATAGGATTTTGTATATTATTACTACTACAAATTTTTAATTAATAATGTTATATTTAAATATTAATATTTTAATAACACATCAATATTTATATAATGTACCTCTATTGCTCTTCCTTAATTGTATTATATAATTTAATACTTTCTACTTTTATAATGTTATTAATTTTTGTTCAATGAATTGTTATAATTTATTAAAGGGTCGAATACAAAAAAAATTTTAAAGAATATTCTGTTTTCAAACATATATTCTAAAGAATTTCTTTAATATTAGAAAATGCTTTAAATAGCTAAAATTGCTAATTATTAAGAAATAGGACTATAGCCAGCCCATTTTAGTTACAACTTGCATAAATGCTTGAGTAGGACTGAGACTTAGGTCTCACCCTATGTCCACCATTAGGACCCCTTGAGGATAACCCAAGCAAACTATAATCCTACCTCAAGAGACCTACACATGCTCATGCCTAACCTTACTAAGGAGATGTGCTTTGCAAATATCAATTAAGGCATTATCTTAAAACCTTAAGGAATTACCCTCACCCAAAAGTACAATGCCTTTAGGGTTACATGGGTATTATGACCCACCACTAAAAAAATTAATCTTCCTGAGTAGATGCCCAAAGTTAATGTGCCATTTAACCTAATGTCACATGTTCATATGACACCATTTTTTAAAACATAGGCTATTTCGTCATAGCCCTTCAAAACTCAAGAGTTACACTCAATGTCAGACTTACATATGCAACTCTAGAACACTTTTTTGTGAACCTTAAGAACTGATGAAAATAAAACCATTTGCTAAATCCCATATTCACAACTAGACAAGGGCATGAACAACGTTATATTGTGAGTTAGGATGTGTGTGCCCTTACTTAGTTATGAGTGTTTGTGTGCAAATGGTTATCAAATGAAAGGAGTTAATTAACTCCCTAGATGCAGTGTACCATAGCACAAGTTATGTGAATTGTAACATTAAGGATGGCTTACCCTTAGGGTATGACATACCCCACATACTAGAAATTAGAGCAACATAATAAGGGTAAGGGTGTTCATAACCCTATTTGACACACCAGACTCATGAAACTAATCATGAAATGTAATTAAGACATAAAATTAAAGAAGAGTTTTTTATATGATAAACTCTTTTTACTTAGATTTCTTGCAAATACCTAGACACCAATTAAACTATTACTAAATACTTAAACACTAAACAGACATGTTCTTATTACATTTATACTTATTAACATAATTTGATTCGATCAGCCTCCAAACTAAAAAATTAGAGTATAGTAAAAATTATGACCATAAATGCTTAGTGTTAATTTGTATTGATCTTCCATTTTATTTTTTAATTTATATTAACACTTAATGTTACATATTGCAAACCATAGCAAAAAAACTGCATACCAAATTGAAAAATTGCAAAATTGCACCCTTATGATACATTTGATGAATTAAATACTTGACTCATGAGAAACTTTACAAAAGTGTTGAACTTGATTGATGTGTTCATACTTTAAGCTTAACCAATAAACAAGTTAAATTAATTAGGTTACTCTTATTGAAAACATGCAATTAAAATGCATATTAG